>OY755236.1:62057810-62657810 GCA_963576725.1 Azorinus chamasolen | reverse complement strand
GTAAGCAAATACTGCAGTAATTTAGAATAACCTTGTCGACAACTGTAACACCCCTCTACAGCGACCAATGTTTGACTATACGTGTTTGTTTGTTGTTTGTTTGTTGTTGTTTATTTTAAAAAAGTACAATCCCCCCCCCCCCCCAATTCTAGTGGTGATGATTAATATTCTTTTAGGCAGGTGGATGCCACCTGTCTCAAAGATCAACATTTACACTAAATTGAATTTCCAGTTTAGAGGGGTTTTACTGTAGTTGCTAAAATATTATATAGACACAAGTAATGAAGAAAATTCCTACAGGAGCTTTCTGCATAAATTTCGCCCTGCAGAATGCTACCATCTGCATTTAAGATCCCCAATTAGACCCCATTTCGGTGGTCGCTTTACAGAGGTTTTACTGTATCGTCAAACATTATGCAATTGTGATTGGATGGCTTGCATTCACCCTTAGACTAGTATACGGGAAACGAGTGTGCCGGCGTTTGCAAACAGTGTAGATCCAGATCAGAGAGGCCATGTACTGTTTGTCATTCAAATTCCTCACGCAAATTTAACCGTTTCATATTGAATAGACACTATAATTCAGGGTTCCCACAAATTATAGAAAGTAAAATTCCCTGACCTTTTTCTGACTCTTCCCTGACCAATTCCAGTTTCCCTGACCAAAATAAAAACAACAGGAAAAACGAAACAGCTCAGCAGGCAAGGGGCGCATAAACCCTTTTCAGTTTCTTTTTATACGCCAAGCACGTACAGTCGAATACAGACTTTTATTAATATTTTTTTGTTCTTCTTATTTTGACAGATAAACTTACGGAAAGGATGAAGTTGGTTTACCTATGCTCTATATAAATTATTTTTGATTATTATTCTTATCTATATATAAGTATTAAATATACATGTATTTCATTTTAAATATTCTAAATATATATGCATGTGAAGTGCTTTTGAACGCACATATCCTGTTTGAAAAGAGCGCTATAAAAATGTGGTATAATAATAATAATAATATTTAAGCAATGCTGTTGGATAATACAGTATAGTAAAAAAACCCAGAGACTTGATAAATCAGAATTAAGAGACTACCTTAAGCCTCTTTTTCATTTTCTGTTCTATTTTCTCTTCCAAACCAATTCGTCAACCCTCGACTTCTGATTCAAAATTTCTCTTACTTTTCACCGATTTTTGCCAAAATTTCAAATTTCCCTCACTAAATCAAAAAATTCCCTTTTCCTTGGGAATAGGCTTTGTACACTGAGCTAGTAGACCAAGATCAGACAAATACAGTTCTACAATTACTACCTATGTCAGCATGTTCCTTGTTCACATTGTCATGATAAAAAGCTACAGTATAGTCTGCACCACCAAATGTCGACTGTACTACAGGACAATCCGTCTATAGCGACCACGTGATGAGTACGCATAGGGATCTTTAACAGCAGATGGTTGCTTAATGCAGGGTGAATGGAATGCAGAAAGCTCCTTGGTGAGCTGTCTGCATTCCGTCCGTCCTGCATTTAAGAAATAGAATTAGACCTCGTTCTGGTGATCGATTTAGAGGAGTTTTACTGTTGCCTATGCATACAGGCTATTAATAACCAATTACCTCATAGGCGTTTTTATGACTCAACCTCTTTGATTAAATCTACTGAAAAGGGGCATTTACTAGTAAAAAGGATTTTTTTTATAATTTTGTTTTTAAACCATTCTGATCAATAGAGCATTTGCTCGTATGGAGCAAATGCTCTATTTATCATAATGATTTCAAAAAGTGACCTTTACAAATATGTCAAAAGGCTTAAATAAGAGGGAATGGGTTAAAAGGGAACTTGAATAGTTTTGATCCTGTTAAAACGTTTTTCATTGACGAGAATTGTATAGAAAGGCATGTGATGTCACCATGATTATCATTTCAGCACTCTCCTAGAACATTTATGACAACTTTTGAAAATGATTAATACCGGTGTCTCATCAGAGTCCAAACTGTTGAGGGATTTTTCTAAAATAAAGATAAGAAATTGACAATATTTGCAGACGAGAACTGCTGAGTGCAGCCTAAATATTTAGCACTAAGCACAGTAGCGGCGAATTCGTGAAGATTTAATGCAAACGATCTGGAACCAGACGAGCAATCGAGTATCTCAGCATTTCACCAGGATAAACATTGTTTCACATTTTCAAGAAAAATGAAGGGAAAAAATTAATAACTTTCAGAATTTCAGCAGACGACGGTTATTGCAGACAGTTTATTGCATTGTGAATAATGAGTATGCTGTAAACAATATAATAGGACAATAAACATTGTTATTGATTGCATTTCATACTAAGTGAGAGAATGATCGAGTCTGTTATATTATATTGAATAGACAGGCAACATCCTTAGGACAAGGACCTCGGTTTCTCCTTGAGATATTTTGATTAACCTTCTGTATTCTGGGCAATTGCCGTCTGCAAATATTGTCGTCTGCATCTGCATCTTTTTCTATAAAAAGGTTTTCCTTCCATAGCTTTTCAAAAAGAATGTCAGAATGACAAACAGTTTGGATGCTGATGAGACGCCGAGCTGATCGCAAAGTCGAGTTGATCGACTGTTTGCAAAGGTCATCACAAAGTCGTCTGTAGAGTGCCACAAGTAAATAAAAAAATAAGACAAATCAACAGCAAATCGGTGGGAACTTGTAGACGAATATCTGCCTCTAGCAAATTATAAATCTACCCATAACATACGTAACCCTTGAAATGCGGGAAAAGACTTCACTGGCATCTTCTAACAGTGTAGACCGATATCAGAGGGCTCCTAATGGAGCCCTCTGATCAGGATCTACATTGTTTGTCATTCAAAATCCTCTTGCAGATTATATCATTTCATACCGCATGGACGCATTAAACAATGTTAGACAATTCTACATTCATAGTCCTGCATTCAAAGGTTAAATACTTCACATCTTACCATTATCATCATCCGTTTTTGCAGAATAAACGTCGACCACAAGTAATCATAATTACCATTACCTCTTCTCCCACTATCCGCAACCCGACTCACATTTGCAAACAGCTTGGATCCAGATGAGACACCGAGTAACTCGGCGTCTTATCAGGATCCAAATTGTCTAACATTCAGTCAGTAGTTTCTCAAAAGCTTGATCGAATCGGAAGTGGAGAAAATTGCACCATATCCACGTTTGGTCACAGAGTATTTTTACAGTAGAGTAAGGACTACTAGAACTAGTATTGAAAAGAACACAACTTAGTGGAGTATCTCCTAGTGATACCATTCATGTCTTATGGCTGCTCACTAAAGAATATTCCTAGTGCAGTAAGTATTGTTGAGGTCAGACTGTTAGCCATTTACAGTGTAACGACATATTTATTTGTCTAGACCTAACCAATCTTGCCAATGTACTTACATTAAAATATCAGGCAAATAAGCCTCTGTTATCCCAGGTATTATATTTACTACAACATGGGAATGTATAAGCTTCCACTGCCATTCAAACTCATGACCTCTTCATTGGGAGGTGGAAATTATGTCACTGAGCCAATGAGGACCACAGATAATAAAGAGGAATATAGTTTTATCCATTTATTCAACATCAGTGATCATCTTGGTTTGTTCTGTATGCTTTTCTCATGTCACAATGAACGTGGGAACAAACATACCAGGTGTGCATTCTGTGACCTTGACCTTTGACCTATCGCCATAACAATATAAAGGTTTGAACATTGCACCATGTTTCAGTTTAACAAGCACTTAATTGTTTATGCTTCTGTTCTGCATTGTGTTTACAAGGTAGTTTCAAGATCTGCCTTCTGTGACATTGACAATCAACAGGGTGCAATATTCATCCCTTCACGTGGAACAAGCATGCAATGATTTGTAATTCTGTTTGCTACCATCTGTTATGTAAATCAATAGACAGACACATGGACAGATGCAAATCATGATGGTATAAACCGGCTGTAAATTTTGTTTGGAGGGAAATAATGCTTACTACAGCTCCTACAGGAGTCCTGTGATTTGGGTGTACTCTGTTTGTAAAGGTGTAGAAAGGCGTATTTATGGAGTATAGGGTTAATCGATAAACATATACATTGTTTAACTCTTTCCTTCATATAAACATGTTTTTTCATGCATCTGCAAACAGAGTAGATCAAGATATAGGAGCCGTTGGTTGTGTTTGCTTATGGAATTTGATATACATGTACATGTATCTGATTATATAGTTTCTAAAATGGCTACAATGCTCCACCTTCGATATTTCATTACAACTACTTTGTCTATGAATATTCAGTAGATATTGAAATTGGGAATAAACATTGAACAGGGAAAGAGTTAAAGCAGGCAGGTAGCCACCACTCAATGAGTAAACAAGTGCATTTTGTAAAACAGCTGGTTGTTTAATGCTGGACGAGAGTACTGCAGAAAGCTCCTATCTGCAGAAGGCTCAGAAAGCTCCTATCTGCAGAAAGCTCCTATCTGCAGAAAGCTCCTATCTGCATTACTCTCGTCTGACATTAGGCTATCACCTGCACTGAAGACCCAGAATGACACTGCTTTTGGGTGTTCACTTAAGAGGTTTTAACTGTGTGTGATAATCTAAAAGATCTGGATCAAGACGATACTCAGATTACTCATTAGTATGTGTCAAAAACATGATAACTAATCTCCTATACTGACAAACAGAATAGAACTAGATTTGTGTCAACATTAGGATCCTTGCCACTTGGCACATTGCAAATATATGATCATAACATTGAACGAGTACTATGAACCCTTTACTCCATCAATACGCCTTTTTATGCCTTTGTAAACAGTCTTATACGACCAATCTGTTCTGTATGTTTTTTATATAATATAGATCTGGTTCTAGACTTTGTCAAAGTTACACTTTACAAGCCATTTATAACGTTATTTGAGAAAAACCTGATACAGTGATATAAAAAATCAGGTGCTCCTTGCCATCAAAATCAAATCAAATATCAATCAACAACATGTTAAAGCATTTGACATTTCTGCTCAATCTCTTGTAAAAACACAACACATACACAAATTCCATAACAATGTCAACAAACAAAATATATGCAAGCTAATGTGCATTTGCCACTTGCTACATGCTTCATATTGCACTTAACCCAATATCTAATGAATATTCATGCATGCCATTGCCCAGTATGCATACTAAATTAACCCTTTCCTTCATAAAGGCTTTTTCATGCATTTGCAAACAGAGTAGACCCAGATCAGATGGTTCCTATAGGAGCCGTCTGATCAGTCTACTCTGTTTTCTAATGAAATTTGATAGTTCTGCTTCGTTACTTTCTAAAATGAATACACTGTTCCTCCTTCCATATTGTAACTTTTTTGTCAAGGAATATTCAGTCGGTATTGAAATTTGAAATAAACATAGAACAGGGAAAGGATTAATTGTTAGAAGTATAAGTACAATGTATATACGGAAATTTATTGCCATGGCTATAGGGAATCAGATTTGTCTGGAGTTGACGGAGTCTAGTCTGTTACAAAGCATTTAAAAGGTAGGATTATCAAGTAATGATGCCAATTTAATAGAGGATTTTTTTGTCAGCAATATGGAATGTGTTCATCTTTGAAATAAGCCCATAGTAATGCTTGTTAAAGCTGTAGCTCAAAATAAACTTGTCATCATTTAAAACAGTTGGTTAAGTTATTGCAGGAACAAAGTAATTCAACAGTGCTTTTAGCATTACTTTTGTTCTGAGTTAGACAGCCATCTGCTTTGATTCTTTCCCTGTTGAATATTCATTTAAGAAATAATGACATTATGCATAATTACTAGCTGAAATATTATACTCACATACATATACACAGGTATAGGTAGAGCCTGTAGTGTCCAACAGTAATAATTTCATAAGCAAACACAGCAGACCCTGGTCAGCCGACTCCTACAGGAGCTGTCTGATCTGGGTCTATTTTGTCTTCAAAGGCATTAAAAAGTGTTTACATGAAGGAAAGGTTTAACCCCTATAGAGAGAGATGCCTTTTAATGCCTTTGCAAACAGAGTAGACCCAGAACACAGGGCTCCTGTAGAAGCTGTCTGTTCCATTTCCTTATGGATCACATTGTATAGATCTGTGGCCATGACCAAAACTTCCTTAGTTCATATATTATTATAAAACTTCAGTATATAAATATTCATGATGTCATTATTTGTTACATGAATATATAAAGGTTTAACCACTGAAATAGTCCCTCTATCTGGAGCTCTGACTGTACAGTTTCCACTTTGTTCTAGCTGTGCACTCAAGAGTCATGTGATTCCAGCTGGGGAACTTGGCTATCCAATGGTAATATGGTTGTTTGGCTGGTAAGTTTCTCCAGAATTCTGATCAACTAAAAAAATATAACCATATAAATTTCAGTAAAATCTTAACATTAAAGTAAGGTTATAAAAATAAAATTATTTGAAAAGAGTTTGGAAAGAATAGTAAAAAGGCCTCTTTGGAGTTGGATACCGTTGTCAACGAAACGGTACAATACCATATCAATACCAACGAAACGTATTTTATTATTATACTGCAAAGTAAAATCCTCAATTCTGATTGGTTAACTAGCCGTGTACATGAGTCCATGTACCCTGTGAGCTGACAGGGTACATAGAAATTCCCCATGGCAGGCCCCACATATTATGGTCAGAAACCAAAAGACCGACTTCTCGACTCGGCTAAACAATAGCAAAATTCATAATAGACAACTATTGATACGTAAAGAAAACAATGCAGGAATGAATTAAAAAACATCATTGTTTGAAATGACCAATAAAACAGTTTTTAGAGGAGTTATTATATCGTCCAGCCATCTATAATAACACGAACGCCGGTGAAATAAATTACACACCACTTCGGATACCTTCGGGTAGAAATAAATGTATTGGAGCGCTTTTAGGGGAATTAGCGTGTTTAGTGATTCAACATGCCAAAATGGATTTTATATAAATTATCCGAACCGTGAAACTTTGCAGTATAATAAATTCGTTATACAGTTCTTTCCCAGGGTACATGACGATTTATTCCCGGCTGGTAAAATCATGTAACCCTCGCCTAGCGGCTCGGGCAACATGATTTTCCTCAGCCGGGAATAAATCATCATGTACCCTGGGAAAGAACTGTATAACTAATAATGTAAGGAGTAATGACATAATGAATATTAATTAGCTGAGTTTTTATTATAGCAAATTTATTTAGTAATTTCTAGTCAGTAACATATCTGTAATTCATCTGTTTATAGTTGTTATACATTTTCAATAACTGCAAACCAAAAGGGTAGTCATCGAAACCAAACCAAACTAAGAGATACATGTAGTTCTACTTATTGCAGTCCTACATGGGGAGCATTTACCCCCTTGCTTTCTCAACAGAGAGTACATTTACTCCCTTGTCCTCAGAATTGTGAGTACATCTGCCCCCTTGTCAACAAACATCTGTATAACATTCATCCTCCATTAAACCTTTACTCCTTAAATGTGCCTTTCTACACTTTTGCAAACGAAGTAGAAACACCAGATCGGGGTCTGCTCTGTTTGCTTATGATATAATATAGATATGATTCTACAGTTTCTGCCATGGCCAACAATTCCTATGTTCATGTGTCATTATGTTTTACCTGAATAGTCATGGAGTAACGGGTTAAGCTACCACCTCTCTAAACAAATGGACAATTTAACTTATGATGAATGGTAACTTAACCCTTCATCTCATACATATAATTTACTGTCCTTTACCTTTCTGGCTTTGGACTTGGGAGGTCCAGTCCTGGTTTTATACACACAGACCAAGCCATCCCTAAACACACTGGTCAGTCTTTCCAGATTGACTAGATCCGAGGACATCAAAGTCTCCACCAGCATTAGACATTTCTGTAATTAAGTCAGAATGGAAAATGTTTTTCTCTTTGCGCACTTTCTCATGTAAATGCTTTTTTAAGCCTATGCCAACAGGGTAGACCCAGATCAGACAGCCATTGTAGGATCAGGGTCTGATCAGTTTGCTTATGAAATCATAAAAGACCTGCCTCTACAGCTTCTACCAGTACAAAAAAATGATGTGAAGATATTCCATAATAAACACTCAACTAATTGATATTCATGATGTCAATATTTCTTACATAAATATTCACCAGGGAAAAGGTTAATTATATGCACACTAAGTAATTCTCATCTGTAAATTATGTGTTTTGCTTATATTATGAAACAATCAACATTGCTTTCATCTGTTTTAATTCTTTGAATGCATAAAATTGAATGCACTAGTATTTGAAAACTATTTTGTTATTTAGAATCCTACTGAATGGTGAATATCTTTAACCCTTTACTCCAGGAATAGTCAAGTAAAATAGAATTATGTCATGAATATATATTGATTAATTGTTATAACAGCTCATGGTCACATGTTTTTTTGGCAATCATCAAAACTGTCTACTCTGTTTACAAAGGCATATGCCTTTTGACAAATTGCAAACAGAGTAGACCCAGATCAGATGGCTTGTTTGATTATGGAATAATATGGATCTAACATTTCTACAGTTTCTGCCATGGCCAGAATTTCCTGTGTTCAGGTGCCTATATAAAAATCTGATCAATATTCATGATTTCATTATTTCTTACATAAATGTTTGTGGAGAAAAGGTTAAAGAATGTGTACAGAGCATCCCAATATATAAAGATGTCCTTATTAAATACATATTAGTTACATTTAGGTAACATTTTCAACACTTAAGCAAACAGAGCAGACCCTGATCAGACAGCTCCTATAGGAGCCATCTGGTCTGGATCTACTCTGTTTGCAAAGGCGTAGAAAAGCTTATTTATGGAGTAGAGGGTTAAACTAATATATCTCCATTTCTTATCAAAAGTCAGTGTCTGAATGTCCAACAGTTTGGGCCTGATGAGAGTCATGCAGCTAATTAATATTCATGATGTCATTATTTCTGCCATAGATATTGTACAGGTAACGGTTTACAACAAAGTGTTAACGTATTTACCATTACAGAATCCTCCACTGCTGATGATGATATTCTCATATTTAGAAATTCTACCACTTTATCACAATTTAGGCTGGAACAGTCTTTCAAGAATGATTTCAACTGCACTCTCTTAAGTAAAGAAGCATCATTATTATCAACATAACCACAGATGACATTCTGCTCCGCTGTGAAATCCTCAAATGTTTCGTTTTCTAATCTGTAACAGAAGGAAACATGCATTACCAATTCAAAAGTTGCTGCATGAACATTGTTACAGTGTCATCAAGAAATTGCAAATGGGTGTAAACGCACACCTTTCAACAAAATGGTCCTCCGACATTTCAAAGAATATAAACTTAGTTATATATAGAAGTTTCATTGTTTAAAATATATACAGGTCAAAGATAGACAACTAATGTGGTATATAATACAAATCAATTCAAAACATGATAGCCTCCCTTGCAGAAAAAAAAATCACACTATATTACAGTAAACCCTTGATAAACCCTTCTTCTGTTGAAAATTCATATAAGAAATAATGACATCATGAATATTTATTAGCTGAATTTTTTTATAATGGTACATGTACATATTGGTATTGGTAGAAATTGTAGAGTCAGGTCTATTACAATTTCATAAGCTAACAGAGCAGACCCTGATCTGATGGCTCCTACTGGAACCATCTGATCTGGATCTAACCTGTTTGCAAAGGCATGGAACTGCATTTACATGAGGGAAAGGGTTAATTAATCAGAACAATGAAATAAATAGCATATCACTTTTTAAGACAAGTTGTAGTTTAATGTAGGGTGAAACTCAAGCAGAAAACTCCCTTGGGGGGCTTTGTGCATGACCATCTCTCTCTTCATCAACCCTTTCTCTCATGCTTTTTCACGCCTTTGTAAACAGAGTAGACCCAGATCATACACCTCCTGTAAAAGCTGTCTGATCACTGTCTGCTCTGTTTGCTTATGAAATTATAACAGATCTCACTCTAAAGTTTCTATCAATACCAGATATTAATTTGTACATATTCCGTTATAAAAATTCAGCTAATAAATCATTATTTTCAAACATGATATTCCACAGGGAAAAGATTAAGCAGCCACCTATAAAGTTCTACATTCTTCTTTATTAAACCTTCCAATTAGTGAGTAGACATTGTACTATAAGACGTTAACCCTTTACTCCATCAATACGCCTTTGCAAACAGAGTAGACCCAGATCAGATGGCTCCTATAGGCTCTCTTTGCATATGGAATCATACAGATCTGGATCTCTAGTTTCAGCCATGACCAAAATGTTCTGTGTTCATATGCCTATCTAAATAATTAATAACTGATATTCATAACGTCATTATTTCTTCCATAGATGCTCATGGAGCAAAGGGTTAAACCAAAGCAGAAGATGTAAGTCAATATTTGTTTTAACTCTTTCAACATTTTAAACCAATTTTGATGACCTTTGCAAACAGTTTGGATCAAGATGACAGAGCAACAGATAAATGTGCGTACACAGATACTAAAATCATCATTTCTCCACCAACCCTATATTGTGACCGCTCTTTAGAATCATCATGAAGAGACAATTCTAAAGAGTGGTCACCACATAGGGTTTGGTGGATAAATAAAGATGTTATTCTTGGAAATGTTTTAATTTACACATCTTATCTGGACCTCTAAGATAAGTAACTCTCTGTCTTATGAGGATCCAATGTTTCTGTTAGGATTTGCATTCCCTTTGAAAAAGGTTAAAATTTTAAGAATTATGCCATGTGTCTAAATGGATGATATTTAGCTGTATTTCTCCCAAAAACTGTTTTAGACTAAAGTGCTGTGTACTAGTACCTGTCTGTGAGAGGTACTGATCCCGAATCTGTGGAGAGCGATTTGGGTTGCACCTCTGGTTCATCATCACTGTCCTCCCATCCCCCTCCTGCCCGTCCTGGAATATGCTTGGGCGGTGACACTGAAAATAAATCAAACATTACCAGAGTGATGAATAAAGGAACTTATTTCATATACAGTTCAGTCTCATTTATTCAAACACCTCTTATACAAAGCCCAAGCATTTTTCAAAGTATGTTTTCAGTTCTGAACTCTATCCTTCTTATTTCTGGATTATTCAAATTCATATTGTCCAAATACCCAGCAATTCAGTGAATTGTCAAAGTCCAATTTTGTCCTGTGTGAATGTATACATTTGGTTTGCACACCTATTATCCTGAATTGTCACCAAACACTGGTTAAGGACCGGCGAACACACACGATCACAATCATTTTGAAAAAAATGTCAAACAATGAGAAGGTGTAAATATATCTTAATTACCGACATTGTAAAGCTCAGTACGATCACAGTGTGTGTTAGCTGCATGATTTAATGGGTTGTTTTAATTATTATATGTGTTCATGATCAAGTTCATATGTTTATGGTATCAGTACTTAACTGGGTATAATGTGATCAATGATGATATCTGACTGTAGTGATATTCAGTCTGTTTTACTGATGCCTAATTCATTCAGGTAAGTTACGCTTGCTCTGCATTACATTAACTTTTTATCCTCTTATCAGTTAAATAATGATGGTTTATAAAATTTAATGAATCAAACAGTTGTTTTTATTACATTTCCTAACGCAAATACTCCTCACGTGTGCTTAAAACTGAATTCTTTCTGTAAAGCATAGGTAAGTGGGGCAATCGGGACAGTAATTTCCGTAGCATGAAGCCTTCATATGCTTTCAAGACTTTATTGGTCATTCAAACCCAGGCATTTTTCGGAAAGAAAGATTGGTCTCTGGTGCTTCAAATAAACAAGACTCAACTGTATTTTTATAGTCATTTCCCCAACAAACTGCATGTTGTGATCACTTTTTAGAATCATCTCAAAAAGACGATTTTAATGTGTGATCACAACAGTTTTGTGAAGAAAAAAGGAACATCTGTTGAAAATGTGTTCACTTTAGAATCTTATCTATGTCTCTACATTACTGATCAGCAAGTGAATGGTGGAAGAAAACAAATCAACACCAGACTAGAACTCAGAGCAACATTCATCACTCTTACAGTACAATTTATCTCTATATGGAGTGACTCTTGTAAACTATTTCTTTTGTCATACCTTCATTATACCTTCTCTCTTTCATCAAATGCTAATAAATCTAACCCTTTCCCTGTTGAATATTCATGTAAGAAATAATAACATCATGAATATTTATAATGGCATATGTACACAGACTGTTTTGGTATTGGTAGAAACTGTAGTCAAATCTATCAATATTTCATAAGCAAACAGAGACGATTCTAATGAGTGGTCACAAACTATGTTAAGATTGCAAAAACATTATTCAACAGCTGTTCCATTTTTCTTCACAAAACCGTATGTTGTGACCACTCATTAGAATTGTCTTATCAGAAAGCATGAAGAAGCTTTTGTATGAGGGAAAGGGTTAATATATCTAAATATGCTTTAAAGGTCATTTTTCTTTCATACCTAATCATTTCCAACTCTTATCCTGTTACCATATGTTAACAAACTTACAATCTGCTGCATTTTCAACCAACATTTAATTCTCATTAAACCCTTAACTCCCTGAATACATCTTTTAATGCATTTGCCAACAGACCAGACCAGACCAAATACCTGTAGAAGTCATCTGATCAGGGTCTGCTCTGTTTGCTTAATATGAAAGAATATAGATATGATTCTACAGTTTCTGCCATGGTAAACATTCCTGTGGTCATGTGCTAACATAAAAGTTCATCTAATTATTATTCATGATGTAATATTTCTTTCATGAATGTTCATGGAGTAAAGGCTTCAATTTCAGAGAAGGTAATGACTTGATCCTGATCCTACATGGAGTTACTCCACAGTTGCTCTCGATCAAAGCTGTCTGTAAATACAGTAGAACCCTTCTCAATCAGTCATGGTTGGGGACAGGAAGGAATTTTGGGTTAGAGGGGTTTTAACATATCATCCATTGTTCGCGTACACCAATGTGTGCATATAATAAATACCATGTATGCATTTTGATTGCATTCATGGTGAGAGTTTACTAATTCAAAATGAAATGACTGATACATATCAAATTTCTAATCAAAGAGACAGTATATTGGAAGAGTAATTCTATTGGACAAGATGCTAACTTCATAATCATTGGCTGTATTACTTTTCAATAAACAATCAATTCCTATCCAGATTATCAAAAAATGAACAATTAAAACACACTTCGCAGTTTGAATATCTTGCCTTCGCAAACAGAGTAGACCCAGATCAGACAGCTCCAACAAGAGCCATCTAATCAGGGTCTGCACTGTTTTCTTATATGAAAAGATCTGACTATAGTTTCTACCAATGCAAAAAAATAACAGAGAAAGGGTTATCTGCTCTATGCTGTGTTTATGGGATGTGTCAAGCCCTTCGTCTGATGTCAGGTACTTAAGGGTAATTTATAGTTTATACCTTACAAAAATGTTTGAAAACTTGTCTGGTTTCTCAAGTAAAGAGGATACCATATTTAGTGTGATCTCGCAAAGAAATAAAGAAGGAATAACAGGACCAAGAGTTTCGTGCAGTTTAGAGAGGTTTTCTTAGTTTCCTTTTTAGAGGGATACTACTGTTTTGGTCCCATTGTGATTAGCATTGCATGCTCAGCAGCCAGCTCACCTTGTCTTGGTGACCGAATCTGTGTTGACTTTTCTGTTGCTGGTGTTGGGTAGTCAATACTGGCATCCCTTGGTGCCCTGTAGGATGTTCTGCCATCTATCACTGATAACATCTCCCTCTGGTTGTCAGTTGGTGATTCTGCCATCTTGTCAACCATTTTGAACAGACTGTCCTTTATGTTATCCCCAAGAGACTCTGAATTTCAGAGAGCCAGTACAATACAATGAAAATATGTTCACAATATTTTCAGAGGACTAGATACAACTTTAAAAAGGAACATGGAAAAAAATGCAGATGGATAAAATGCAAAAACCAATGACTAGCCTCTTCATCAAGTAACTACAGAGTAATAAATCAGATTACAGTAGACCCAGTCTTGGGGTGTGGTTATGATGGAGTATGGCTCCTACACAAGCTGTCTGATCTAGGTCTACTCTGCTTGTAAAAGCGTGAAAAGGTATTTGTATGAAGGAAAGGATTAAATTGCCATTCCCACTGACAGGGTAATGTCACTCAAAACATGTACACTTGTTGCACAGTACAGTTTGACATTGTGTACATACTTGTGGGTGTACTGGTGATGTTACCAAAGCCTTCCATCCTGGATTTCCCATGGGGACTCGCGAATGAACTGGGCCCTATTCCAGCTGAAACAATAACAAGAGTAGCACATCAAGATATCAGTACTTGCCTGAAAGATTTGAGAAATGAAATCGTTATTAATGCTCTTTATGCATTGTACTGTGCAAAATCATTCCAGTCAATTTCAAGGCACCTCTTGACACTTCAATTCAGATCAAAGATAACATTCCCCCCCTTCCTCCAATTAGAGAGCTCTTTTGGGCCCAAGTTTCACAAACAAACTTAAGCTCTGACTTAATACATACTCAACTACTTTTGCCACATACAAGCGTATTCCACTCCAACATATATTAACATTTAGAGTGTATTGGAACCATATACATGTACACCTGTTTGTTACTAGCTAGTGATTTTGTTTCAAGCAGAGTATAAGCACTTACTCACTGTGACTGTCGGTGATTTAGGTTTGTAGTAGAGTATAAGCACTTACTCACTGTGACTGTCGGTGATTTAGGTTTGTAGTAGAGTATAAGCACTTACTCATTGTGACTGTCAGTGATTTAGGTTTGTAGTAGAGTATAAGCACTTACTCATTGTGACTGTCGGTGATTTAGGTTTGTAGTAGAGTATAAGCACTTACTCATTGTGACTGTCGGTGATTTAGGTTTGTAGTAGAGTATAAGCACTTACTCATTGTGACTGTCGGTGATTTAGGTTTGTAGTAGAGTATAAGCACTTACTCATTGTGACTGTCGGTGATTTAGGTTTGTAGTAGAGTATAAGCACTTACTCATTGTGACTGTCGGTGATTTAGGTTTGTAGTAGAGTATAAGCACTTACTCATTGTGACTGTCGGTGATTTGGTTTGTAGCTGAGTATCTCCCTCTACAGTTTCCTTGTCTGTGTTAAACAAAACCTCTAGCAGGCCCTGCAGATCAGTACAACAAAATAAAGCACAGTAGAGCAGAGAACATTTCATTACAATCCAACACAATACGATAGTGTATAAAAAACAAGAGATGTTTGTAAAACATGTATACCCCCCAGACCCCCTGACCTTTGGTCTAGTGACCTCAACTATAGAGGTCATCTAGCGGTCATGACTAATCACCACAGCAACTTTGAAGATCCTAAGCCAAACCACTGATCATTTATTGATCTGAAAACATTTCACATATTAAGGTCATGGTGACCTTGACCTTTGACCTAAACAACTATAGGGGTCATCTAGTGGTCACGACCAACTACCACAGCAAGTTTGAGGATCCCGAACCAAACCATTGAGCAGTTATTAATTGGAAACCATTTCACCAGTTACGGTCATGATGACCTTGACCTTTGATCTAGTGACCTCAAAATCAATAGGGGTCATCTAGTTGTCATGACCAACCACCACATCAAGTTTGAAGATCCTAAGCCAAACCCTTGAGCAGTAATTGATCGCAAACCATTTCACCAGTTAAGGTCATGGTGACCTTGACCTTTGACCTAGTGACCTAAAAAATAATAGGGGTTATCTATTGGTCATGACCAACCACCACAGCAAGTTTGAAGATCCTAAGCCAAACCCTTGAGCAGTTATTGATCGCAAACCATTTCACCAGTTAAGGTCATGGTGACCTTGACCTTTGACCTAGTGACCTAAAATACAATAGGGGTCATCCAGTTGTCATGACCAACTACCGCAGCAAGTTTGAAGATTCTAAGCCAAACCCATGAGCAGTTATTGATCGCAAACCATTTCACCAGTTAAGAGCATGGTGACCTTGACCTTTGACCTAGTGACCTAAAAAACAATAGGGGTCATCTAGTGGTCATTACCAACCACCACAGCAAATTTGAAGATCCTACGCCAAACCCTTTAGCAGTTATTGATCGCAAACCATTTCACCCTTTAAGGTCATGGTGACCTTGACCTTTGACCTAGTGGCCTAAAAAACAATAGGACTAATCTAGTTGTCAAAATTAACCACTTAAGCAAATTTGAAGATCCTGAGCCAAAACCTTGAGCAGTTATTGATCAGAAACCATTTTACCAGTTAAGGTCATGGTGACCTTGACCTTTGACCTAGTGACCTCAAAATCAATAGGGGTCATCCAGTGGTCATGACCAACTACCACAGCAAGTTTGAAGATTCTAAGCTAAACCCTTGAGCAGTTATTGATCGGAAACCATTTAACCATTTAAGGTCATGGTGACCTTGACCTTTGACCTAGTGACCTTAAAATCAATAGGGGTCATCTAGTGGTCATGACCAACCACCACAGCAAGTTTGAAGATCCTAAGCCGAACCCTTGAGCAGTTATTGATCGGAAACTATTTCACCATTTAAGGTCATGGTGACCTTGACCTTTGACCTAGTGACCTCAAAAACAATAGGGGTCATCTACTTGTCATGACCAACCACCACAGCAAGTTTGAAGATTCTAGGCCAAGTCGTTTATTAGTTATCATTCGGAAACCATCGATCTACCGACCGACAGACCGACCGACATGTGCAAAGCAATATACCCCCATATTTTCAAAAGGGGGGTATAAAAATCAATTCCAGTCAGGGTTGAACCCCATGAATGCAGGACACAAATATAGGAGCATTTGCAAACATTGTAGACCGAGACTAATAGACTTCTGGAGGAACCATCTGATCCAGATCTGCACAGTTTCTCATTCAACATCCTCTGGCAAATGCTCGACGGATAAAAAGAGTTAACTTTACTCCACAGACATGCCTTTATACGCCTCTGCAAACAGAATAGACCCAGATCAGACAGCTCCAGGAGCCATCTGATCAGGTTTGCTCTGTTTGCTTATGGAATATTATTGATATGATTCTACAGTTTCTGCCATGGCCAAAAACAATATTGTGTCCATCTGCCATAATAAATATTACTCTATTATTATTATATCATTCATATAAATAAATAACTCTATTGTCATTTCTTACATGAATAATAACGGAGTAAAGGATTTAACATTGGTGAATCATTCACTGTGAATATTCAGCACTCAAAGGTCTAGTGCAGAAAATCGTAAACAGATGCACTGGTCACATACAGTCAGCTTTTATACAAACTAGTTGTATGAAGCAAATATGAAACAAGAGATGTCACAGTCACATGACAAATGCCCCCCCAAAATTGTACCCTGTGACCTTGACCTTTGACCCATGGACCAGGGAGTTGACACATCGTCTTTGTGTGGTGAACATTTGTGCCAGGTTCCTTTGAAATCCATTCACAGATAAACAAGTAATTGTACCCTGTGACCTTGACCTTTGACCAATGGACCTGGGAGCTGAACGCAACACGTCGTCTTTGTCTGGTGAACATCTGTGCCAAGTTATATTGAAATCCATTGATAGATAAAGAAGTTACAGACCGGACACGAAATTTGTTACAAATTTATTTTACCCTGTGACCTTGACCTTTGACCCATGGACCTGGGAGTTGAACGCGACACATCGTCTTTGTGTGGTGAACATTTGTGGCAAGTTATATTGAAATCTATTGATAGATAAAGAAGTTACAGGCCGTACACAAAATTTGTTACAAAGTAATTGTACCCTGTGACCTTGACCTTTGACCCATGGACCTGGGAGTTGAACGCGACACATCGTCTTTGTGTGGTAAACATTTGTGGCAAGTTATATTGAGATCCATTAACAGATGAAGAAGTTACAGACCGGACACGAAATTTGTGACAAAGTAATTGTACCCTGTGACCTTGACCTTTGACCCATGGACCAGGGAGTTGAACACGACACATCGTCTTTGTGTGGTGAACATTTGTGGCAAGTTATATTGAGATCCATTGATAGATGAAGAAGTTACAGACCGGACACGAAATTTGTGACAAAGTAATTGTAGCCTGTGACCTTGACCTTTGACCCATGGACCAGGGAGTTGAACGCGACACATCGTCTCTGTCTGGTGAACATTTGTGGCAAGTTATATTGAAATCCATCGATAGATGAAGAAGTTACAGACCGGACACGAATTTGGGACGGATGGAAGGACGGACATGCTAACAAATGGGTAGTTGTGTGACTTTTTCCTTTGATCTTTTCTTGTGGGACTAGTCCCACAAGAAAAACTATTTTTGGCTCTAACTTTGGAAAAGAATGATCTGGAAGCTAACCCTAACCCTATGTCCCACAACTGGCCAGGTTAATGTCACAAGAAATGGCCAGGTTAATGTCACAAGAGATGGCCAGGTTAATGATTTTACTTGTGCGACTAGTTAGAAAAAGTCACACAACTACCCATTGGTGAGTGCGGACGGACGGACAGACGGACGGACGGAAGGACGGACAATGCGATTACTATATGCCCGCCTTTGGGGGGCATAAAAAGAAAACTTTCAGTCATTGAAATACAGTGCTCCCTCCCTACAACGAACCTCCCAATAACGATTCCCTCCTTACAACAACGCATGTCACTGTTTCCGAAACAACAAGGCTCCAGAAACAACTTTTTTCCATCGTATTTTCTTTATGCCTCCATCAAACCCTATGTTGTGACCACTCTTTAGAATCGTCACTTTGTGACGATTCTAAAGAGTGGTCACAACATAGGGTTTGATAGAGGCATAACGGTTTTAGTTCTCGAAATAACCTTATCTGGGGATCTGTAAACAAGCTAATTATGTTTGATTTTCCCTCCCTATAGCAACTCCCTCTGAACAACACATACAATCTTCGTATCACAAAGGGTGTCGTTGTAGAGAGGGAGCACTGTACTACACATTGTAATTCAAAATGTCATGTCATGATACATATACAATTATACATGCCTTTTGACACCCTGTAAAAGGCACTTTTTGAAACTGTTGTTATAGATAGAGAATTTGCTCCATATGTTCAAATACTCTATTCATCACAATGGTTTCAAAACAACCTGCATAATTCTAAAATGTTCCTTTTCTAGTAAATGCTCCTTTTCAATATATTTATTCAAACAGGTTGTGTCCTAATATAGCCTATATAGAATGGGTTAACCTTTAGAGGTTGGGTCCTAATATAGCTTACGGTATATAGGAATGGTTTAACTTTAGAGGTTGTGTCCTAATATAGCCTATATAGGAATAGGTTAACCTTTGACTTGATCAATGTCCACACAAGTCTCCGTCCATTACAGTAAAACCTCTCCAAACCGCAATTCTAGAAGAGAAGAATTTAGTGACTGCTTAATGCAAGTTAAAAGTCATTGCATGACATTCACCCTGCATTAAGCTACCACCTGTCTCCAAGACCAATATTCATACTAAAATTAACATCCGGTTTAGAGAGGTTTTACTGTATCAATAACAATTAATTTCATTTCAAAATATAAAACAAGAGATGTTTGTAAAACATGTATACCCCCCGACCCCCTGACCTTTGATCTAGTGACCTCAACTATAGAGGTCATCTAGCGGTCATGACGAATCACCACAGCAACTTTGAATATCCTAAGCCAAACCACTGATCATTTATTGATCTGAAAACATTTCACATATTAAGGTCATGGTGACCTTGACCTTTGACCTAGTGACCTCAACAACTTTAGGGGTCATCAAGTGGTCACAACCAACTACCACAGCAAGTTTGAAGATCCCGAACCAAACCATTGAGCAGTTATTAATTGGAAACCATTTCATCAGTTAAGGTCATGATGACCTTGATCTTTAACCTAGTGATCTCAAAATCAATAGGGGTCATCTAGTTGTCATGACCAACCACCACAGCAAGTTTGAAGATCCTAAGATAAACCCTTGAGCAGTTATTAATCGCAAACCATTTCACCAATTAAGGTCATGGTGACCTTGACCTTTGACCTAGTGATTTAAAATATAATAGGGGTTATCTACTGGTCATGACCAACCACCACAGCAAGTTTGAAGATCCTAAGCCAAACCCTTGAGCAGTTATTGATCGCAAACCATTTCACCAGTTAAGGTCATGGTGACCTTGACCTTTGATCTATTGACCTAAAAAACAATAGGGCTCATCTAGTTGTCATGACCAACCACCTAAGCAAATTTGAAGATCCTAAGCCAAACAATTGAGCAGGTATTGATCAGAAACCATTTTACAAGTTAAGGTCATGGTGACCTTGACCTTTGACCTAGTGACCTCAAATACAATAGGGGCCATCCAGTTGTCATGACCAACTACCGCAGCAAGTTTGAAGATTCTAAGCCAAACCCTTGAGCAGTTATTGATCGGAAACCATTTGACAAGTTAAGATCATGGTGACCTTGACCTTTGACCTAGTGACCTAAAAAGCAAAAGGGGTCATCTAGTGGTCATTATCAACCACCACAGCAAATTTGAAGATCCTAGGCCAAACCCTTGAGCAGTTATTGATCGCAAACCATTTCACCCTTTAAGGTCATGGTGACCTTGACCTTTGACCTAGTGACCTAAAAAACAATAGGGCTCATCTAGTTGTCATGACTAACCACCTAAGCAAATTTGAAGATCCTAAGCCAAACCCTTGAGCAGTTATTGATCAGAAACCATTTTACCAGTTAAGGTCATGGTGACCTTGACCTTTGACCTAGTGACCTCAAAATCAATAGGGGTCATCCAGTGGTCATGACCAACTACCACAGCAAGTTTGAAGATTCTAAGCTAAACCCTTAAGCAGTTATTGATCGGAAACCATTTAACCATTTAAGGTCATGGTGACCTTGACCTTTAACCTAGTGACCTCAAAATCAATAGGGGTCATCTAGTGGTCATGACCAACCACCACAGCAAGTTTGAAGATCCCAAGCCAAACCCTTGAGCAGTTATTGATCGGAAACTATTTCACCATTTTAGGTCATGGTGACCTTGACCTTTGACCTAGTGACCTCAAAAACAATAGGGGTCATCTACTTGTCATGACCAACCACCACAGCAAGTTTGAAGATTCTAGGCCAAGTCGTTTATTAGTTATCGTTCGGAAACCATCGATCTACCGACCGACAGACCGACCGACCGACCGACCGACCGACCTACCGACCGACATGTGCAAAGCAATATACCCCCATTTTTTCAAAAGGGGGGTATAATAAGCCAAGGAAATCTGTTGCTATGACAGATAGTATCAAATTAGATTTGTAACGTATAAGTCAACAGAGCAGACGCTGATCAGACTCCTGTAAAGACTGTCTGATCTACATCTGCAAAGGCATAAAAAGGTGGGATGGTCAAGTACAGGGTTAATTGTGCATAATAGTTAGGAATGGAAAATTGTATTGGCCACACTGGATTTTTGAACGTCATACAATGTATATAATAAGCTTTACTCCATGAAATAGTGACATTGTGAATATTAGATAAATTTTAAATATTATGATATATGGCATTTTAACACAGGAATAAGATCCTATATCATTCTTTAACCCTTTCCCTAATATAAAATGTGTTTTCATGCATCTGTAAACAGAGTAGACCCAGAGGGCTCCTATAGGAGCTGTCTAATCAGGGTCTGCTCTGTTTGCTAATGAAATTTGAAAGATCTATTTCTTTACTTTCTAAAACAACTACAATGTTCCACCTTCCATTTTTCATTATAATTATTTTGTCTATGAATATTCAGTAGGTATTGAAATTTGGAATAAACATAGAACAGGGAAAGGGTTAAGCAAAAAGAACAGATCCTGCTCAGACAGCTCCAACAGGAGTCTACAGGGATGTACTCTGTTTGCAAAGGTTTAAAAAGACGTATTTATGGAGTAAATGGTTAAAAAAATGCCCTTTGAACTATCATGCCGTTGTAACCATACCTGAGCAGTTTTTCTGGTCTGAAGATATGGATCCATTCCACGCAATGGATCAGGGTAGCCACTACATTCTGCAGATAGATAATAAGTCAGCTATGATCAAATTAAAACATATCTGATCCTCTGCTCTAAATGTAAACAATTTAAGACCTTTCCTTCATTATAGTTAAAAACGTCCATATCCATATAAGCTGTTAGCTTTCGATCCAATTCTTTTTCTCATATGCTGATGTAATTTCTGAATTGTATATACAATGTAACTGGAAGAAATAATTTATGTTTAAACTAAATGTCTTTTCACGCATTTGCAAACAGAGTATATCCAGATCAGATGGCTCCTATAGGAGCCATCCTATATAAACTCTATTTGCTAGTGCAATTTGAAAGATCTGTTTCTTTACTTTTTAAAATGGCTACAGTGGTCCACCTTCCATATTTTATTATAACTATTTTGTCCATGACTATTCAGTAGGTATTGAAATATGGAATAAACATAGAGTGGGTAAAGGGTTAAACAGTATGCAGAACACTATTTTTTCTTTAACCCTTTCCTCCATAAATATGCCTTTCTAAGCCTCTGTAAAAGTCACCTGTTGAAACCATTGTGATAAATAGAGCATTAATTTTTCTCCCATAGGAGCAAATGCTCTATTTATCACAATGGTTTCAAACTAACAAGTTCTAAAAGTTTCCTTTTCTCTAGTTAATGCTCCTTTTCGGTAGATTAATTCAAAGAGGTTGGGTCTAAAGATAGTCTATGAGGGAATGGGTTAAGTACTGTAGCTTTATTCAATATTTACCCTTATCCTGTTGTTGTTTGCTCAAACTATGATTTGTTGCAATTTTTGTTGACTTCCAATTAGGTCATGTTTTTGAGAAAAACCTTTGTCCATGTGTCAAAACAGCTTGGATCCTGATGAGACCCTGTTTAATTGGCACATTATCTAGATCCAATCTGATTGCAATGCCAGTCAGATAGCAATCAGCAAGACAAGAATTATGTTTGAATTCTAACCACTCACAATAAAGATAAAGGTG
The DNA here is from genome assembly GCA_963576725.1 of Azorinus chamasolen. Classification (NCBI taxonomy): domain Eukaryota; kingdom Metazoa; phylum Mollusca; class Bivalvia; order Cardiida; family Solecurtidae; genus Azorinus; species Azorinus chamasolen. The sequence continues at coordinate 62,634,771 of OY755236.1, read as the reverse complement.
TGGTTTGCAGTCTGGAATCTATATACACATTCTTTTGACTTTCACATTTTACCCCCTGATCACTGGGTTATAAGTCGGCCATTTACATTTGGCACTCAAAGCAGCCATGGAACATTGGCTTTTTCCCCCCATCACAAACACCCATTTATACCCCTTGGTGTAGAGGAGCAAACATGGTATCATTAGGATGCATTTATTGCTCAGAAAAATTCTGATGGTCCGATGGCAGGATTCGAACCGAGGACCCTCTGATCCCAAATCCAGCGTCCTACCACTGGATCACCACTCCCACAGATATACAATACATTTGTATACACATATAAGCAACAGTGCCAATATGTACACATATATACATTGTATTATAAACATGTAATTATCACAATTATACCAATGATTTACCAACTTCCTGCAGAAACCTTTACTCCATAGACGTACCTTTTAACCCTTTACTTGTTCAATATTTAGGTAAGAAATAATGACTAACTTTTAGCTGTTTGTTTTATAGTGGTACATTAACATAGGATCTTTTTACATTGGCATAAACTGTAGAATTATATTTATATAATTCCATAAGCAAACAGAGAAACCATGATCAGACGGCTCCTACAGGAGTCATCTGATCTTTGTCTACTCTGTTTGCAATGGTGTGAAAAGGCATTTATATCTGGTTAAAGACTTTGCAAACAGATTAGACCCCGATAAGATGGCTCCTATATGAAGCATCTGATCAGGGTATGCTCTGATTGCTTATGAAATTATTATGTTCATTTGCAATAATACAAATTAATCTAATCAATATTCATTAAGTCATTATTTCTCACATGAATATTCATGAAATAACGGGTTAATAAATACATAACAGCTGTGAACATCAAATGAGTATAACATATAAATTATTTGAATATTCATACATAAACACATATCATTACTCATGATTGATTGAATGCTAAGCACACAACTCAATACATTTTGACAATACACAAACTAGAAATATGTCCATATAGGACACCGATGACCCCTATTTCCATATTTATTATAGACGTTTGGTGAATAATTCTGATCTGCCAATATTAACAATTTTAACAATACATGAACTAGAAATACAATGTATGTCCTCTGGATACAGATGCCCTATCTTTCCACATCTGTCATACATGCAAGGGCAGTAAATCTGACAGGCCAGTATTACCTAAGTCAAGGGCCATAACTCTACCCATACCATACAATCCCAGCAACACCACTACACATACTGATTAATATTCCTATAGTTTCACTAATACTCCCCGATTATTTCTAAGAGCAATAACTCTGCCAACACTGGATAACTCCACAACAATTAGCCAAGGTGCATAACTTCACATACAAACTAATATACCTGTAAAGTTTATTCACTCTAGGTCGAACATTTTTGAAGTTACACATCACACAAACAAGTTGGATGGATGGATGGACATAAGAGTGGACTGACAGAAGAACAGACCGGGGTAAATCTAAATGTCCATTCCTCTCTTTAGAAGTTTGAGCATTAACCCTTTCCCTGCTCAGTATTTATGTAAGAAATAATGATGCCATGACTAGTTATTAGCTGACTGCTTATAATGACAATCAGACATATGTACACAACATGAATATTTAGTATTGCAAATTGTAGAGTCAGATCTACTATAATTTCAAAAGCGAACAAAGCAGACCCTGATCAGATGGCTCCTGCAGGAGCCATCTGATCTGGGTTTACTCTGTTTTCAAGTGCATGAAAAAGTGTTTATATAAAGGAAAGGGTTAAAACTTACTTGTAGCTTCCTGGATGCCTCTAGATTTCTTCAGTAAACCTAACTTAAAATTAGGGTGGCCATTCTTGATGATGAACTCCATCAGTTTCAGGACCTAGAAAACAGAATTACAACTTCAGTGATAATAACAAGATTTTGAAAATAAAATAATCCTTTTAACACCAAGGGCTTATTTAATCTAACCTTTGCAAATAGTTTGGATTCATATCTATATGGTTTACCCTTTCCTTCATATAAACGACTTATTATGCCCTTGCAAACAGAGTAGACCCAGATCATATCAGGGTCTGCTCTGTTTGCTTATGAAATTATAATAGATCTGATTCTAGTTTCTTCAAATACCAAAATATCCTGCGTACATATGCTATTAAAAAAATCAGCTTACAGGTATTCATAATGTTATCATTTCTAACATGAATATTAAACAGGGAAAGGGTTAACATCTGACACTGTATCTTCAATAGAAATGGAAGAAATCTTCAACAGACAACAATTTTTTTTAAATCAACAGTTACTTAGTCTTGAGGAGGTTAACAAGCAGCTGTTATGAGACTGCTACAGAAAAATATAATTTGAAAAATACATGGCATGAATATCATTATCCATTTCAAAATTTAGGTAAGTAATTCAAATGGTTAACCCTTTACTCAAGAAGTAATATATGTACAGATACCTATTAGCTTAACCCTTTCCTCCATAGGCTATTTTTAGACCCAACCTCTTTGAATGAATCTACCCAAAAGGAGCATTTACTAGAGAAAAGTAATTTTTTTTAGAATTTTGTAGTTTGAAACCATTGTGATAAATAGAGCATTTGCTCCTATAGGAGCAAATGCTCTATTTATCACAATGGTTTCATAAAGTGACTTTTACAGAGGGGTAGAAAGGTGTATTTATGGAGGAAAGGGTTAATATTTATAAAGAAAAATGGACACAGGAACTTTTGACCATTTATAATCACATTTATATCATTCCATAAAAAACACCGCATACCTTGATCAAACAGCTCCTATAGGAGTTTCAAAGGATCTGAAAGACCTATCTATGCAGTAAAGGATCATATTATAGGAGTTTCAAAGGATCTGAAAGACCTATCTATGCAGTAAAGGATCATATTCCCTTCATTGTTAAAACTGAGACTGTTTCAATACCTGATAATACTTAGCATCAGGACCTAATACATTGTGCAAAATAATAATAATGCTACATAATGATATAAAATAAGGTAGATGCTACCAGACTATTTACTCTTTGCTCCATGACAATTTATCATGACATCATTCAAATAAAATACCCATAGATGAATTTTATAATGACGTAATAACAGTGTTTTCTGTCATGGCAGAAACTATCGAATCAGATCAATATCATTCCACAAGCAAACAGGGCAGATCCTGATCAGATGGAGCCATCTGATCAGGGTCTACTCTGTCTGCAAAGGCATTAAAGGCACATCTATGGAGTAATGGGTTAAATTCCTTTCATATTTTAACATTGAGACCTATTCAATTCAATAATTCACAGCATATTTGTGTTTTTGGGTGGTACAGACCAGATCATTTTTCTAGTGGTACTGATCAGTTTATGTATTTCGTGTGATAGAGTTGCTTTGAAAAGCACTTATACTTATGATATAAATATCAGTAGGTATGTTAAACATTTGCTGATATTCACACCTTCATCTTGATCCTGGGTGAGTCATCCTCCAGCCTCTTCACCAAGAAGTCTAAGCAATTCTCACAGTAGTCCTCAGATTCCAGTGTAATGTCTGACATGAGTTAAGGAAAGAGAGCTGCTCTCAAATAACAAACCATAAATTACAATGACATTGCTTTGATTAGGTGACTCAAAACAAGTCTGTCTGTCATTAACTCATTGCCTCATAGGCTATTTTAAACCCAAGCCCTTTGAATAAATCTACAGAAAAGGAGCATTTACTAGCAATAGGAAAAGTTTAGAATAGTGTAGTTCTTTTTAAGTCATTGTGATAAATACAGCATTAGCTCATATGGAGCAAATAATCTATTTATCAGAATGGTTTCCAAAAAACTTTGACATAATATTTTTTTACATACATTATTTTGTTCAAGATATATCAGTCGTGTCAATGCATTGTGACACAAGGACATACTCAACATGGTAAATCTTTAATATGCCCTGTTGCTTGAAAACGTTGTCCAAGGTTTCAAATAGCATGGCTAGAACTGTCAACATTCCTAGCAACCTCATTCATTGCCATACCAGCGGTAAGCATGCCAATGGCATTTTGCCATAAATTTGGTGGAACTCTAGGCATACCAAAATGAAACTATAAATGTGTCATGCTGTAAAACAAGATGCCTTATAGAATATGCAAATGGTGAAGATTCATAGTTTGATGCTTGTCATAATTGTAGACAAATCTTATCTACAGCCTTGATGACAAGCATCAAACTCAGAATCTACACCGTAATGCATATTCTGTAAGGCATATTTTTTATGGCATGACTCATTTTAGCCTACTGGTCAGCAATTATCAGATAATAATATTACAAAATTTAAAAATTATGGTATTAACTATTCAAACTGTGGAGCAATTTGTGATGACATTTGCAAAAGTTGGATCTGGATCATTGGGACATCAAGTAACCTAGCCGTCTCATTGGAAACCTAACTGTTAGGCATCCAGACTTTTAGAATTGTAGCAGACAATTTTTGGCAGATAAAAGAAACCCAGTTTGAAAGTGTTAAAAATTGGTTTTCTGGGTAAAACAATCTCTTAGAAACAGTTGTTGTATACGCTAGGAACACATTTAGTGCTACATAAATATGGTAGAAAGTGCAGTCTTCTGGACAGACTGGAATAATCTGGGATCATCCAAGAACAGATCTAAAACCCAAGAAATTGAAGCCAGATTACATGTTAACAAGATTATATCCAGCCCACCAGTTGACACAGAAAACTGTTGTTGCTTTCACCGATGGCTCATGTTGAGGTAACCCAGGTCCATGTGGAGCAGGTTCTTGCCTTTTTTCTACCCTACAATGAGTGTGTAGAGCTGAAACAACCAGTCAGCAAAATGGCATCCATTCTTGTGGGTGAAATATTGGCTATAAAGATGTTGGCTCCAAGCTGTGCTAGACGAACTGAAGAAAAGAGAAATTAGAAATTTGCACATTCTGTCTGATAGTCAAACAGCAATAGGGACCTTGACCCTGGGTTGGGACTGCAAAACTCACTTGTCATTGCTCCTAGATACAAAGCTTCTTTGGAACCAGCTAAGAGATAAGGGGGTTACCATAAAACTCGACTGGACGCCAGGTCATGCTAACATAGAGGGCAACGAAAGGGCAGACAAGCTTGCAAAGAAAGCAGCCCTAGAAGCAGAAAAATTGGACAAGGACGCCTCACAACCAATCTCTCAGACAGATATATTTAGGTTGCTGCCAAGAAAATGGCCTTGCTAAAATGGCAGAGAAGTCGGGACCTATCTGAAAAGTGCAGACAGCTACATGAACTAAAAAAAGTAGGCAAGAAGGAGCTAGACACCAAAAGACAATGTTGCTGCTTCAGAATGGCCACTGTAGAGTAAAAGATCACTTATATAGAGTTGGACTGTCTGAGAATGCTGGCTGTGAGTGTGGAATGGCCGAAACTGTTGAACACCTCTTGTTAGACTGCACCCTGTATGCTGCTGCTAGAGAAAAAATGATCAGAAACATCACACTTGGAACAGACCTAGCAAGAAGCCAAATCACAGCCCAAATTCTGTTCAGGTCGGATAAGACTGAGACACAGAGTCTACAGACCGATCATCAACAAAGAACTTGATGACTTCCTAATAGGCACTAAGGGATTTTAAGAAGACGTCACTTCCTACAAAGTCAAGCATACCAGTGAGACATTACCTGAGAATTACCTAAGAGAAACATACCTATGGAGCTATTGCAGTCATATGGCCTAGAACAACAACATCCATTGCAAAGGCTCGTCTGACAGTATAGATCATAGCCAGCCAATGCTGTGAATGTTTTTAAATGTACACTGTATATCACAAGTGATTGGAGTCTCTTTAAAATCTTTTTTTAATCTTAAAGATGTTCACTAGTTTTATCTTGGCTTTTTTTTTTCTAAATTTTTCTGCTTATATGCTCACACCCAATACGGCAGAACAGTCAGCAATTAAGATCATGGCAGCCATCTTTTGGTAGAAGTAGAAGAAAGATACTGGACACTTCACTGTACAGATACCCTGGCACTGGTTCTCCATCATCTGATGTGGCCTTAATCAAGGTACTTATCTAAAAAAAAAAAAAAGAGTAAAAAGTCCAAATTTTAAAAATGACACAGATATATAGACAGACACTTATTAATGTTTATTCAAATGAATTATAGTCAAACCGGTCCCAAGTCAAACCTGCCCCTGGTCAAACCGGCCTCCAAAAAGTCAAACCGGCCTCACATGAATTATTTTTTTGGTCAAACCGGCCCCAGATTTTTAAATCGAATTTTTAACCATGTTAAATATTAATTATTTCTAGAAACCCAATGTAGATCTAGTTCTTTATCACCACGAAGTATTTCGTGTTATCACATATATTTTGGTCAGATAGAAATTTGGCAATGTATTTGCTATAGTTTATAAATACTCGGCTCGCATTTAGATTAAGTGACATTGGCGCTTAGTTAATGTCAATTAATGGCACGCATGTGTCTTTCGGTAGGTGTGATAATCCAATTAATGGCATGCGCGTGTATGTTGTTTGTGATAATCCAATTAGACACGCGTTCATTGTGTCAGTTGAATGTCTGTATATGTCTCTGAATGAACGTAAGGTATTGTTTATCTTGGTATGTAGACATATTTGCACACAAAAATAAAGTAATGTTCAAAAGTACATATAAATCTATTTCAAATGTTGTAAAATGATGATATCGAGTGAAAATTTTGATTTCTTTTTTCAGAATCAGAATTATAACTATTTCCTTCATATAAACGTACGTGTATTCGTTTTAAGTTCTTTTCAACCTTTACTCTATGATATGATATGAGTTTCATTTTAATCATTACTTAGGCAGAAAATATAGATTCAGATCTAATTAATATACTGTATTAAAGCAAACAGAGCAGATCCTGGTCAGAAATCTCCTATAGAAACCATGTGATCTGGGTCTACTCTGTTTGCAAAGGCGTATTTATGGAGTAAAGGGCTGACTACAATGTATTGTCATCAATGCAAACAAAGGAAACTCAGACCAGATGGCTCTGAGTCTTACAGGGTATGCTCTGTTTTCTATGGAACATAATAGGTCTTGCTAACATAAATAATCATGGATTGAAGGTTTAAAAATATTTGTTTATATAATGACCATGGAACATATACATAGAACATCATACATACTCTAAAACACATATAATTACCCTGTCTGTTGAATACATCAGATATAAAACACACATAAATAATCTGTCCGTAGAGCACTTAGACTTGTCCGCGTTGTTCAGGTGGAACAATCACTGAACAGAATATCGCTCTTCAAAAACGCCGAAAATTAATGTAGCCCGTTTATTGACGGAACCCAACACTGAAAACAAAGGGATTAACAGCTTAAATACATATATGTGTTACCGCCACGTGCATCCCTTAGCAATTAGTGTTCGTCTTTAACAATAATAAATGGGATTAACACCTTTAACCCTTTCCCTCATATAAACGTGTTTTCACGCATTTGCAAACAGGGTAGACCCAGATCCTTTAGGAGCCGTCTGATCAGGGTCTGTTCTGTTTTCTAATGGAATTTGAAAGATCTTTTCCTTTAGTTTTTAAAATGGCCTTCCACATTTAATTATAACTATTTTGTCCTTGAATATTCGGTATGTATTGAAATAAGCATAGCACAGGGAAAGAGTTAAGTACCTTACATTTACCGCCACATGCATAACATACCAATTAGTATTTGTAGCAAAAAAATAATGTGTTCATTGTTCGGTTAGATTAAAGGCACACATACATTACTAATTAGCGTGTACACGTGTCTTAGAAAAGTGTTACTTGTTTGGTACATTATATGCAGAAATGGAAATTTCCCTCATCACAGGTTTCTCGAACAATATATTTCGTGATAAAAAGTAATAAAAGTATCAATAAAACATTTCATTCTTAAAAAGATATATATTAGAAGCTTATTTTATTCGTGGGGCCGGTTTGACCAACCAAAATATAATAAGGAGGCCGGTTTGACCAAATTGAGGTCCGGTTTGACTTTTTGGAGGCCGGTTTGACTTGAGGCCGGTTTGACTTGGGGCCGGTGTAATGTGATGGAAGTTCCCCCGTGATGAAAGTTCCACATGTAAACAGTGCGCATGCGTTGATGGTTCATTCAGTGTCCGTTATGAAAGTTCCCACGCGTCTATAGCAACGTATTTTGTTCGGTCTGTTAAATCGAATTGACGATGTTTCTTTAAGCTAGAACATCTACTTGCGTGTTAATTTGATAATTCTTACATTTAAAGCATTTGACTTCAACACGTCTGGTGCTTTAAGACTGTATTTCATTAATATATCTAGCTCTAGATCTGTGTAATCGCATGTTTGTCGGCGACTTCTTGAGCGTGCTATATATATTCCTGGCCACTTTTAAACTGTTATAATATATTTTAAACAACCCTGAAATAAATCGAAATCTTCTGTTTATACAAAATAAATGTATTTAAAGTTCACTTATTCAATTAGAGACTGGATTTTATTTTAGGCACTAGATCTAGATCTAATTAAATAGGCCGAATAAGCAATTCTGATTAAAGTTCCCTATAAACAGTCACTGGTGATAGAAAATCCCTCTAAATCTATAGACTTATCAACAGCTGCGGTGAAAGTTCCCTCTATGTACATTCTTATAAATAGCCGTGATGAAAGTTCCTTCTATATAGTCTAATTCCAGAGTGTATATGTATCTGCAAATACACAGCTGTGATTAAAGTAGCCTACCCTCTAATCTATATAGATCTATAATCTATTCTAATAGAGTCTACATAGCCGTGATGAAAGTACCCTCAGAGGCTCTATAGTCTAATACATAGCCGTGGTGAAAGTATCCTCTATAGTTTAATACATAGCCGTGATGAAAGTTCCCTCTATATTATAATACATAGCCGTGATGAAAGTTCCCCCTATATTATAATACATAGCCGTGATGAAAGTTCCCCCTATAGTATAATACATAGCCGTGATGAAAGTACCCTCTATAGTCTAATACATAGCCGTGATGAAAGTTCCCCCTTTAGTCTAATACATAGCCGTGATGAAAGCTCCCCTATAGTATAATACATAGCCGTGAAAAAGTTCCCATTACAGTCTAACACATAGCCGAGATGAAAGTTCCCCCTATAGTCTAATACATAGCAGTGATGAAAGCTCCCCTATAGTATAATACATAGCCGTGATGAAAGTTCCCCATTTAGTATAATACATAGCAGTGATGAAAGCACCCTCTATATTCTTATAACAGCCGTGTTAAAAGTACCCTCTATAGTCTAATACATAGCCCTGATGAAAGCTCTCCTATAGTATAATACATAGTCGTGATGAAAGTACCCTCTATTGTTTAATACAAAGCCGTGATGAAAGTTCCCACTATAGGCTAATACATAGCCGTGATGAAAGTTCCCACATTGTCTAATACATAGCCGTGATGAAAGTTCTCACTATAGTCTAATACATAGCCGTGATGAAAGTTCCCCCTATAGTATAATACATATCCGTGATTAAAGTACCCTCTATAGTTTAATACATAGCCGTGATGAAAGTTCCCACTACAGTCTAACACATAGCCGTGATGAAAGTTCCCCCTATAGTCTAATACATACCCGTGATGAAAGTTCCCACTATAGTCTAATACATAGCCGTGATGAAAGTTCCCCCTATAGTATAATACATAGCCGCGATTAAAGTACCTCTATAGTTTAATACATAGCCGTGATGAAAGTTCCCACTATAGTCTAATACATAGCCGTGATGAAAGTTCCCTCTATAGTCTTATACATAGCCGTGATGAAAGTTCCCACTATAGTCTAATACATAGCCGTGATGAAAGTTCCCTCTATAGTCTTATACATAGCCGTGATGAAAGTTCCCTCTATAGTCTAATACATAGCCGTGATGAAAGTTCCCACTATAGTCTAATACATAGCCGTGATGAAAGTTCCCTCTATAGTGTAGTACATAGCCGTGATGAAAGTTCCCCCTATAATCTAATACATAGCCGTGATGAAAGTACCCTCTATTGTTTAATACATAGCTGTGATGAAAGTTCCCACTATAGTCTAATACATAGCTGTGATGAAAGTTCCCCCTATAGCATAATACATAACCGTGATGAAATTACACTTTATATTCTTATAACAGCTGTGATGAAAGTACGCTCTATACTCTAATACATATCCGTGTTGAAAGTACCCTCTATAGTCTTATACATAGCCGTGATGAAAGTTCCCCCTATAGTATAATACATAGCCGTGATGAAAGTTTCTCCTTAGTCTAATACATAGTCGTGATGAAAGTCCCCCCCCCACCCCCTTTAGTCGCTTATACATAGCCGTGATGAAAGTACGCTCTATAGTCTCGTACATAGCCGTGTTGAAAGTTCCCACTACAATCTAATACAAAGCCGCGTCGGTCTCATTCATTCTCTCCCTGCATTTCTTTGCATGTCTGTTAGTATCTGCATCTTCCCCTGGCTGTCTTTCACTATTTGTTTATCTCATGTCACCCTCTTTCTGTCTTCTATCTCTGTCTGTGCATCTGTCTTTCAGTCTCTATCTCTCATATATTTCTGTCTCTGTCTCACTGTATGTCAGTTTCTGTCTTTATGTGTGTCTCTCTGTCTGTCTATATGATAGTCTGACTATCTTTCTCTCTTTGCGTCACCCTGTCTCTGTGTGTGTCTCTCTCTCACTTTCTCACTATCCCACTCTTTCTATCTGCCTGTCTGTGACTGTATCTGTCTGTAAATGTCTATTTCTCTCTGTCAGTATGTAGGTATGTCTCTCTGTCAGTATGTCTGTCAGTCTGTTTGTCTGTCTGTCTATCTGTCTGCTTGTCTGTCCATGTATACATCTATCTTTCTGTTTGTCAGTCTCCCTTTTTGTCTGTCAGTATCTGTGTGTGTATGTCTGTCTGTCTCTATCTATTTGTGTCAGTCTGTCTGCCTGGCTGTTTCTCTCATTAATTCACTATCTGTATCTGTCTCAGTTATTGCCCGTCTCTCTGTTTGTGACTTTCTCAGTGTTGTTATACCTTCTGATCCTTTGAGATCATGAATTTCAGTACTTCTTGTTCTGAAAATTGAATACCGCTTAAGCCGGTGCTAGGGGGCGTGAGCAGTGTTGCACTTTCAATTACTGCTCATGAACAGACTCAATAAAACCGAGTCTGCAATTTTCTCTTTTTGTGTTGCAATTTTTGCTTTCGGGGGATCACCATCCTTCAGAATTTTTCATCACGGGTATGTATTAGACTACAGGCGCAATATTCATCACGGCTATGTAGCTCTATTAGACAACAGGGGGAACTTTCATCACGGCTATGTACTATACTACAGTTGGAACTTTCATCACGGCTATACATTAGACTGTAGGGGGAAGTTTCTTCACGGCTATTTTGAAGACTATAGGGGATACTTTCATCTGGTCTATGTAGAAGACAAAAGGGGGAACTTTCATCACGGCTATGTAGCTCTGTTTGACAATAAAGGGAACTTTCATCACGGCTATATAGAAGACAATAGTGGGAACTTTCATCACGACTATGTATTAGGCAATAGGGGGAACTTTCATCACGGCTTGCTATGTAGAAGACTGTAGGGGGTACTTTCATCACGGCTATTTGGAAGACTATAGGGGATACTTTCATCTGGTCTATGTAGAAGACAAAAGGGGGAACTTTCATCACGGCTATGTAGCTCTGTTTGACAATAAAGGGAACTTTCATCACGGCTATATAGAAGACAATAGTGGGAACTTTCATCACGACTATGTATTAGGCAATAGGGGGAACTTTCATCACGGCTTGCTATGTAGAAGACTGTAGGGGGTACTTTCATCACGGCTATTTGGAAGACTATAGGGGATACTTTCATCTGGTCTATGTAGAAGACAAAAGGGGGAACTTTCATCACGGCTATGTAGCTCTGTTTGACAATAAAGGGAACTTTCATCACGGCTATATAGAAGACAATAGTGGGAACTTTCATCACGACTATGTATTAGGCAATAGGGGGAACTTTCATCACGGCTTGCTATGTAGAAGACTGTAGGGGGTACTTTCATAACGGCTATTTGGAAGACTATAGGGGATACTTTCATCTGGTCTAAGTAGAAGACAAAATGGGGAACTTTCATCACGGCTATGTAGCTCTGTTTGACAATAAAGGGAACTTTCATCACGGCTATATAGAAGACAATAGTGGGAACTTTCATCACGACTATGTATTAGGCAATAGGGGGAACTTTCATCACGGCTTGCTATGTAGAAGACTGTAGGGGGTACTTTCATCACGGCTATTTGGAAGACTATAGGGGATACTTTCATCTGGTCTATGTAGAAGACAAAATGGGGAACTTTCATCACGGCTATGTAGCTCTGTTTGACAATAAAGGGAACTTTCATCACGGCTATATAGAAGACAATAGTGGGAACTTTCATCATGACTATGTATTAGGCAATAGGGGGAACTTTCATCACGGCTTGCTATGTAGAAGACTGTAGGGGGTACTTTCATCACAGCTATGTAGAAGACTGTAGGGGTACTTTCATCACGGCTTGCTATGTAGAAGACTGTAGGGGGTACTTTCATCACGGCTATTTGGAAGACTATAGGGGATACTTTCATCTGGTCTATGTAGAAGACAAAAGGGGGAACTTTCATCACGGCTATGTAGCTCTGTTTGACAATAGTGGGAACTTTCATCACGGCTATATAGAAGACAATAGTGGGAACTTTCATCACGACTATGTATTAGGCAATAGGGGGAACTTTCATCACGGCTATGTAGAAGACTGTAGGGGGTACTTTCATCACAGCTATGTAGAAGACTGTAGGGGGTACTTTCATCACGGCTCGCTATGTAGAAGACTGTAGGGGGTACTTTCATCACGGCTGTTTAGAAGACTATAGGGGATACTTTCATCTGGTCTATGTAGAAGACAAAAGAGGGAACTTTCATCACGGCTATGTAGCTCTGTTTGACAATAAAGGGAACTTTCATCACGGCTATATAGAAGACAATAGTGGGAACTTTCATCACGACTATGTATTAGGCAATAGGGGGAACTTTCATCACGGCTATGTAGAAGACTGTAGGGGGTACTTTCATCACAGCTATGTAGAAGACTGTAGGGGGTACTTTCATCATGGCTCGCTATGTAGAAGACTGTAGGGGGTACTTTCATCATGGCTCGCTATGTAGAAGACTGTAGGGGGTACTTTCATCACGGCTGTTTAGAAGACTATAGGGGATACTTTCATCTGGTCTATGTAGAAGACAAAAGGGGGAACTTTCATCACGGCTATGTAGCTCTGTTTGACAATAAAGGGAACTTTCATCACGGCTATATAGAAGACAATAGTGGGAACTTTCATCACGACTATGTATTAGGCAATAGGGGGAACTTTCATCACGGCTATGTAGAAGACTGTAGGGGGTACTTTCATCACAGCTATGTAGAAGACTATAGGGGGTACTTTCATCACGGCTCGCTATGTAGAAGACTGTAGGGGGTACTTTCATCACGGCTATTTGGAAGACTATAGGGGATACTTTCATCTGGTCTATGTAGAAGACAAAAGGGGGAACTTTCATCACGGCTATGTAGCTCTGTTTGACAATAAAGGGAACTTTCATCACGGCTATATAGAAGACAATAGTGGGAACTTTCATCACGACTATGTATTAGGCAATAGGGGAAACTTTCATCACGACTATGTAGAAGACTGTAGGGGGTACTTTCATCACAGCTATGTAGAAGACTGTAGGGGGTACTTTCATCACGGCTCGCTATGTAGAAGACTGTAGGGGGTACTTTCATCACGGCTATTTGGAAGACTGTAGGGGGTACTTTCATCACGGCTATGTATTAGAGTATAGGGGGTACTTTCATCTCAGCTATATATTTGTAGACTACTATAGGGGGTAATTTCATTGCGACTATGTATAAGGAAATAGTGGGAACTTTCATCACGGCTATGTAGAAAACTATAGGGGGTACTTTCATCACGGCTATGTATTAGAGTATAGGGGATACTTTCATCACGGCTATGTAGAAGACTGTAGGGAGTACTTTAATCACGGCTATATAGAAGACTGTAGGGGGTACTTTCAACACGGCTATATACGTAATAGAGTATAGGGGGTACTTTCATCACTGCTATGTAGAAGACTATAGGGGGTACTTTCACTTTCATCACGGTTATGTATTAGACTATACAGAGGGAACTTTCATTAGGGATATGCATAAGCCTGTAGAAGGAACTTTCATCACGGCTATGTATCTATGAATGTTTCACCACAGCTATTTATTAGACTATAGACATCAATATAATGTCTTTGTTATGAATGTTGAAAAAGGAACAAATGACTTTTTATCATAGCGGAAACTTTCATCAATGTTATTTATAAGAGTAGATCTAGATCTATCGTGTGAATTATAGCACGGCTGTCTGGTCGATGCGTCTAGATCTAGATCTACTTTGTTTGTAAAATCGTGAACTGTTTGCAAATGTGTGAAAAAGCGTTTATATAGGAGTTTATTTTCTATCTGTATAAGCCAATGGTTATAGGGATAACGGAGGTCAAAGCAAAAAATAATAAGGGAAACTTGTGCCCGGCAGAATTTACACTTGAGTGGTCAAATGACTATGAATTATACCATAAGAATATAGATAACAACATTGGAAGAGGCCTAATCCTCTACATACACAAGTCACTCAAAGCAGAAGAAGTAAGTCCAGGAAAATTTATTTGTAAAAATTTGGACCAAAATAACGAGCAGCTACTGGTTGGACTAATATACAGATCGCCATCAGAATAATAATGCAATACAACATGAAGGCCTGAGAAATTTGTTAATAGAAACAACAAAAGCAAAATACAATCATTACTTGATAATGGGGGACTTCAATTACCCAACAATAGACTGGGACATAATGATATCAAAAAAGGAAGGATCCGAGGAAAACAAATTCCTGGACTGCATCCAAGAACAATACTTATTCCAACTAGTGGACAGGCCAACCCGATGGAGGGGCACAGATAATCCTAATATCCTGGACCTCATTCTGACCGAAGATGAAAATAACATTACAAACATGGAATACCAAAGTCCGCTGGGCAAAAGTGACCACTGTGTTATTATATTTGATTTCATATGCTATACAAAAACAAAAAAGATACAGAAAGAAAGGAGGTGTTATAGAAAAGCAAACTACGACGAATTCAGGAAAGATTTGAAAAACATTGACTGGCAAAAATATCTGGAAATTGACAAGGACATAAACTACATCTGGAACAAATTTTACAGTAAGCTGTGTGCACTTGAAGATAAACATGTCCCAATAATCAAAATTAAAAGCAGCAAAAAGAATAACATGCCACTTGAAAAGGAAGTCTTAGAAGCAATAAAAAAGAAAAATTCACTACAGAGACGCTTTATAAATACAAAAAAACAAGGACAGGAAATTATACAACAGAGCTAGAAACAAAGCTATAAAACTTGTAAGACAAACCAGAAAGAGATTCGAAAGAAACTTAGCTACTGAATCAAAGACCAACCCAAAGAAAGTATGGAACTATATAAACTCTAAAGTAAAACGAAAACAGGCATTGGGGAACTTCGGATGGATCCAGTAGACCAGCAATCACCAAAAACGAATGAAGATGAAGAAAAAGCAAATATATTAGCTGACTTCTTTAGCAGTAGAGAACTAAGCAAAGAGCTGTCAATACCCTTGAATATTATCTTTAAATCGTCCTTAGACAAAAAGGATATCCCAAAAGAATGGAAAAAAGCCAAAGTTAGCGCAATTTATAAAAAAGGGGACAAATCAAATGCTGGAAATTATAGACCGGTCAGCCTCACATCAGTTGTCTGCAAAATTATGGAAAAAATTGTTAGAAATCATATTATGGAATATATGATAACAAATGACCTTTTCACTGACAAACAATATGGTTTTATGGCTGGTAGATCTACATCTCTCCAACTGTTAAACGTAATGGATATATGGACAGAGGCAATTGATAATGGAGATGGCATCGACTGTATTTACATGGATTTTCAGAAGGCATTTGACACTGTACCACACAACAGACTACTTGGGAAATTAAAATCTTATGGAATAGGGAAGGATATGGTAGAGTGGATAAAACAGTTTTTAACTGGGAGGACACAGCAAGTCACGGTGAACGGGAAAGGGTCGAAATGGCATGAAGTCACTTCAGGAATCCCCCAGGGATCAGTCATAGGACCTCTCATGTTCATTATATACATAAATGACCTCCCTGACAACGTAGACTCTACGATATATTTATTTGCTGACGATACGAAAATTTTCAACATAGTAAGAACATTAGAAAACAAAGAAACACTTCAAGATGACCTATACAAAATAACACAATGGACAGACAAGTGGCTGCTTAAACTACACCCCCAGAAATGCAAAAGCATGCACATTGGGAGAACAGATCCAGATCCAAATTTCACTTATAAACTAATGGACTGCACACTTGAATATACAGATGAAGAAAAAGATATAGGAGTAATCATAGATAATAAGTTAAACTTCGACAAACATATCGCCGAAAAAGTGAAAAAAGCAAATTCAATGAATGCCATAATTAGGCAAAGTTTCCATCATCTTGATGAACATAGTTTTGCACCATTATACAAATCTCTTGTTAGGACACATCTTGAATGTATGCCAGTACAGTATGGGCCCTACACAAAAATAAACATATAGATATTCTAGAAGGAGTGCAAAGAAGAGCCACTAAACAATTGCCAGAGCTCAGAAACCTTACATATGAGGAACGTCTGAAAAGACTGAATCTCCCTACATTGTCATACAGAAGGGCGTGTGGGGACATGATTGAGGTCTATAAAATGATTAGTGGTATTTATGATAAGAAGGTTGGAAAATTCCTCAAACTAAGGGAGGACCAAATACAAAGAACATCAACACGGGGAAACCAAAAGAAAATCTACCCCCAAAGAGCAAAATTAGACTTAAGAAAATACAGCTTTGGCATAAGAACAGTTAATATATATGTGGGATAGCTTAACTGAAGAGGTTGTAAATGCAATAACTTTAAACACATTCAAAAACAGGTTAGATAACTTCTGGAAAAATCAAGAAATTAAATTTAACTATAAGGCCAATATAAGAACCAGAACAAAAGAACAACGAACAATAACAGAAGAGTCCAGCATAGAGGATCCTCACGAACCTGAGCCGGAAAATAACGATAAGTAACGATAAGTAAGTAAGTATACATGTAGATCTATATAGTTTAAGTCTTCCGTTTAACGCGTATTTGTGTTAAAATATAAAAAGTTCACTCCATTTAGAAGCTATATAGATCTAATTCTTGATTTATATTAATAAATGTCATGCAGAATTTGGATCGTATCAGGATCTATCTGTGGTGTTTTCACATACTCGTTTAAATAGTTTTTGTTATTCTTAATTTCAAATGGTAACTTTCATCACGGGGGGGGGGGGGGGGAACTTTCATCACGTATATATCACATTTTGAAAGTTCCGCGTAGCGACGTGCATAACATCCAAGTGGAACTTTCATCACGGGAGAACTTTCAACACGCTGTTTGACCCGTTTCCATTCAAATAGATGAAATTCAAGATTTACTCTTTAAATATGGAGAACAAGTGCACTGGCATTTGCTTACGAGGTAGTCTGATTAAATGACTCTTTAGATTTTGTCATTCAAAACCCTCTAACAAAATATACACTTTCATACTGTTTGTTAGTAGATGAACTGAACTGGCGTTTCCTGCCAACACATTAAAGGGTTTGCTAAACACATGATGACAAGATAATCATCAATTTCTCATACATTAAAAAACAAGCATGAGCTGTAATGCCGCATTTTCCTCCAACATTTATTTTCTGAAGGAAGTATTTACCTTGTTTACAAACGAAACCTTCGCTAGCAAACCTAACTGGTTTGCCATTGTGGTAATGTTTACATTTACACCGGTTCGACTAAATCAAAAGTTTACGGAACGCACGCCCGGATATTCGACGGACGAAATACGCTTAATCTGCGGGCCTCCACGGGGCTATTATTCAAATATATCTAATAATGTTAAAAATCATTAGTGTCGCTGTAATTTACAACAAAAAATATTTTATTGATTATTTGAATTTAACCCCTTTCCTGTTGCATAATCATGTTACAAAATGACATCATTATATTATTTTCTATAATGGCATATGAACACGGGGCATTTTGGCGCAGGCAGAACATGCGGCATTACAGTCCATGCTTGTTTTTTTAATGTACGAGGGGTGTTCCATAAATAATGTCATCTGTGCTTTATTTCGCGGAAATCGTGCAATTCATGCACAAAACCACCTCGTGTCGATTGAGTGATCACTGGCTCGTGACACAGGTAAATATCTCGTCCACACGTTCACTTGCCTCGGTACAGTGTACATCGTTTCATAGCCTATTCGTTAGACTATACACAAAATGACAGGAAAACGAGCTGAAAATGTTCTTGAAATTAGGACCTATATAAAAGGCAGGTCATTACTCGGCATAAAGGCTGTATATATTCACCGCGAGGTGTGTGACATTTATGGGGAGGGCCAAATGTCCCACAGGACTGTTTGTAGGTGGGTAGCTAAATTTAGTGCTGGGCAGCAGCAACTGAAAGATGCTGCTCGCCCAGGTCGTCCTGCAACAATTACGACCAAAGGTAACATAGAAAAAATCCGAAATATCCTCAAAACTGATGCTCGATTCACCGTAAGACAATTGGCTCGAATGACAAACTTGTCGTTAGCAAGAGTTCATGCAATTTTGAAGAAACACCTAAAAGTTAGAAAGATAAATGCAAGATGGATACCTCATTTGTTAACGGATGAGCAAAAGAAGACGCGTGTAACAATGGCAAAAATACTTCTCAAAATGTACCCAAAATATAGTAAAAAGGCTTTTGATAATATAGTCACTGGTGATGAGACCTGGGTGTATTATTTTGAACCAAAGCGGAAGGTTTCCAACCGAATATGGGCCACTAAAAATGCCAGACGCCCAAGTATTGCCAAACGAATACGAACGGTAAAGAAGGTTTTGTATGCTATTTTTTTCACTAATAAGGGTCCAGCTATTCAAATCCCGGTGCCAAAAGGCAGAACGGTCACAGGCAAGTTCTATAAAAACGTTGTTCTGAGAAAATTGAAGAACTACTACAAAAGTAGCCGCCCCAAAACAGGACTTAAGTATGTCCGACTTTTGCATGATAATGCACCCGCTCACAAGGCACGTATTGTGACTGACTTTTTGGAGCCAGAGAAGGTTACCGTCCTTCCGCACCCTCCGTATTCGCCAGACTTGGCCCCCTGCGACTATTTTCTCTTTCCAAAACTTAAATATCATTTATCTGGAAGGAGATACAATTCGAGAAATGTCCTTGGATCTGCTGTTTATCAGTGTCTGATGGGTGTCCCCATTGAAGAGTATGAAAAATGCTTCCAAAAATGGATTGACCGGCTAAAAAGGTGTATTCTGGCTGGCGGAGAGTATTTTGAAGGGCAGAGCAAATTAAAATGAACAAAAGCACTTCCGCTATATGAGCACCGATGCAAGTGACATTATTTTTGGAACACCCCTCGTATGCTCTGAATTAAGCTTCAGCTTGTCTCCAAGACCGATATTTTTACTAAATTAACGTCCAGTTTAGAGGGGTTTTAGACCTACTATACTAGTGTAGTATGCACCATTTATGAATCTGAAATAATGATCGACTACTTCAACTCAAATAATTCATTAATTATCGATTTATTTCAAATAATCGATAAAAAAACTGACAGAAAATTGGGATCCTGATGTAATGTCCAGCGTCCAGTCTATAAACAGGTTACCCCGAATATATCGCTACCAAAAGCATGTTATACACATAACAAAACGACATAAATATACCCAGAGCATGTTATACATATACAATAAAAACCTCGCTACGCCGAACGTTTAATAAAGAAGAATTGAGAACTTTTCAGGCAGGCGATTACTTAATGCCATAAGAAAATCAGAGGGAAGCTTTCCGTGTGATGTTCACCCTGCATTAAGCTGTTACATGTCTTACAGATCAATACTGATGTTTATTTGAGTGTTCGGATCAACATTCGTTTCTTATTCATGAATACTTAAGATAAATGGTAGCTTGATGCAGGGCAAAGTTAAGCAGAAAGTACACAGAGGAAGTTTCTGTATTATTTTCGTCTTGCATTAAGCAACCATATGCATTCATAGACCTACGCGTTTATTCATTACATGGTCATTATAGACGGGTTCCAATGTACACTGGTCACAGTGATAGTTAAAGTTTATTCAGATAGTTTACTGATACTGAAGAATAACACCACAACAACAAAAACACTGTTTCAATGTCGTAAAAGGAAACGATGGCAGACATTTGATAGGTTTTATAAATGCAAATCGAGGGCTTTACATCAAACAAACAAACTAGAATAATTACATGCTTTAACCCTTCACGGCATGACTATATATTTGATAATATTAATCATATGAATATTAACTAGTTGATTTTTTATAGTCGAATATAAACACAGGAATATTTAACCATGACAGAAACCGTAGAATCAGATCTATATTATTTGAGCAATTGGAGCTGACCCTGATCAGATAGTTCCATCACGAGCTATCTGATCTGGGTCCACTCTTTACGTTAACCCTTTCCTTCATAAATACGCCTTTCTACGCCCTTGCAAACAGAACAGATCCAGACCCAACGGTTCCTATAGAAGCCGTCTGAGCACTGCTCTGTTTGCTTTTGATATAAGATACATGTAGATATGATTATACAATTTCTGCAAGGGCCAGAAAAAGCATGTGTCCGTATGGTATTATAACAATGCATCTAATTGATATTAACGAATGTCATTATTTCTTACATGAATATTCATGGGGTAAAGAGTTAAAGCCGTAGATGAGTATATAGAGAAAGTTTATACGTGTAAGAAATTACATAATTGTCAACCACTTCTGTCTTAATCCTTATCTCGCCCGACTCACATATTTATTTATTTATTTAAGTCTCATCCATGTACATACGTAAATAGCTACAAAACAGAGGTTGTTAACCAACATAACATGTACACAGCCATTCTTTAGAGAATTATAGGAGACTGTAGATTAATATATCATACATCATTGCACAAGGTAACATCTATTAACAGAGAGTAAAACCATGTGATTCTAGCTAATCTCATGTTAAAGAACTGCAATATAACTGTTCCGTTAAAACCTGATTTGGAAAAAGTACACTAAACGTGTTTATTTAAAAAATGCCTTAAAATAACCGTTATTACCTTTGATCAGATCAAAGATAAACTGATTAGCTATAAACACATGGAATAATATCTAAAAGGTAAGGGAAAATAATACCAATAGAGGACATTATTTACATAAAAAGCAATACGTGTCTTACAAGACGACTTAAAAGATCAGTTAACATATGCAAACAGTCTCGATCCAGATGAGGCACCGAGTTACTTGGCGTCTCATCAGGATCTAAGATTTTTCACATTCGGTCAATTGTTTCTCAAAAGCATGATCGGAAGTAGCCAAACTTGCAGCAGATCCAGATTTGACGAGACATTATTAATTCACAGGGTTAAAGCAGACACCGATTGACTCGCTATCTCGTCTGTATTACACCCTGTTTGCAGGATGTAGACTTCCGCTAAAATTACCACAATTTATCAACACAGAAGCCTTTAAAACCAGATAGTTGCTTAACCGGCCGTTCCCTCACATTGACGAGTTTTGACGACTCTGTAAAAGTCACTTTGTGAAACCATTGTGTCATGCATCTGTTCGCTAATGAAAATTGAAAGATCTGTTTCTTTACTTTCTAAAACGACTACAATGTTCCACCTTCCATATTTCATTATAACTATTTTGTCTATGAATATTCAGTAGGTATTGAAATTTGGAATAAACAAAGAACAGGGAAAGGGTTAAGCAAAAAGAGCAGATCCTGCTCAGACAGCTCCAACAGGAGTCTACAGGGATGTACTCTGTTTGCAAAGGCTTTAAAAAAACATACTTATGGCCAGGTGCACAGTAAATGTGCGAATTAAGTTAGCATCTGGGTCAAAAAATAAAGTTTCTTGTATTTGTTCATTATATCAATTTTTATATGACTTAATGTATATAAAGCGATGTCCAGTTGTTAAAAAGATAACTTTTTCCCCATAGTTTTATATTTTCACATGTGTCTGTCACTAGGTATACAAGGGGACGGACATTACAATTTAATGCATTACAGGGTTATATCTGAAATTCACTGACCAACTGGTGTGTTTAACAGCTTTTATTTTTCACTGACATACATACACATCTATCTACTTTCGAACAAAAATAACTCATATGAAATAGTAGTGAAAAATATGTCTTTTGTGAAGGATCTAATTAACACTCAAAGTGCAAACTGAATTAAATTATTTTCATTCTGTGTATTTATAATATGTTTCCTAAAATTAAGTTGTCAGGGACCTTAAAACAGGTATGATAACATGAACTCATGTAGATGAAATGAAAATATCTTAAATTTTAAACATAAATACAGATTAATGTATTCTATCAACCTTTTTGCATGGGGGGACGGACATTACACTTTTCAAGACCGGACATTACAATTCTCCTGACATAATGTAAAAAATGATTTTGAAGGTACATAAGTATTGTGTATGCCCATTATTGCTTAGATGTACATTGATATATGATTTGGTTTTAATTTTTATTCAATTTTATTCATTTGAGAGTCAATAATTACATTAATTATTACAGGTAAAAGGTTGATCAATTTGTTCGGAATAGCCCAGTGGTACATGCAATAATTATAATTTAACAAAGATAGGATGAATAAACTTGAATGAAGACATTTTGAAACTCTTTGAAAAATAATGGTTGTAACTTTTTTTTTTTTCATTTCAAACAGTTTGGATCCAGATCAGATAAAAATAAAAATTATGGTTGATTAAAATTCATGCTGTTTGTCCAAACATTGTGATTCGTTGTACAATCAAATTATACTTTCCAATTTAAACTTACTTCAGATATCAAATCTGAAAAGTTAAAATTAAACTATTTAACCCTTACAATGTAGGAAGCCAGTTTATGAGACATTGTGTAGACCCTGATCAGTGGGCTCTTGGAGGGGCCCCTCACCAGGGTCTGCACTGTTTTATTTTGCAGACATAATTTTGGTGCAATCACCTATCTAGACTAAAATGCAGGTCTTTCAGTCAGACAATAGACTTTGAACTTTACAATTTCAGTGACTTTATTAAGGTAAGGACCCAAATCAGGCATTTAATATTAATAACGGAACAGATGGTTAAAATACAATCTTTCTTACTGGTGCCAATATTTATGAACAGTTTCTGATCACTATCCGAGCTGTATCAAATTTATATTTATGTGGATATTGAAAGTCTAAATTTAATTGCAGAGGAAAGAAATTCAATTAAAGCTGAAGCTTTTTTCTTGAACTTGTCACTAATGTGATATATCTGATGTCGGTAACCCTATTTCCTCCCCGGTTGAGCGCATTTCCTGCCTGCCCTAGGCCCCTTACCCCTCTTTGATATGCAGTAGGTGTTGAATAAACAAGTCCTTACTAATTAAATTTGGAGGTCATGACACAAAAACAAAACAGCAGGGTGTCAAGTTCTCAACTACTTTGAGATTAATGGTAACTTATCTATGATAGTGCTGGACTGTTATACAGACACTACTGTAATGGGCCCACTGTAATGTCCGTCCCCCGACTTGTAATGTCCGTCCCCCAATATAAAATATTGTGTAATTTTTTTATTTGATGATTTGTTTTTTAAATAAAGACTTTTTAACATTAAAGTAGTAGTCTGAATGTGGTTATTGTACACAGCCATGTATTTATTTTAGGTTTAGAGTTAAAATGAAAATTTATTAGTATTTCACATGGCAATATCTTTAAAAGCATGTAATTTGGGAAAAAAAACACTTTCTCTATGTGTATAATATATTTTTACAAACAGAAGACTTATTTATACTAAAATAATTTTCAAATTTAGCTATATTATGTAATTAATATGGCTAATAAGTCTTCTAATGAAACATATTGGAGAGGGGACGGACATTACAGGGGACGGACATTACAGATAACTTTTATACTTTGCTGGAAAAACATCATTTAATATGCAGTCATAAGGAAAATTGATGGTGAATTGATGAAAGGCATCTACTAGGCTTATGTTAAAATGGTTGACACTACATAGATATGGTTTTCTGAAAAAGTAAGATGGGGGGACGGACATTACATGATTTTTGACACAAACCTAAATGAGATACTAAAACTGACCAAAAAAAAAAAACGTACACTTTATGGAAAAAAAATTGGTATACTTGGATGATGTTATCAGTTTTATGATCAGTAATACATTAATTTCTTTAATTATACTATTTTTGTTGAAATTATGTCAATAATAGGATGATAGGGTTTGTACGATTTAGCAACCATTACATCGACACGCTTTTTGCTATTTTGCATGTAACTTCATATTCATGAAAGCAAGATACTTACATTATATATCAAATTAAACAGAAACAAATTCTTCTGTTGATAATATTATGCTTCATAACCTGTTACTATTCAGATTCTAATAATAATGACTTGAAAATAGGCAAAAAAAGTGATGCTAATTCATTACAGTCAAATTAGGCACTTTTTTGCGTTTAAAAGTTGCATAACTTCATAACGGATAAAGATATTTGCTTGAAATTTTCAGCACACCTGCAGAATTGCTTATAGATAGAAATAGTAAACTTGCTTTTCTCTTGTAAATTGAATCTTTGGAGAAAAGAACATGTACACTGTTTTTTAAGGAATTGGCACATTTACTGTGCACCTGGCCATATATATGGAGTAAATGATTAAAGAAATGCCATTTGAACCATTGTGCCTTTGTCACCATACCTGAGCAGTTTTTCTGGTCTGAATATATGGATCCATTCCACGCAATGAATCAGGATAGCCACTACATTCTGCAGATAGATAATAAGTCAGCTATGATCAAATTAGACATATCTGATCCTCTGCTCTAAATGTAAACAATTTAAGACCTTTCCTTCATATAAACGTCCATATCCATATTTATAAGCTGTTAGCTTTCGATCCAATTCTTTTTCTCATATGCTGATGTAATTTCTGAATTGTATATACATGGTAACTGGAAGAAATAGTTTTTGTTTAAACTAAACGTCTTTTTCACGCATTTGCAAACAGAGTATCCCAGATCAGATGGCTCCTATAGGAGCCATCCTATATAAACTCTGTTTGCTAGTGCAATTTGAAAGATCTGTTTTTAACTTTCTAAAATGGCTACAGTGTTCCACCTTCCATATCTTATTTTAACTTTTTTTGTTCATGAATATTCAGTAGGTATTGAAATATGGAATAAACATAGAGCGGGGAAAGGATTAAATAGTACGCAGAACACTATTTTTTCTTTAACCCTTTCCTCCATAAATATGCCTTTCTAAGCCTCTGTAAAAGTCACCTGTTGAAACCATTGTGATAAATAGAGCATTTGCTCCTATAGGAGCAAATGCACTATTTATCACAATGGTTTCAAACTAACAAATTCTAAAAAAATCATTTTCTCTAGTTAATGCTCCTTTTCGGTAGATTCATTCAAAGAGGTTGGGTATAAAAATAGCCTATGAGGTAATGGGTTAATGCTGGGCAAAAATAAGGCAGAAAGATCCCATAAAAGATTTGTAAATAACTTTTGTACTGCATTTAGCTACCATCTGTATTATAAATCCAGATTTAAAACACATTTCGTGTCGTCGTAATAGAGAGAGGTTACTGTAGTTACAAAGAGTCAATCTCGCCGGAAAGCCAACCCCCGTCTTTAACAAAATCCATGCTTGATTCTATTAGTCTGGGTTTACTCTCATTGCAAAGGTGTTGTAAGGCGTATCTGGTGATTAAAGAAATAATTTCAAACCAGTTTGAATCCAGATATGACGCCGTGTAACTCTGCGTCTCATCATGATTCAATGTATTTGACACTATGACTGTGCTTAGTTGAAATGATCAAGAGTTTCGCATACGACCATCAGCACTATTAATCATTCCCCAGATAATATGACATATTTCTACAGTATAGTCACTCGCCAGTCAGCAGAGAAATTGCCATCTTTCTACACTGTTAGTCACTCTCCAGATAATATGTCGTTTTTCTACACTGCTTGTCACTCATAAGATAATCTGTGTAGTATCTCGCCAGATAACATGCAATCTTTCTACAGGGTTAATTAGTCTCTCGCCAGAAAACCTGCCATCTTTCTACAGTGTTAGTATCTCGCAAGATAACCTGCCATCTTTCTACAGTGTTAGTCTCTCGCCAGATAACCTGCCATCCTGCTACATGTACAGTGTTAGTCTCTCGCCAGATAATTTGTCATCTTTCTACATTGTTAGTCATCCTTACGATAATCCGTTATCCTTCCACATTGTTACTCACTTACACAGTTAATAAATTGCAAGAAAATATGCCATCTTTCTACTACACTGTAAGTTAGTTTCAGGATATGTCACCTTTCTATATGGCTAGTCACCTATAAGATAATCTGTTATCTTCCGACATTGTTAGTCACTTGCCAGATGACCTGCAATCTTTCTGCATTATTAGTCACTGGCACAAGATATCGGTAAACAACGAGCAGTGAGCCGTGAATGTACTTTATATTTTGGTACGTATAGGGGAGACCGGGGCTAGTTCGGCCCTGGGGCACGTCCGGCCTTTGGATAAATCGAGACTGTATACTAATATAAATAACATAAATCTGTTTTATGACGTCACTTATGATGTCTGCATCGTCATACGTACTTAGTACATAAAGATGGCCGCCATATGAGGACATTTATTTGTTATGGAACCAAAACGTCATTCTTTGGACGGGTGAGTAACTTTTCCTTATCCATTTTAGTTTGTATTTTTCCCGAGAGGTATTGAGATTCAAATTCATGTTTTATACATGTTGATAGAATGGTTTGGGGGCTTTAGTTTTAAACTCGTTTTTACCGCATTTCCTCAACCATAGACACGGTAGCACGTGCAGTTTATGTGAACACCACTTGGGGCTAGTTCGGCCCGGTGGCCGGACTTGCCTCACATTGACACCCTATATGCCACTTTTTTTTTTTTTATAAAGGTTTATCCTTTTTATTTATTTCCATGGCATTTTGAAATTATTTGCAAAGATGTACAGTCAGGGTTCTACTACATCATGATCTGACACACTGATAATGTTTATATGGTTACTGACAAACTTAATTCTGATCCAAGCTGTGATACAGATGTTATTTGCAAATTTTTAGACTTATGTTTTCCTGTAGAAGCATTGGTAACCTATGTATCTGTATGAACCGTAGTAACTTTGGTTTATGTTTTGTTTTAGAAACAGATCTACGTACAAGAGAAAAGGGGTGATAGACCTACAGATATAACTTGCAAAAGGCACAAGTAGTGATCACTAGAACAGTACTCCTGATGGCTACAAGAAAACAAGTCATTTTTTTTTTTTGGAATACCGCGCTCAACACTTCAAGATTATAACGTGCCTCCGGATTGGTAGTCAAGCGTGTTACCACTAGACTACCGCACACCACAAATCAAACAGTTCACACTTTAAGTCGACTGTCGCCGCTAATCTGGATATTAAACCCCTGTCAGTGTGAGTACATAAGAAGGATCACTCAAGTTTGTCGTTGACGATACTAAAACTTAGTTATCTGTCTTCTTACGCTACGCTGGGAATTTTCATATGTTTCCGTCTTCTATCGGTAGAAGTTATGTTGTGAATTCCAATGCTCAAAGCATGTTTCCGCTTTTCAACCTCAACATATATGAGGAGGAAGTAAACACACAAAATTAATCTAATAAGGGTTTTGAAATAAAGTGTAGGTACGAAATTAACTTTTATAGTTAAACTACCATTAATTAGACGGAAGAGCAGACGACAATTTACGGTATAAAGTACCTGGCGGAAACTACCGATTGGTATTGCACAACACACAGGTAGGTTTATAAACTAAAACTATACTGAAATGTGTGTACCGGCCAAGTCATGTGGTTACTTCGCTTTGTATGGTCACAAAATTTCACTTTCACTGAAAATTCCGTGGGTTCGATTCCCATAATACCCACAGACGCTATTCGGTACATTTTGGCAATGCATTTTTAGCTCACCAGAGCACTTTTGTGCTCAGGGTGAGCTTTTGTGATCACTTGATGTCCGTCGTCCGTCGTCGTGCGTCGTGCGTCGTGCGTCGTCCGTCGTGCGTCGTGCGTCGTCCGTCGTCGGGCGTCAACAATTTGAACCTTTAAAAATCTTCTCCTCTGAATCTACAGGGTTCTCAGCTTTCATCTTTTGTACATAGCATCATATTTGGGTCCTCTACAAAAGTTATATAAATTTTGCCCCTGGGGTCAAAATTGGCCCCGCCCCAGGGGTGCCTTGTTTTCTATTGAAATATATAGTAAAACTTTGAAAATCTTCTCCTCTGAATCTACAGGGTTCTCAGCTTTCATATTTGGCACATAGCATCATGTTCAGGTCCTCTACAAAAGTTATATAAATTATGCCCCTGGGGTCAAAATTGGCCCCGCCCCAGGGGTAGCCAGTTTTGAATAGAAACATATAGTGACAACTTTGAAAATCTTCTCCTCTGAATCTACAAGGTTCTCAGCTTTCATATTTGGCACATAGCATCATGTTCAGGTCCTCTACAAAAGTTATATAAATTATGGCCCTGGGGTCAAAATTGGCCCCGCCCCAGGGGTAGCCAGATTTCATTAGAAACATATAGTGACAACTTTGAAAATCTTCTCCTCTGAATCTACAGGGTTCTCAGCTTTCATATTTGGCACATAGCATCATGTTCAGGTCCTCTACAAAAGTTATATAAATTATGGCCCTGGGGTCAAAATTGGCCCCGCCCCAGGGGTAGCCAGATTTCATTAGAAACATATAGTGACAACTTTGAAAATCTTCTCCTCTGAATCTACAGGGTTCTCAGCTTTCATATTTGGCACATAGCATCATGTTCAGGTCCTCTACAAAATTTATATAAATTATGCCCCTGGGGTCAAAATTGGCCCCGCCCCAGGGGTGGTCAGTTTTCAATAGAAATATATGGTAAAACTTTGAATATATTCTTCTCTGAAACTGAAAGGTTCTCAGCTTTCATATTTGGCACATAGCATCATGTTCAGGTCCTCTACAAAAGGTATATACATTATGCCCCTGGGGTCAAAATTGACCCCGCCCCATGGGTGGCCAGTTTTCAATAGAAACATAGTGACAACTTTGAAAATCTTCTCCTCTAAATCTACAGGGTTCTTAGCTTTCATATTTGGCACATAGGATCATATTCAGGTCCTCTACAAAAAATATATAAATTATGCCCCAGGGGTCAAAATTGGTCCCGCCACAGGGGTAGCCATGTCTCAATAGAAACATATAGTGACAACTTTGAAAATCTTCTCCTCAGACACTGGAAGGTTCTCAGCTTTCATATTTGACACATAACATCATGTTCAGGTCCTCTACAAGAGTTATAAAAATTATGCCCCCAGGGTCAAAATTGGCCCCACCCCAGGGGTAGCCAGTTTGCAATAGAAACATATAGTGTCAAATTTGAAAATATTTCCCTCAGAAACTGAAAGGTTCTCAGCTTTCATATTTGGCACATAGCATCATGTTCAGGTCCTGTACAAAAGTTGTATAAATTATGCCTCTTGGATCAAAATTGGCCCGCCCCAGGGGTGGCTAGTTTTCTCTAGAAACATATAGTGAAAACTTTGAACATCTCCTCTGATTGCCTGGTGAGCGATGTCAGGGCCATTCTGGCCCTCTTGTTTATTTTGGCACCTTGTAAGAAGCATGATTGTAAGACAATAACCTATGATAGTTTATAGTAAATTTCAGCGGTGTAAAGTTTTTTTAGGTAGAGATTTCGTCGTTTCGTCTCCTTTCAATTCGATTACTAGAATTTGGTTGGTTGTATTTTTTACAGAAAGGAAATGCCGCACGACTGTCCACAGCAACCCCAGAAGCACAAATGAAATTCAAACATGCACACAATCTTCACAGATATGTTCCTCCTTGTTGCCCGCCATGATAGAGAGACATATCGAGAGGTACAGAGAGAGAGGGGGACAGTGAGAGAGAGAGAGAGAGAGGGGGGGGGGAGAGAAAGAGATTATTTGAAGTGTTTGAAAAGGTTTTATATGTAGTTTTCATATTTCATATATAGATATTGTTTATATAAAATGGTGAAAACATCAGTTCATTTTTTTTCTTTAGTTACATCTCGTTTATTGTACATTTTTGGCACAAAAATTGTTAGAAAGTAAAATGTGGTCAACCCGAACAAACAGATAATATATTTGGGGGCATTTGACCTGTATGGTACATACGCATTTTAACGCCGAGTTAAGAAATTAAGACAAAATAAATAAGAATTATCTTAAGGTATCGAATTACAGTACAATCACGACAATTTTATGTTCTTTTTATATTTTAGTATTAGTTAATAGCCATTAGTCTCTTCTATCCATTTCCATTAACGAAATACCACTTGAGATTCCACAGAAGCCGTGTAAATCCTTTTCTTGACAGTCCCATTATATCTTAGCGTCATTTTTCCTTGTCAAAAGATGGTTTAAAAACACAAGCAAATAAGTCGCGATGCTGGAAAACTGTTTTATTTCGAAGAAATGAATAGGATTTACCTTGAGAATCCCCAGTGGACGTAACGTCCACTTAATCAAGAGAGCTTCAGTAAAACGTTCTCGCCACGTGACATATGCGCTTAAAGAAAGTGAATGAACAATTTTTCATTGCAGTTAACAAGCCGCGTCGACATGGCGGAGTCGTACCGAAGGCATCGGTGGAGAATAAACAAGTACTAAAGGAACAGTGGTCCCAGTCGAGCTATATCACCCGCTTATAAATACCAAGAAATGTTGGGAATAAGGAACCAGGGGCTTGCATTTTTTCAGTTCTAGTTTCTCTTTTGTTATTGCACCGAGCGATAAATTAAGAAATAGAACAGAATTTCGATATAAATTACAGTTGATGGTTACGTGATTCACTGACGTCATATGCGCGCAATACATTCCTGTTTCGTTCTATGAGCAAACAAGACGTAAAATGATGTTATGTTCTATACAAAACCTTATGTGTAACCTCTTGACAGCTAACTGTGCGCGGAAATTTATTATCATAATAATATAAGGGGACTTTCTTCTGTGTGTGCTGGTTCTTCTCGGAATATTAGACCTCTCTACACATGTATGTCAATCATTTGCTTTTTCCTAAAACAAAATCCTCAAAGTGTTTTTGTACACTGGGATATTCTACTGATATACAATGTAATTGATTTGGTTATTTCATTACAATCATTCTAGTTTAATACCTTTCAATCGGTTCTGTATAATGCGAGTGTAGATGACACGGATTTGGGAGAGAAAACACAATAAGCAGTATTGCTTTCATTTCCATCCATTTTCCTTTGTGTTTGTACAATATTAATGCAAATATTTACAAATAAAATATGTTTAAGCCAATAAACATGTAATGGGATTTATATCAGCATTCTCAGCGATTTATAAGGAAGGGCTTATCGGGGCACCTAGCGGTGATGATAATTAAATAATAATAATAATATACTTTATTTACAGAGGGTAACACATTTAGTGAATACTAATCTTCCATATGATCCATTAGAGCACACGCTTTATAAAAACAATAGACGACCATTAATCAATATTTCCCTCTCCCTGCACTATGTTTAACAGCCATAGTCCAAAGTTCCTCAGACACCGGAGATCTACTAGATGACGAGTTAAAAGCAAATATGTCGTTTATATTCAAGATGAGTGACAAACACTGAGCTCAGTTTTGTACACGTGTGCCTTGCAAACTGTTTGAAACATCCGTAGCATCAACTAAAGCACCGGAAGTATCAGAAATACTCATGAAACTATACAATGGTTTTTGACCAGGCTATTTGTGTGAAAGCCACCTAGGAAGGAGCTGTAAACGAATTTATGGAAGCTTTTTTTTCATAAGCAAACATAGCAGACCCTGATCAGACTGATTACAGGAATATCAAATATGTGGCTGTTCTGTTAGCCAATGTGTTAAAATGTATATGTACATATATGAGCACATGCATAGCAAAATATAGCAACATACATATCTATTGTCTGAAAAAGATAAAATATTTTTCCATCAGTTAAAATTTGATGCACGGATGTAACCAAGTGAGCGTGTGTATTGTACTGCATGTACATGTATATACTCCCAAGTCACAAAGAAGTGTTTGGTTATTCAGTTGAACTTCATTAAAATATTATTCATTAACACAGTTATTAACAGTAATTCCATTTTTGTTTTTATGAACTGTACCTGACTATTTGGAAGAATAACGACCAAGATACGATTCAACCACAACGATTTATGTGCAATTCATTCTTAAAGCATGTGCAAAATACTTATGTGTGTTCCAACAGTTTTAACCTTTACCCCCCCCCCCCCCCCATTATATGACATTGTGACCTGTGATTATGGTCATGATCACTAGTCCGCTAATAAAGATAAAGCATTTTTGACATTGTTTTTTCTTGAAGGAATGGGCCCTGAGCATTAGTAATACCAAATGGATATATCATATGAACCTGTAAATCTGCCATTTTGGTCATGGTATCTTGACCAATAAATTCATTTGAGCATTCTTTATATAAGCCCTCATATCAGAATATGCACTGTTAACGAATTCAGAACAATGTCTGTAAAGTATCCGTAGTTCCTAGTAAAATAATTAATATTTTGGTGTCAAAAATATCTGCATTTGAATAAAAATTACTTGGTTTTGAAAAGATTAAAATATTCACTTATTTCTATAGTCTCGTTGGAAGTTTTTGCGTTGTTTACTTATGGTACAAAGTCTTGTATATTACACTGTTCTTTTGTTATCACTGCTTCATAAAACATGTTACCTGTACTTTCTTTGTGTAGATTATATTGTTTCGAATGTTCATTTTGACCTTTTCTCCCACAGATACATTTTTTAAAACATATTTGCAGAGTAAACTCATATCTGAAATATACTAAAGTAGCTGTTTCATTTTCGTCTGCTACATTTAAAGATAATTATATAAAAATACTGTACATCTCAGTTAACACTACTAATGTCAGTAGAGATTAGTTTTCTCTATATTTTTACAAACGGTTTATATGGAGAAAATGTTAATAATTCTTGATTTTGCGCATGCTGTAATGAGGAACATTAGTTGTTTATTTCCCTTTGCTACTCTTCAAAGAAGGATAGGTCCTTATTTCTTTTCACAAAATTAAGTTCATTCATATAATTTATTCATTAAACCAATGCAAGCTTTTACTTGGTCGACATGTGCACCAAGGATAAAAACAAAGTTTTCGAATAAAAGGAGCCATGACTTTTTTTTTTTAAAAAGCTTCTACTTTTATCAAGATCAAACAACTAACTAATGTCCCTCATTGTCATTTACTTAGTAGTTTTAATTATGCTATCAACACCAAACGTGTTCCTTTTCTGCTGTATATTATTTAGAAGATTTTTTAAAATAAAGATAAAGTTCTACTATAATCATTAACTTTGTTGATTCTTTTCTATACCCGACTTTTGCTTTTCTTATTACCTTCTAGCATAAAAAGTCATCAGCATCAGGACACTAGCCTTTCGTATACTAATATACTCGAAATAAAAAGGTATTTTGACAATTGCCAGTGATTATACTGTTTAAAACTACAATGCTCTAGTAATAAACACTATACACTTCAATCAAAATATTACTTAAGCAAATAATTAAGTTTACATGATGGTAAGCAAACTGCAGACCGATTTCCCTCACACCAGTCTACCGCAACCTGTCGCAGGAAAGCAAATGCTGAGGGTGGTCCACAACCTCATGCGCACCATAGCCCAAGCCATCTTGGTTCCAGCATCAGTCCAGACACGTGGTGTCATATTAACAAGTTCCTGGTACCCATTTCTTCAGCCAATGGAACAGCCACTCTGAAGAGGCCAACCAAACGCATCATTCTGGCATTCAATGCTTTAAGATGAGATAAGTTATTTTTGGCAAGACAAACAACACACAACAAAGTTGGCAAGACAATCACCACACAACACATTTTCAACCTCCTTGATAGGCATATAATCTCTTCGAGCAAAATATTTTAACATTCGTTTAACCATCACCGTTTCCCTTCAGGATCACATTGTATAATAATTCTCTAGTGGAGTCCAGTCCATTACCGGAAGAAGACAAAACGTGTTCGATGGTATGGTCCCATTCATCTTGTCGGAAGATTTTTTTAATTTCAAGAGCGTCGCACTAAACTCAGGATAAAGCATGTGTACTAAGTCTAAAAGCACGGACTTTCTTTTATTTTAATAACAACCATCCTACGTGTACACTTCTGAAATCTTTCATTTTGCTCGAGATACATTACTGTGCTCAACATAACCGACTTGTTCTGGGTCTATACTGGTTAAGAACACAGGTTCAGTCTTGTAAACAGAAAAAGAATAAACATACACTCAACTCCCTCAGGGGTGACGATTAGCAATTATTTTCCTGACAGAACGATTCTTAAACAATTCTAATAAACACTTTAGCAAAGGGAGAGTGAAATAATTTTTAAAGGTTGAAAGAAATGCGAGTGTGTTCTGACGTCCGGTAAGAGATTTACCTTACAGTGCTCCGAATCAAAGCTTACAAATAAGCCATTTCGAGAACTTATGAATACAGCAAATCTTCAAGGAAAATACAAGAAGTTGTCTAGCTAGAAAATATCCATAAACAGCGTGAAAGTGAAACTATACCAGGTTTACATAAAAAAAGTTATTTTAAAGGAAAAAATTAAAGGTATTAGAATGTGATAGTATTTAGTTTGTAAAACAACCCCGGTAACAATACAAGTACTGTCTTTTCAGTACTTTGATTATCCAGCAGCTGCTGATCACAGTCACTGAAAAAAAATAATAATTTCGTTTTCATTAATTTTCAGTTCACGAATTAAAATACACACCAAAAATTGATTTTATCGTCAAAATTGTTGTAATTATATTCAAAACATTTTTAAAGAGTATGTAGCTTCACTAGTTTGTAAAGTATATGTATAAATTTGTATTGGATATAAGCGGTTGTACGTCATAACTTGGAATATCGTCAAGGTGCTATCGATCAGAGACTGATGCAGTGGAAAATAATCAATTTTTCAGGTGTTATAACAGAGCCTGGACCGGGAGACTAGTTCCAGAACGGAGATTTATTCATACGGAACACACTTGAATTATACAAGTTTGTTGAAATTTCTATTATTGTCAAGAAGAGAGGCGCATAAAAAGTTGAAAAACTTTGGTCCAGTTTCAGAAACTTTTCCGAAGTAGCTGATGTCAAAGGCAAGACCTACTAGTGCCGGGTCCCGCACGGCCTGGGGCGCGGATTACGGACATGCACGACCAGATAGCCAGTTTGATTTTGGCCAAGATGGCATCAGGGACGACCCAGACCTTGGCCCCACTGCCATGGAAGATGATTATATGAATGGAGACACTGGAAAGGGGAAGTCTAGTTCTTCAGTTCCAGCCACTAACACCAAGCAATCCAAATCATGCCTGGCCAAAATTGGGAGTGGTATAAGATGTGAGTAGTTTAGGTTCTGTTCTATGTTTTTGCATCTGATTATAAACTGGTTATTGTGTGGGTCAATGTATAAATTGAATAATCAGAGCAACAGATTAGATTCACATTGATCTATCTAAATCACATATTTTTCAACCTAATCTAGCTGCTACTCATTTAGATAGAATCACCATTTAGAGTCCTTTTTAGGATTGTACCTGTCAGGTTATTCCAGTTGAAAGAAGTAGCTTGGAATGCCTGTAAGTTTTCCCCATTAACACCCCAACGGCCACGCATGGCCATAAAGTTCAGTATTGAACTTAACTTTACTAGAAGAAGAAGAAGAGGTTGGTCATTACGTGTACATGTATGGTAGTCAATAACTTTATAATAGTCAAATAGTCAATAGCCAAAGCAGTTGATGAGATGCATACTGATCCATCAAAATCTCTTATTTCTCAGCCAAATCCTACATTGCTCATGATTGCTGCAACTCATTAGAATTGCCTCTCAAAGGCTATTTTAATGAGTAATTATAATGACTTTATTTAACGAGGCTACACATTAGGTAAGCCCAATCTTCCATGTGGGCCTCGATGAGTAGCTGTAAGATAGGGCGAGGGAGAGAAATGTGAATTTTATTTTACCTATATGTTCTAAATGAGTATGCATCTTACCTCAGAACAGTTTTTAATATGCTGAAACAAACAAGTAAATCTATTTATCACATTTATAACTTTGCTTGTCTCCAGGTTCATTCAACCATCACATAATTTTTTTTATATCTAACATGTGTAATATAAGATGTGACGTCTCACGATTACTAAGGGTCCTTTTTTGTATCTTGAAGCACTCATGTAGATTTGTGCACAATATGTTTTTCCTGCATACATCTATGTGTATAGTAGTAAACTTTCCCTAACCAACATGAGTGAATCAGTTATATGTGATCTAACACTACACATCATGAAACTCGTCCAGAAAAATTAAGCAAGCCTTTGGCGAACTTAATAACCTTTTTTTCTGGACGAGTTTAAGAAAAGTTTACCTCAAATGACAACTCATGACAGATCCTATATATGAATGTAACCATTTTAAATGATTTGTAACAGCAAGGGTAAATGATGTCATCCATGGCTGTGTCGTATAAATTTGCAAATTTTGCCTTATAACGGCATTTACCTGACTAGAAGTTAACTACATCACGTCATGATAATAATTTGATTACTACACAATTTGTGTTCTGAATTAAACATTTGCAATTGCGACAGACCAGATTGAGAATCATTTTAATACTCATTATCATAATTCAGATATATATGTGTACATAAAGCATAGAAATACTATGTTTAAACAGCAGTGCTTTGAATTGTTATGGTGGCAATGTCGAGTAGGCCAAAATGCTCCAAAATAAAAACTATCGCTTAGAGCTGTTATTCATGAATGAAATTTTTTGCACAAACTTGCTTATCATTGATACAAGAATAAATAATCAGGACACTAAACAAGTAAGTTAACCCCTTCCCTCGTATAAAACACATTTTCCTATATAGGAGCCATCTGATCAGGGTCTGCTCTGTTTGCTTTTGACATGATATAGAATTATAGATGGGATTCTACATTTTTTATCAAAGCAAAAAATGTCCTTGAAAAGTTTACGTTATAAAATAGAAATTGAGCAAATATTTAATACAATACAAATGTCATTTTGGTCTGCTTCCAAAACTTTAGGTTCTGTGCAAGTTTTAAAATATAAACTCAAATATGAAACTGTATCCATCATACTTAACTTAAGGCCAGTTTTCGAGTATGCATCAATAATCTGGGATAATTGAACAATATATATATGAAAAAAGAAAGTTTAGAAGAAATACAATACAGGACAGTTACAGGGGTGCTTTCATGTTCAGTTCCAATTAACAAATTACTTTTAAAACCCTTAACCCAATAAATATATGCCTTTCTACACATTTGCAAACAAGGTAGACCTAGATCATATGGCTCAAGTAGAAGCCATCTGATCTGGACCTGCTCTGTTTGTGTATGATATAATACATGTATATAGATATGATTCTACAGTTACTGCCAATTGTGAAAAATTCCAGAGTCCATGTGCTATCGTAGCAATTAATCTAATATTCATAATGTCCTTATTTCTTACATGAATATACATGGAGTAAAGGGTTATTTAAAGCATTTTTTAGACATATTCAAAATGCAGAAATACATGCTTGTTTTAAATAAAGAAATGGTATGAGCCGCAGCCCAGACTATATAAGCAAATATTGTTTCCATATATACAGCTGATATGTCTAACCAGTGCAATCTAAGAAATTGGCCTTTTTCTGACAATTTTGGGAATAATGCATTTCAATAACTGGGATTTTTTTTCACACTAAAACTCAATGCTTTGTCAAGCATTTTTGGTATCATTTGAACTTACTTTGCATTTTAGTCAAAATTTGTCTCTTTTGGGATTTTTTATCCAAAATTGGGGGAAATCATACATATTGAATTTGTGAATTGCAAATGTGTCCTTTTAACTGGCCTTTTAAAAAAAGCCTGGAAATAGTGGTGATTTTTTAAATCCACCAAGAAGAACAGGGGTCTATTCTAATTCTGTCATACCTCGCACAACCTTGATAATGGGAACAGTGAAAATAAATCACACTCAATTTATTTCGAAAGCAAAAGTAGCTGTGTTAAAAGAGAAAATTGCTGACTCAGTTTTATTGAGTCTATGAACCCTTTACTTTATGAATATCAGTTTTCATGTAAGAAATAATGATGTCATGAACATTAATTAGAAATTTTAGTGTTGGCATGAATTGTATAGTCATATCTATATTATTTCATAAGCAAACACAGGAGACCCTAATCAGACCGCTCCTACAGGAACAGTCTAAGAATTTATTGAGTAAAGGGTAAACAGGTTTGCCACACGTCAGGGAAAATTCAGGGAATTTTTTTTCCAGGTCAGGGAATTGTCAGGGAAATTTGAGAACTGTCAGGGAAAGTTGAAAATATAGGCAAATGTCAGGGAATTGTCAGGGAATTTTGAAAACATGAGAATGAAGGTCATATATTTAAAATAAAATCATAAATTATTACAGAAATTATGACAGAAAGACCAAATTTCGCGATGTAATGTGTCAGGGAAATTTGAATTTATGTCAGTGAATTGACAGGGAATTTTGTTTCCTGTTGTTTGTGGCAACCCTGCAACTACTCATGCCCCCTAGCACTGGCTTAACCCGTTCCTCCATAAATACACCTTTCTACGCCTCTGAAATAACCATTGTGATAAATAGACCCTTTGCTCCTATCGGAGCAAAATTGAATGCTCTATTTATCACAATGGTTTCAAACTGCAAAATTCTAAAAATTTTCCTTTTCTCTAGTTAATACTCCTTTTGGGTAGATTCATTCAAAGAGGTTGAGTCTAAAAATAGCCTATATAAGATGGAGGAAAGGGTTAAGCGGTATTCAATTTTCGTAGCTAAAGGCATTGAAACTAATGATCCTGAAGGACCAGAAAATATAAGTTAAGCATTTTGGATATGATCAGACCTTTACAAGTACAGAAGTTTTACCAATGTTTCTATTCAATTACATAATGCCAGTCAAAGAAATAACTTCAGTAACCTAAATAGTGACCTTTTTCTTTTACCAAGTGTACATGTACATGACAATGCAACGTGCAAATGCAACTCTGGCCAGAGGATCAGAATACATCATTACATGTATTTCTTTTTTGTATTGACAATTTGTCATATACATGCACAGTGCACGCTCTATTAAAACCAAAGACTGGAACCATTCCTGAGTACCAGGATTGTTCCCCCTTTACATTCAAAAGACTTAAGTTGTTATTTGGTTTATATAAACAGTAAACACTAGCATTTTAGCCATTTCCAAAAAAATATTGAAGTTTGTTTACAAAATTTCACCCAATATGCATTTTACTCTTTACATGAGATATGAAGAATTTGAGCATAGGAGAATTTGAGCTTCAGTGTGCAATTTGTTGCACATTAGGATGAAAATGTGCCTGACTTAGGAGATTTGGACATTATTTATTTATTATGACACATGACATCCATAAAAGTCACTTTTTGAAACCATTGTGATAAATAGAGCATTGGCTCCAAAGGAGCAAAACTTCACAATTATAAAATTTAGTTTTGCTAGTCAATGCTTGTTTTCGGTAGATTTCTGGCGGGAAACTCGCTGTTGAGCTAGTTTCCTATCAGCTTTTGCACCCTTGAATTTTTGTCTTTACTTTAGAAGATAAATTTAAAGAGGAAGTCCCTACAATAATTGCATATTTTCAATAATATCATAAAACTTGGTATTTGTTATGCTCTATCATTATTATGAAGGTTCCCTATTTGAACTTATATCGAAAAATGCCCCTGTGATACAAATAAACCGTTTTCATCAATACTGATAATTTTTGTTCTACAACACAATATTATTGGCCTTTTCCGTTAAATTCTTCCGCGTTTTGCCGATGATCACCCGATCCTTCTATTGTTTACGTAATAGCTTTCTCGGAAGTGGTCGGAGAATATATATAGCGAATAGGACGAACAGTTACGAAACTAAAACCCAACCCGAATAAAACTGAAACATCGGGGAGTAAAACCGGGATCGGCGATATCAAACACATGGATGTTTTGTCGTTATAAACGGTAATTGGATGGGGCTTTTGCGATAAACTACTTTGCAGCATATAAACAAACGAGTTTTGTACATTTTAAGTGTTTATGAAACGCGTCAAATGTAGGGACATCCCCTTTAAAGAGTTGGATATTGATATGCAGATAATTATAAAGTACTTTATAACCAATTTAAAATTGTAATAGTAATGTTTAAATGTGCTTTGTGCATTTTGTGAATATAATCTATTGAGTAATTTTGCAATATCAAACTCCAATGTCTGTCTTAACCCATTACCTTATAGGCTATTTTTAGATACCTCTTTGAATAAATCTACTGAAAAGGAGCATTAACTAGAGAAAAGGTTTGAAACCATTGTGATAAATAAAGCATTTGCTCCTATAGGAGCAAATGCTCTATTTATCACAATGGTTTCAAGAAGTGGTTATTACAGAGGCGTAGAAAGGCGTATTTATGGAGGAACGGGTTAAAGGACTAGATTTATATATATTTCAACAGTCATGTTTGTGTTATAAGCCCCAGATCATTGTTCAAGATTTATGCCAAAATTTCTTTTCTTATAAATCCCACGGCCAGTTATAAGTACCTGAGTTTCAAGCAGTCATATCTTGCAGTTTCTTTCAATGTTGCAATCAATTGGTTCTTATTGATTCTAGGGAGTTGCGTCAAAAGTCATGTTTTTTCAACCTTTCTAGGAATGTCTCATACAATATTCATCGCTATTTTATAACCCATACCTGGGCCTTGTTTGCCAGTCTGATTGATCATGAATTATTCGGAATAAACTTTTGTTGAATTAGCCCCACAAGCTAATGAGATATCGATTCTTCTCCGGGACTTCTGATGTTGTTCATCTCTTTGCAAGCTAAATTTTAGTCTGCAAATGTTGTCTGCTGCAATTCTGAAATAGATTTGTTTTTATCCAGGTCTCTTCAGAAATACAGTGAGAGTATCAAACAGTTTGTATCCAGATGAGAAGAGGAGTTACTTGGTGTCTCATCTGGATACAAACTGTTTGCCACGGTAATCACAAATCACCACTTGAGTGCATACAGTTATTGGTATGTTGTCATCCCAACTGATTGATTTCTGCTAGACCTGTGCAAAATGTTATTGAAAACCGGTTTTACCTGTATTGATTCCTACTAATGGTTTCTGCGTTGGTAGATAAGTCAGATCAAATACCATATATGGAAACTGAAGCTGGCATTGTTGCATGAAGCGATCTATAGTCCGCTTCCTCTTCATTCATTATTCAACGGTCTCTCTGCACTGTCTTGAACAAAAGGGCTTTATAAACAATTTCTCGGGTACCTGATCAATACTTTCCTTTGTAAATTAGCCCATAGGTTGTATAATACAATGTACACATTGGGCTTTAAAATTTTCTAATAAAGAAAAAATGATTCTGCTCTTCTGTGAACCCCCTTGGATGTCTTTATTAGCTTCATTTGGCAAAATATTGTTAAGTGTTAACCCTTTACTCTATATATCTTGGCCTTTTAATTAGTGTTGTTCCGATAATCGGTTATAATCAATGATTGATCGA
This sequence comes from Azorinus chamasolen, assembly GCA_963576725.1. Classification (NCBI taxonomy): domain Eukaryota; kingdom Metazoa; phylum Mollusca; class Bivalvia; order Cardiida; family Solecurtidae; genus Azorinus; species Azorinus chamasolen. The sequence continues at coordinate 62,592,712 of OY755236.1, read as the reverse complement.
AAAAGTATTTTCGATTTACTATCGATAGTAATTTTGCCAAAATCGATTACTGACTGTGTAATCTGTACAGCAGCATCAGTAATTTTCGTAGGCGTTTTAATGGGGATATAGCTGTATGAAGTATTTTACCTTTATAATAAGCCTCTACCAAGCTGTATTCTGTGACCATTCATTAAAATCGTCTCTTCGAGATGATTCTAATGAATGGTCACAGCATACTGTTTTGTTGACACAAAAGCTTAGTTAGGTATTAGCTTGTTACACATCAAGCTTTACATGCACAGAATCTCTGAAAGTATTTTCGATGAATTATCGATTTTTAATCAATAATAAATGTTCGATTCAATTTGATAATCGATTATGATTTTGGTCCGATTCTCCATCCCTACTTTTAATGTCTATGCAAACAGAGCAGATGCTGATCAGACTGCTCCTGTAGGCACTGTCTGATCTGGGTCTGCTCTGTTCAATATGAGATGATATGGATCTTATTCTACAGATTGTAGCATGGTAAAATATTCAATAAATCTTGTGTTCATTTACCATAATAAAAATTCATCTAGTTATGTCTCTCCTTCCCAGAAGGGAGACATATTGTTTTAGTGTGAATTTTTCTGTATATTTAAAGTTAAACATCTCACTCAGCACAGAACGGAGAAGTCAGCAGGGTTAGGGAGATTTTTTCTCCCAAATCACCCTCTAGCTTGAGCTCTGATGTATTGTGGTACACTGATCTAATAAAAAGAAGGGAAAAAAAACAGGCATAGAATTAAAGTCATTGTTTATTTTGAAGTGTTTAATGTCCATATGATGAATAAAACACCTACATGTAAGCTACAACTCTTTAAGCAACATTGCGAACATGTTAAATATTTTAGAAAACATTCAAACCTATTAGTAGATTTTTATGTAAAAGTAAAAAACCCCAAAACCGCTCTCTTTTCTGAATTCATGGTAGCCAAGAACATGAAAATTAAACATAAAATTAAATCCTTAACCCTTTACTCCATGAATATTCATGTAAGAAATACAGTTATTATACTGATATGATTATTAATTAGATTAATTATTAAAATAGCACAAGGACATGAATTTTTTGGCCATTGCAGAAACTGTAGAATTATGTCTATTATATCATAAGCAAACAGAGCAGACCCTGATCAGACAGTTCCTATATAAGAAAATATTTGGATACAGAGACTGCATGCCATGGTACATGTACATATGGGAGTGATGCTGTATTGCACTATACCGGTGTACCGATATATCAGTATGAAGTGCAAATGTATGATACAGAATGAATGCATGTAAACATTAAAAATTATTATAGTAATTATACCTCAAGTGACTTTCCTATACAAATTTTCCACATGCCCACCATGAAACAGTTTGTACTGTTCCATGTAACATTATCTTGTGCAGGCAACAGTATGTCTAGATCAGTGAGCGCTTATTAAATTGTGTGCGCAATGTCATCCGATTGACGTCATTGACTGACGTCATCTTACGCTTGCAATTTGATCAACAAACGTCATTTTGACAGTAACTGTTGTTTTTGTTTAATTATTTGAGAAATACCAAGTTGTGATTTGTCAAGATTGGACAGTAGTAAGAACTCCGCCAGTACTGTTAATGTGTACTGAATATAAGTGTAAAGCTGTTCCGCGATTTTTAAGCACCGAGTACAACTTTTGTTTCAAACTGTTTATTGCTGCTGTTATATAAATCTTTTTGCTGATGAAAGTGATTGTGCTGTTCGTAGTGTTCGGTATAATAAAATGAAGATCACATCCGATGGAGAGCGACAGCACGTATTGTCATCTCTCGGTATGGTAATGTACACCTCCTCTAACACCTCAGTGAACATTACCAACCTCGGGGTAACAATACGTACGGTCGCTCTCCATAGGATGTGATATTTATATAACATTACTAAATAAATGGTTTGGAAGAACTGACTAAAACTCTTCTTTAACTTCACACTTATTAGAAGTAATTACATGGCAAGAGTTTGTCAATGGCAGAACTGCTGCATTACCTGTATCTGCAACTGTTTATACTGTTTACACTGCCTGCTTTATCCTTTCAATGCTCAGTTTTCAAATGGACTATTCCTAAAATTCAAACAGGTCAAGATTACTGTGAATTTCAGGGATTTTTTTACAGAAAATTGTAACACGACAAACAGTGCAGACCCTAATGAGAGGGCTCCTAGAGGACCCCTCTCATATGGGTCTACATGTACACTGTTTGTAAAGGACATTAGTTACTTGTTTCCCGCACTGAAAGGGTTAAGTTGAATAAGTAAGAGATTATACATGAGTTTTTTATTCATGTCATTTTGACATTGCCATACACAGGAATGATACAAATTTATGAGTCATTGCTCAATGATTGCAATGTTTTTAACTGAACCAAGTGGCAAGTAAAATTTGTTCAATCATTGTCAATAAACTGATAGCCTGCTTTTATCTGCATACAACACACAACCATGTAATTCTTTTGCTACCAGTGTTGAATTCGTGATTACCTCTCTGCAAACAGTTACGGTCCAGATGGGACACCAAGTAACTTGGCATCTCATCAGGATCCAAACTGTTTGATGCTGTGATTGTATTGGGTTTTTTTTATTCAAGAAAAGTATTTCAAAATAGAAATTGAAGCAGACAACAAATTCTGCAGACAACATAATGTACCCATGGTAGAGTTAAACCTTTTCAATACGTCTTGACCTTACTTAGGTTACCCTTAGCCCACAGATCAGTATATTACATTAACCCTTTCCTCCATAAATACGCCCTTCTACGCCTCTGTAAAAGTCACTTTATGAAAACCATTGTGATAAATAAAGCATTTGCTCCTATAGGAGCAAATGCTCTATTTATCACAATGGTTTCAAACTCCAAAATTCTAACATTTTCCTTTTCTCTAGTTAATGCTCCTTTTCGGTAGATTTATTCAAAGTGGTTAGGTCTATGAGGGAATGGGTTAAGGGGATTCATCAAAACAGTTCAGCTCCACATTTTTGTAATGAATGATATTGGAAACATAATTGCTAAAGTGAGTGTAATCTCAGAACTTATCAGGTTTAGAATTACTCTAGCATGCACATTTTACAAATGATGACAGTATATAAGCGTTTAAATCTTTGTATGCTTAACATTTTTTATCTGCACAATTTGTCATCTGCTGCAATTCGGTAAGATGGTTTTTTCCTTAATTTTTGTGAAAAATTGCAATCAGAATGTCAAACAGTTAAGATCCTAATGAGATGCCAAGATATGCAGGGTCTCATCTTGATCTAGACTGTTTACATAAGTTATCACAAATTTGTTGCTTATATACATAAGGGTTTGTAGGTAACATTCAGTATGGGGATAAAGAACTAAGCCTTGGTATGGGCCAGTTACGGCTTTGTGCTATGTGCCAATCATTGTGGTGGCAAAGCTGATAAAGAGGCCTGATCAGAAAGGGTATTTGTCCTACCTACTTATAGTCCAAACAAGTGATTGATCATTACCTGGAGCTTATGGTTAAAAAAGAATTGCAACTTGAACATTTTTTTGATATGCTGCCAAGATTTTTGACTTGTTGTATAGTGTAAGGAAGTTCAATTTCAAAACAATTTGGTTGAAATAAACGTACCCAGTTTGATCTTAGACCAACTTTTGAATTTGAACTTTTGTATTAAAGCTTTCCTTTGCAAACAGAGTAAACCCAGATCAGACGGCTCTTGTAGGAACCGTCTGATCAGGGTCTCTGTTTGCGTATGAAATTATATAGATCAATCATGAAATGATTCTTCAAAACGTCCTTTGTACACATGATATAAAAATTCAGCTAATAAAATAATAAAATGTTCATGATGTCATTTATTATTTATTATTTCTGGGTCTAGTCTTGTTTCCAAAGGTGTCAAAGGACACTTCAGTCTGGTAATAATATAATAGATAATAACAATAATAATGACTTTATTTCAAGAGGGTAACACAATTAGTACAGACAACTAATCTCCCTTGTGGCCCTCAGTAGAATGTACAACATTTAAAATATTTACAAAAATGCAAAAACAACATATTATTTACAAAGTATTTCAATAGTAACAAACATTACTAGTATTATTTATGCAGTACGTATTACACACAATATAAGAAATTGATTGAAACCAGGATGAAAAGTGGTAACCGCTAACAATGAACATTACATTGATATCAGTTACCACCTCTCATCCATAGAATATATCCTTTATGGAAGGCTCAAGGGTTCATGTTCACAAATGGTCCATATTCAGGGGTTTAGCTCTAAGCTGGATCCAAATGTTATGTTCGCATTTTGGTGGGTGCGGTGGAGTCTGGGGCCATGCTCTCTCGGGGAAACTTTGTTACGCTAGATAGCTGTAGGTTGATGTTTGAGTATACTTCAGAATTATTTCAAAGCATAATTATAGAACCACAAATGCATAATGAACCAAGAAATTTAAAATTTACCTGACTTGATAGAATGTCTGTCAAAGTCGTACCACTATTTATATTCAATTTGTATTCCATTTTTTTGCCATAATATTAATAATGTTTTCACCTTTCAGATAAGTGTTATACATATGTATAAGTGCGTATCGTTAGCTACGCCCCTGATATTTATGATACAATATCATGTGCACCATCTTGGAATTGCCAATAACCCTTTATCTATCTTTTCATAATGCTTAACTCCACTTCGTGTATTGTTGGCATAGAGATGCCTTTTGGCACATTTGCAAATAGAGTAGACCCAGATCGGACAACCCTTGTTGTCAGATCTAGGTCTACGGTAATCCATTTGCAAAGGGGTATTTATGGAGTAAATGTTTAAATAGTTAGCTTTGTGTGTTAGAATTCTGATGAAACGATCCCTGATTAGTGAGCTATAGGAAGCTTAGACACCTGTTTTCTTTCTATCATATGATGAGAGCTGATATTCTTCACTTTTAGCACTATGGGCCACCCGTCAGACAGAGGATGTTAAGGGAGACAGAGAACTCCATGTGAAGACCACCCTTCGGGAGCTGATTGTCTACATTGTTTTCCTGGTCATCCTCTGTGTTGGTGAGTACTTGTTGAACATTTTGTTTGCCTTTCACAACCTTTGCAGGCTTTATCCCATTCTCTCATAATAGCACCTTTTGCCACCTCTATAAAAGTCACTGTATGAAACTGTTGTGACGAATAGAGCATTTGCACCTATAGTCTATCTATAGAGCAATTGCTCTATTTGTTAAGATGGTTTAAAAACAACACCATTCTGAAATTTCCCTTTTCTCTAGTAAATGCTCCTATTCAGTGGATTTATTCAAAGAGGTTGGGTCTAAAAGCAGTCTAGGTGGGAATAGGTTAAGCTACCACCTGTATTTTTAAAAACCTATATTTCTTTATATGGGAGAGGGTTATACATAGAAGCAGTTTAGCAAACATGACAGACCCTAATCACATGACTGTTTACAAAGGTATTAAAAGGCGTTTCTTTGAAGTAAATGGTTAACCCTTTCTCTTTTATAAACACTTTTTTATGCCTTTGCAAACAGAATAGACTCAGATCAGATGGTTCCCATCACAATGTGCACACTTTCTTGTGCTATTGAGTATAAAGATGATGTGATTGGCTTTCCTGGGTAAGATGACTACATGTAGTTGAACATTTTGTTACAGTGACCTTCGGTATGACCACAACAACTATGTACTACTACACCAAGGTGATGAGTGACCTGTTCTTGGATACCACCCACTCTGGCGGAGGAAGCTTCCGAACAATCACCAGTGTTGAAGACTTCTGGAAAGTAAGTTCAACCTTTTGAATGTAGGATAATAGTTGACTAGCATTTGCAAACAGTGAAGTCCCAGATTAGATGCCTCCTTTTAACCCTTACGGCATGAATATTCATGTAAGAAATAATGACATCATGAATATTAATAGATTAGTTGTTATAATAGCACATGGACAGAGGAAGTTTTGACCATGGCAGAAACTGTAGAATTATATTTATTTTATATCATAAGCCAACAGAGCAGACCCTGATCAGGTAGTTCCTACAGGAGCTGTCTGATCTGGGTCTACTCTGTTTGCAAAGGTGTAGAAAGGCTTTATTGATTAAAGGGTTAAAGCTTTGAAAATGTCTAGCCAAAGTTTTCCGGTAATGTTTAAATGGCTACTGTTGGTAAATAAATGGGGAAAATTCAGCTGTAACAATTCACCATTTCAGAGGGTTAACATGATGTTTGAATACAAAGGATGATGTGCATGCTGAATTTTGAATGGTACACACAGTCACTGTGTTTTATTATGACTGACTCAGTATAGGCTGTATTCAGACAGATATGCAATCATGTTTACAGCCATTCCATATTCCATCCTGATTGCATATAATATCACTGACTTTTACATTTTGTCTTGACCTTTACCTGGCTTTGAAAAACTCTTTTTAACCCTTTCCCTATTGAATATTCATGTAAGAAATAATGAAATCATGAATATTTATTAGCTGCATTTTTATATTGGCATATGTACACATGATTGTTAGGTAACCGTATTGTTAGAAACTATAGAGTCAGATCTACCACGTATTACAATTTCATAAGTAAACAGAGTTGACCCTGATCAGCGGCTTCTACAGGAGCTGTCTGATGTGGGTCAACTCTGTTTTCAAAAAGGTGTGAAAAGGTATTTATATGAAGGAATGAAAGAAAGGGTTAAGTTTTGATTTGATGCAAGTTTGATTATGTCCGATTTGATCAAGCTTTTGAGAAATTATTGACCAAGTGTCATAGGGTTTGGGTCCTGATGAGACACCTAGTTACTTGGCGTCTCATCTGTTTTTAACACTTACCTTCATATAAGCGCATTTTCACACATTTGCAAACAGAGTAGACCCAGATCAGACAGCTCCTGTAGGAACCATCTGATCAGGGTCTGCTCTGTTTGCTAAAGGAATTTAATAAATCTGTTTCTTTAGTTTCTAAAATAGCTACAATGTTCCACCTTCAATATTTTACTATTTTGTCCATGAATAATCAGTAGGTTTTGCAATTTGGAATAAACATAGAACAGGGAAAGGATTAACCCCTTCCTCCATAAATACGCCTTTCTATGCCTCTGTAATAACCATTTCTTGAAACCTATAGGAGCAAATGCTTTATTTATCACAATGGTTTCAAAGTGAAACTACAAAATTCTAAACTTTTACTTTTCTCTAGTAAATACTCCTTTTGGGTAGATTCATTCAAAGAGGTTGGGACTAAAATTAGCCTATGGAGGAAGGGTTAAGCTGTTTACAAATGCAAGTCTTGTCACAAATAGAGAGATAAGGATTAACTAGTCTCTCTATATGTTTTCTCCAATATTGATATTGCATGCATATTGTTATTCAAGTATGTAAGGTTCATGTGTGCAGCCCAAGTTCATTGCTATACTGAATCTATTTTACCACCAGTTTGCCAAGGGACCCCTGACCAAAGGACTGTACTGGGAGACCTGGTACAACAACGAGACAGTGCCTGATGACCAGCTTGGCTACATCTACTATGAAAACAAGCTTCTCGGCGTCCCCCGCATCCGTCAACTGCAAGTCCACAGCAACTCCTGCGTTGTTCATGAAGATTTTAGAAATGCCATCCGAGAATGTTACGAGGCTTATGCTGAGAGTCTAGAAAACAAGGACCCTTACGGAATCAAGGACACCAACCACACTGGGTAAGCATATCTGTAAAGGAGAAGCATACTGATCTATCTTAATTCTTATGAGTACCAAGGTTCTTTTGCATTCCGACATTCTGTTGAGCCATTCATACTTGTTTAATATTTATGTCCCCCAAACGAGGTAGGGTGACATTATGTTGTTTCGGTTTCTTCTTCTTATTATTATTCTTTCTTCTGATTCTTTCTCTTATTATTCTTCTTCTGCCGTGAATTTGCCCAACACATTTCTTGGTAAGTAATATTCCTATCCTAATGAAACTTCAAATGAACATAGCTTGTTATGTAAAGATATGCACTCAACATTTGTTTTTAGCTCATGCTTTTGGGAGACTCTCCGTCATGTGTCGTCCGTCGTCAACAATTTGCTTGTGAACACTCTAGTGGTCACAATCTTAGTCCAGCCTTCATGAAACTTGGTCAGTCAGAATGATTGTCTTGATAAAATCTCAGACAAGTTCGAAAGTGGGTCACGTTGGGTCAAAAACTAGGTCACTAGGTCAAATAGTAGGAAAAAGTAGGTGAACATTAGTAGGTCACACTTTCAGTCCAATCTTCATGAAGCTTTGTCAGAATAATTGTCTTAACAAAATCTCTGACAAGTTCAAAAGTGGTCTTGTGGGGCCAAAAACTAGGTCAAATAGTAGAAAAACCTTGTGAACACTATAGAGGTCACATTTTTAGCGGAATCTTCCAGAAACTTTTATCAGAATTATTGTTTTGATAAAATCTCGGGCAAGGTTGAAAGTGGGTCATGTTGGGTCAAAAACTATGTCACTAGATTAAACAGTAGAAAAACCTCGTGAACATTCTAGTGGTCACATTTTTTGTTCAATCTTCATGAAACTTGGTCAGAATGATTGTCCTGATAAAATCTGGGAAAAGATCGAAAATTGGTCACGTGGGGTCAAAAACTAGGTCAAATAGTAGGAAAACCTTGTGAACACTCTAGAGGTCCCATTTTTAGCCCAATCTTCATGTAACTTGGTCAGAATCATTGTCTCGATAAAATCTTGGATGTGTTTGAAATTGGGTTAAGTGGGGCCAAAAACTAGGTCATATCTTAGAAAAATCTTGTTTACACTCCAGCGGCCACATCTTTAGCCCAATCTTCTTCAAACTTGCTCAGAATTTTTGTCATGGTGATATCAAGGTTGAGTGTGATCATGGATGGGGTGGGATCAAAAGTAGGTCACTAGGTGAAATCTTAGAAAAATCACTCTAGAGGTCACATTGGTCAGAATATTGTCTTGATAAAATCAATATTCTAAAACTTTGAAAATCTTGTTCTCTAGAGCCACTGCTCATGATCCACTATCAGCATTGTTCAAATATTGTTCCTTAGGTCAATATTGGCCCCACCCTGGAGCTACCGAGCTATAATCTCAAATCTATGGTAATCAGGTGAGCGATTAAGGGCCATTTTGGCCCTCTGGTTTTAAAATGTTGCCATGGTAACCATGGGTAATAGTGGGTTCTGGTCGAAATTTAGATATTGTTGGATTTTTGCTGAAAATTCGTATGAGGGGTATACAGGTACTCCGAACTTAAAGGCAGGTGTTCCAAAAGTGTTGGTTGCATTGGTAACCTGGTGATGGGCTGTGATTGGTGAATATTTGCATATTTTGCTCATCAATACCTGTTGTCCGTTTTGTTTGGGGGACATTCTGTAAACAGATTCCATCACAATTAGATCTTGTATATAGTATAATTGTTCAAAGATGAAGATATTATATCTGCAGATGGTTCTACCGCTCGGAAGATGACCTGGATGGCTCCAGTCACTGGGGACTGCTAACAACGTACAGTGGGGCGGGCTACGTGGAGGACCTGACTCGGAACAAGTCGGAATCGGAAGCCATCATCACCTACCTGTTTGACAATCGGTGGATTGTAAGGGGGACTAGGGTTGTTTTCATCGATTTCACAGTCTACAATGCAAACATCAATCTCTTCTGTGTTATCAGGTAAGTTGGCATAAGAGAGACATAAGGTTAAATTATACCCTAGATTGAGTAATTCCTTGAATCTTGAAAAAGAAAGTATAGCCCATGTCAGAAACTGTATAGCCAGATTTATATAATTCCATAAGCAAACAGAGCAGACCCTGATCAGATGGCTCCTTTGAGAACCGTCTGATCTGGGTCTGCTCTGTTTGCAAAGGCGTGAAAAGGCATTTCTACTAGATAAAGGGTTAAAATTTACTACATTGCATGTAGAATTACAGCATGTCTTTAATTACACATAACATGTTTTCTTTTTAAAACAGAGCGTAAATTAAGTTTCATATATTGACTTCTAGACTGACGATTGAATTCCCACCCACCGGTGGAGCCATCCCACATGCCATACTGCGTACTGTGAAGCTCATTCGGTATGTCACTGTCACTGACTACTTCATTATGGCGTGCGAGTTCATCTTCTGCCTCTTCATCATCTACTACATGATTGAGGAAGGCATAGAGGTAAGAAGCAGTGGAACAGAGAAAATATTTTGTTTCAAACAGCCATTCCAGAAACTGTAGAATCAGACTTATATTATATCATAAGCAAACAGCAGACCCTGATCAGATGGCTCCTACAGGAGCCATCTGATTTGGGTCAACTCTGTTTGCAAAGGTACCAAATGATGTCACTTTGGAGCAACGGGTTAAGGGATAGCCCTTTTAAACTTGAGCCTCGCCTTTGTTATATCTTAAAGGCAACACTTCAATGAAGGTCCCAAATTTTGTCATGAAACTAGATAGTGAGTTATGTCTCTTTAAAAAAATATTTTTTTGGACAGACAAGCATAAGCATTTACTTGCTTAATCATGTCTTTGCATAACAAAATATTACTTGGCCTGCCAAGTGTGACATGTCTTGCATTTACAGTCAGCTTGGACTCAGATGAGAAAGCTGAGTAACTGTTGACACTCAATCACTAGTTTCTTGTCTTTGTTTTGCTGCATTATTTTGAGTCTGCTTTAAGCTGCCACATGTACTTTGGGAAAAAAATATATTTCTTTATTTAATGATTATCTAAAAGAGTTTAAGTTGTTTGCTTGATTGTTATTTTCCTCCCAGTAAAGAAGAGCATTTATTTTAGTGAGGGTGTTTATTAGGGAGAATAGAGTATTTCAAAACTGAAACAAATAGAGATTAAGCAGACATAATTTTTAGAGCAGAATAATGATTAACTTTAAACTGTAAGGTCTTAACTTTTTACTCCATGAATAATCATTTAAGAAATAATGAGATCATGAATATTAATTTAATTATTACATTGTTCTAATAGCACATGGACACAGGAATTTTTGGTGATTGCAGAAATTGTAGAATCACATCTTAGCTTACATCACAAGCAGATTGAGCAGACCCTTATCAGACCGTTCTTACAGGAGCCATAAAGAAAGGCGTATTTACGGAGTAGAGGGTCAATTACTGTAAGGTATTAATCACTGTACAATTGTTTTACAGATCAAAAAGCACAAGTTCTCGTACTTCAAAAGCTTCTGGAACATCTTGGACATCCTGGTCATCGCCATAGCTATTGTGTGTGTGGCGTTCAATGTATATCGAACCCTCAAGGTGGATGAACTGCTCTCGGACCTCCTGGACAAGCCGGACCAGTATGCAGACTTTGAGTTCCTCAGCTACGGTCAGACTCAATTTGACAATGCTATTGCCATTGCAGTTTTCCTGGCCTGGATCAAAGTAAGTGAAATATATACCCTAGGCTGTAGATAAGAGACTTACTAATCCAACTAAAACACTTATTTCTCAGCCAATTCCTATCATGTTTGTTTTCATTACTATTGCCTCCGTGGTTACTTGCAAAATAGGGTTGGGCAAAGAAATAATTAAATATGAAAATTAGTTTTTCTAGATTTTCTAAAGACACTGATGATCCAGTTCTCTTTGTACTTGTTATATGTATATTATAGGCCTACTACTTGAATAAGAAAGCTTTTGATGCCAACATTATGTTTTAATGTAGATGAAATGTTTAATATTTTGTTATGAATTGGTAATAAATTTTGCAAATGGTTCACGGTTGTATCCAAGCTGTTTGTCAATTTAATCATAATTCTTAAAGAAATAGATGTAGTCTTTACTTTTAGAATTGAATAAATAAAGATTTTGCAGTTATCAATTTAAGTGTTGGGATGAATTTCGACTAAACCGGGAATAATGAAGGTTACACATTCAAACCTAGTTGGATTTAAACTATGTTAGTCACTGACTGATCAAAAACAATAGAAAACATTTTGTCTTTTTTTGCTTTTGCAGATCTTCAAGTACATCAGCTTCAACAAGACAATGACCCAACTGTCCTCTACACTTGGCAAGTGTGCCAAGGACTTGGCTGGCTTTGCTGTGATGTTCTTCATCATATTTCTGGCCTTCACCCAGCTCGGCTACCTGTTGTTTGGAACCCAGGTCAAGGACTTCAGCAACTTCCAAAATTCCTTGTAAGTCACTACTACAGGTCTATGTTGGCCTTGGGGAAAAATGACTCCTTTTCATAACAAATTGGTTAATACAATATTTAAAGAAAAGTAAGAAAAAAACTCTTGGGTACATGGATCAAGTTGTTTGATAGTTGTTATCCAGATCAATAGACTCCTTCCTGTAGCAGCTCCTTGAAGTGTGTATTTACTGTTTGCATTGGGAAATCCAATCCTCTCAGATGAATGTTCTAACACATGTTTCAGTAGTAAGTTGGCTCAGCTTGACTGGGTATTTTCTGAGACTCCTTCACAACTAGTCATTTTGTTGAAAATTGGAGAAAAAAACCCATGAAAATGAAATGCAAAAATGTCATGCCTACAGTATACCTGCCTTAAGTGACCAATGGGAGCTTTCTGCATTACTTTTGACCTGCATTAAACTACCAGCTGACTTGTAGAGCCAAATTTAGACCTCTTCTTAAAGGGAGTTTAAGACAGGTTCTACATTTTATTTGTGAAATAATGATGTTAAGCCATTCTTCATGTATGTTGCTTTACACTGAAATCTATGTAATTTCAGCTTCACTCTGTTCCGTATCATCCTTGGTGACTTTGACTTTGAGCAGCTAGAGCAGGCCAACCGTGTACTTGGGCCAATCTTCTTCATGCTGTTTGTGTTCTTTGTCTTCTTTGTGCTCATCAACATGTTCTTGGCTATCATTAATGACACCTACTCTGAGGTGAAGGGTGACATGGCCAACCAGAAGAACGAGTTCGAAATGACTGACTATTTCAAGAGAGTAAGTATTACCCATAATTGTAACATTCAAGAAAACTATATAAAGTAACAACATGATTTGCCTTTGCAAACTTTTTAGATCTAGATGAGATGCTGAGTAACTCTGTGTCTCTTTAAGATCCAAGCTGCTTTACGAAGTCAGACTCTTTAAAAAAGTAAGAAATGTGTCAAATAGTATTGCTACAGCGAAAATTTTACGTGACCCTAAATCAGTAGTAGAGGTTTATCTTTAACCCTTTACTCCATGAATAATAATGTAAGAAATAATAACATCATGAATACTGATTAATTTATTTTTCATAATGACACATGAAGTTGTGGCCATTGCAGTAACTATTGAATCATTATTTCTTAAGCAAACAGAGCAGACCCTGATCAGATGGCTCCTATATGAACTGTCTGATCAGGGTCTACTCTGTTTGCAAAGGCATAGAAAGACATACTTATGGCATAAAGGGTTAATACTATTCAGAATAAACAGCTACTAGATATATGAGAACTTCTTGGTCACTTTGAACTGTTTTTACTACACATGTTTGCTAAACTAATTTAGCAGTCACATAAATGTACATTACCTGTATAAGTGTATGTTATATTTGAAAAGCTTAACCCCTTGTTTGCTGAATATTCAAAGTGAAATGGCTTCCCTGCTTAATGAATCTATTCTGTATGAAGGTTGTAAATTTGCTGTAGAATTTGAATGGCAAACAGTAAATACCCTGATCAGAGTGCTAAACAGTAAATACCCTGATCAGAGTGCTATCTAGTCTGGGTCTACACTGATTGTAAATGCCAGTGCATTCATTTTCTACATTCAAAGGATACATAAAAGGAACAACAATGAACAACAATCTCTGAACATAAATCTCTGAACAACAATGCTTTTTGATGTCTTACAATATTACTGCCGAATTTGCCTTAAATGTCAGTAAACCCGATTTCCCCCACTCCACTGATTTAACAAACCTGTTTGATAACTTTGATTGCAATTGATGGAGTAGCAAATAGTGTTGATCCTGTTTAACCCTTTCCCTGATATAAACATGTTTTCACGCATTTGCAAACAGAGTAGACCCAGATCAGACGGCTCCTATAGGAGCCGTCTGATCAGGGTCTGCTCTGTTTGCTAATGGAATTTGATAGCTGTTTCTTTACTTTCTTAAATGGACACAATGTTCCCTTTCCATATTTCATTATAACTATTTTCTCCATGAATATTCAGTAGGTATTGAAATTTGGTCTAAATATAGAACGGGGAAAGGGTTAAACTGTCCTTCAGGGGCAGTTTGATCTGTTTCTGTTCCATTTATCTAAGCTTGCCTGGCGGATTATTTCGGGTATTCACAGTCTGTTTTAAATTGATTGTTTGTTTATATAGGGCTATGAGAAAATGATCAGCAAACTGAACTTCAAGCATGACAAGATTGTGGACATCCAAAAGGCTCTGCAGTCCGCAGACATCAACAACGACAAGCAGCTGGACTTTGATGAGTGGCGTACAGACCTGAAAATGTAAGTTGTTAGGGTTCCTCTGTTGAGATGGCTTTCATTTATAAAGTCCATAGTTTTGTTGTGTCACCTGCTGTAGTCCTATATTATAATGTTTCTGTCTGTTTGTCTGTTTGTTCATACAATTGTCTGTCTGTTCATACCTATTTGTCTCCTATTTTCAGCCTGGGATACATTTATTCCTTCAAACACTCTCTTTTAGCTTGACTATTCGAAGAGTAGTGGAGCTATCCTACTAGCCCCGGCATCGGCGTCCACGTCATACCTTGATTAACCCCTTCCCTCATATAAACTTGTTTACATGCATTTGCAAACAGAGTAGACCCAGATCAGACAGCTCCTATAGGAGCAGTCTGATCAGGGTCTGCTCTGTTTGCTAATGGAATTTGACAGATCTGTTTCTTTACTTTCTAAAATGACTACAGTGTCCAACTTCCATATTTCATTATAACTATTTCTCCATGACTATTCAGTAGGTATTGACCTTTGGAATAAACATAGAACAGGGAAAGGGTTAAGGTTATTGTTAAAGTCCACTGATTAACATAACCCTTTGGGATAAAGCTTTGAAACTTGGATCATTTGTTCACCACCACAAGCTTCATCTGTAGGCAAGAGTACATAACTCTGTCAAGCAATTTGACAGAATTATGGCCCTTTTTAACTTAGAAATTTTGGTTAAGGTTTTTGTTAAAGTCCACTTATTTACATAACCCTTTGAGATAAAGCTTTGAAACTTGAAACACTTGTTCATCATCACAAGCTTAATCTGTAGGCAAGAGCACATTACTCTGTCAAGCATTTTAACAGAAATTATTGCCCTTTCATTAAAACTGTCAAAAGAGATCATACATCTTGAATACTATTAAAGATATTTACTGACACTTTGATTACTTGCTTCTAGTATCATTGGACACCATTTTAGGTCACTATCAAGCATTTTAACACTAACTATTCTGAGAATAATCGAATGTGCTGTCCTGTGACAGCTCTTGTTTAAAAAAACAAACTAAAACAAATTCTTCTTATTGACAATTGATATTTTCCTGAGATCCTTTGAATCGAGATCATGTTTAGTTTTTGAAATACTGTTGTGAAGGAGGGTTGTAGGAACATTCATGTCTGATTATGACAATCAAAACTTCTATTTTACCCATTTTGCCTCGTGTCCCTGAAAGTTCACATCGTCAACCAATGACTGGACCATTTGACAATGATGGATTATTTGAAAATCCAGTATTCAGATGGGGTAAAATTCAGGTCACAAGTTTGTTATTCAAGGGAATTCAGTTACATTTGTTTTAATTTAACTTCAGGCGTGGCTATGCTGATGGTGAGATTGAAGCCCTGTTTGCCCGCTATGACCTGGATGGTGACCGTGTCCTGGATGAAGATGAACAGAACAAGATGCAGGCTGATCTCGCTCAACAGAAGGTTAGCACTGCTACTTAGCTGCCAGAGAGTATTGAGACTCATCATACGAACCCCAATTTTTAGCTCACCAGAGCACAAAGTGCTCAGGGTGAGCTTTTTTGATTGCCTGATGTCCATCGTCTGTCGGCATGCGTCGTCTGTCATGCGTCGTCCGGAGTCAACAATTATGTTTTGTCCTTATTTTGTTTACAATCCTGTTGATCGGGACTGACATTTACATAATCTAGTGAGATTGTCTCTATTTGATTTCATCTAATATTTTTATTTACATTATTCATTCGACTCTAAATGACCATCAGTGTCGATGGGCCGTAAAACACCATTCATTCATTCATTCATTCATGATTGCACCATATGTTAGCAGTGCTCAATATTGTAGGCGAATGACTCAATGACCAGGAGAGTAAATGTACAGTTGGCTGTACGGTCATTTGAACTGAAAGTAGACTATAACTAGGTACTTTTTTTTGTCCAGATGTTCCTTCTAATTTGCCTTAAGCAACAATCATAGAACATTGTTTAATTTTGATTTTACAATCAAGTTAGTTAATGATGTTAACTGTAGAATATATATTTTTAGGTTGCCCTCAACAAAGAGTTTGATGAACTTCAACGACCAGAGAGTGCCAGACGATCAAACAGCAAGATCAGCTTCAACGATGACAGTGCAGAAGACAGCGATGATGAAGACAGTCATACTAAATCTTCACGGTCTGGTCCATCACAGCGTGTTTCCTATGAAGAGTTCACAGTGCTATCTCGCAGAGTTGACAGAATGGAACATTCTATCGGCAGCATTGTGTCAAAGATAGATGCAGTTTTAGTCAAACTAGAAGCCATGGAAAAAGCAAAATTAAAACGAAGAGAAACAATGGGTAAAATATTAGACAGTATCACAGAGGTAGGTTTTAACAGACAGTGATGTAAAGTGTGTGTATTGTCATGAATCTGATGCCTGTTTAATGTACAACAGTAAATCCTGTCTATACCGACCATTTAACCCTTTAATCCATGAATATTCATGTAAGAAATAATGACATCAAGAATATTAATTAGATTAATTATTACAATAGCGCATGGACACAGGAATTACTGGCCATGGCAGAAAGTGTAGAATCATATCTAGATTACATCATAAGCAAATAGAGCAGACCCTGATCAGACAGCTCCTACAAGAGCCATCTGATCTGGGTCTACTCTTTTTGCAAATACGTAGAAAGGCATATTTATGGAGAAAAGGGTTAAAATACGTCTAATTCTGAGTTATTAACATGGATGGTTACCTAATGCAGTATGAAAGTTTTGCAAAAACTTCTATAGGATCTTTTGCATTTCTGTCATACTGTGTTACAGTTACCACCTACTCTTATTGACCTCAGTATTTATTGTATATAGTTCCTATAAGCAGGTTCTACTGTATATGGCATTTGGTGCTGCTTTGTCTTACATATTTACATAAATTACATGTGTTTGTAGAAGAGGTACATTCAGGATCTTGCAGTGCAGGTCAGACAAGCTGAGGCACTCTCAATGTTGTGTCTGATCAGGGTCTACATAATTTGACTCTTATCAGAGCCTACATTCTGTTTTTGCAATTTCACAATGTAGACTCTAATCAGAGTCTGTGTCATAGGTTTTATGGACTGATTTTAATATTACTGTGTCAAACACAGAAGATACAGTGTTTTCCAAGTGCACAATGCTTTTGTGGCAATTGTAACATTTGTGCAGAAAAGGGTTTGAGATGAAATTATATCTCATGAAATCTATTCTGGATTTGGATCTAAAGCTTAATCATAAATCAGAGCTGTAGATAACAGGCATATGTAGGAAATTTAAGTAAAATATTTTTTATATTTCTCGGCCAAACCGTATCTTGCTGCTCCTTATTAGAAGTGTCTTGAGAGACAATTCTAATAAGTAGCAGCAAGATAGGGTGTGGCTGAGAAATAAGAGAGTTGATGGATTAGTACAAATATTACCTACAGCTCTGATAAACATAAATATTTTATTTCAGGCTTAAGATTGAATATAAATGAAATATTAAGAAATTTAAAGAGGGAAGATGCAGCAGATAATGGTCAAGGACTAGTATATCTTGGATACTAACAGAGTGTTTTAACAGTGGTTTACTTACTTCACTTATGCTGTCAAGTCAATATTAATATACTGCAAATGTTTGTGCTTTAAAAGTCTCCCTCATTCACTTTGACCCATATAATGAAATCAACAATGATCATTAGAGAAACATTGAACCTTTTCCTTCTTATAAACACCTTTTATGTGTTTGCAAACACAGTAGACCCAGATCAGATGTCTCCTGGAGGAGATGTCTGATCAAGATCTGCTCTGTTTATCAAAGTCTAATAGAGCTAACTGAACAGTTTTTACTTATACCAAAGTTATTAAATAGTATGTGTACATATGCCATTATAAAAAATCAGCTAATTAGTATTCAGTATGTCATTTTTTCTTATATGAATATTCAACAGGGAAAAGGTTAAAGCCTTTAACTCTTTACTTTATAATTCTGCCTTTAAACACCTTAACCCTTTCCTCCATAGGCTATTTTTAGACCCAACCCCTTTTAATAAATCCACAGAAAAGGAGCATTAACTAGAGAAAAGGAATTTTTTTTAGAATTTTGTAGTTGAAACCATTGTGATAAATTGAGCATTTGCTCGTTTAGGAGCAAATGCTCTATTTATCAGAATGGTTTTAAGAAGTGACTATTACAGAGGCGTAGAAAAGTGTATTTATGGAGGAAAGGGTTAATGCAAACTGAGTAGAGCCACGTCCTGTAGCAGCTGTCTGATCAGGGTCTGCTGCTTGCTTATATGTTGCTGATCTGATTATCAATTTATCATCTGCCATGACAATAAATTTCCTTACTTTATATTTTTACTACAAGAATTAAATAGATTTACATTTAAAATGGGACAAGTGTGGCATGAGTATTCATGAAATAAAGGGTTAATCAACATGCTGTCTGTGTTAACATTAGGAAAACTCTGAAGCTGTACTTGCTCTAGCATTAAGTTAACTCAGTAGTGTTTTATTAAATTCAAATATGTAAGAGGTCATGTTCATTCTATAAAAGTAATTGAACACTTTTGGATACAGTAAAACCCCTCTAAACCAGAATTCTAGTAGAGAAGAATTTAGATACTTTTAGGCAGATGGCTGCTTAATGCCTAGAAGAGCTTTCTGCATGGCTTTCAGCCTGCATTAAGCCACCACCTGTCTCCAAGACCGATATTTATACTAAATTGAATGTTTGGTTTAGAGAGGTTTTGCTAGTAAGTATTGGGTTAGAAGTTAAGCTAATAATGTACCTTTGTCAAGAGAACTCTGAAGACATTCCTCTAGTCAGCCCTAACCTAGTCCTTAACTAGTTCCTAAAGTAGTTACCAGCATATTGAGTGTTAGTAAAGTTCAGCATTCATTATACAGTAAAACCTTAATTATTCTAAGTTTTAGTATAGAAGAAGTAAGACCCTTTTAGGCAGGTGACTGCCAAATGCAGGGTGTAAATCATGCAGAAAGCTCTTTCTGCATGATTTTCACCCTGCATTAAGCTGCCACCTGTCTTAAAAGTTGATAATGATAGGTATTTTAGTGTTTGAATAATCGAGATTTCACTGTATGTCATAAAGATAGCACACTGGTTTCTTTGTGGTTGATTTTAATGCATCACAATGTCAAATATTTGCAGTGATAATTGTTGAACAACACACGATAAACACATGATATTATTTCAGAACAGTTGAATTCATGGTTTTCACAATAGATTTAATCCTTTACTCCATGTATACCACTTTTAACACCTTTTCAAACAGAGGAGACCTAGATCAGATCACTCCTGTAGGAGCCATGGTACATCTGACCAGGGTCTGCTCTATTTGCATATAGAACTATGTAGATCTCATTCTGATGTTTCAGTATCACTATAAAAATCATCTAAGATATTCATGTCTTATTTTTGACATGAACATTCATGAAGTAAAGAGGTAGATGTAAATATTGACATCGCTGTTTGATTGTCAGCATATAGCTGTGCTGGTTTGATTTAAAAACGAAAGTTACAATAACTTAGTACTGCCATGATGCATACTTTGCTGCGTGGAATACATTTAAATAGTTTGGACCCAGATCAGCAGATGTGTATACTTCACATATTGATCAGTGCCTAAACTATTTCAGCAGTAACTTGCAGAATTAAAAGCTACAGTAAAACCTCTCTGTAACGGCCACTAAATTGCATCAGGTATTTTGTGTTAAAGGCAGGTGGCTGCTTAAAGCAAGGTGAAAGTGAAACAGAACACTCCTATAGGAGCGTTCTGTTTTGCTTTCACCTTGCTTTAAGCTGTCGCCTGCCCTAAATACCAACTTATTAACCCAATTTAGTGGCCGTTATAGAGAGGTTTTACTTTAGTCAGATAACAACATTTGTCTTCTATTCTTGTAAATAATACTTCATACATGCAGCTAGTCACTTGAGTCTGACAAACTAACTTGATTTGTTGCTGAAAAAAAGTGTGAAACAGGATATATCTAACACCTCATACTCACTATTGCACAAATTAACTGCACTTTCAGTCGGATGGAACAAGTGATGAAGTAAAACGAGAACAAATGGAAAGACTAGTCAGAGAAGAATTAGAAAGATGGGATTCAGAGTCATCAATAACACCACAGCCAAGCGGACGTGGGGCTTCACCCAGTAGCAGTGGTCGTGGCGGGGCAAGATCTAGGTCCCGGCCTGGGTCAGGAGGCAATGCGGTAGGTATTTCATAAATCATCAAATACAGCCTGTATACCTGTAGCTGCCACTGTTGTACTGAATGCATAAACAGAATCATTGATTCACAAAAAAATGAGTAAACATTTGTGAAATGTTATTCCTATTCCCAAAATTAATATTCTACAAACATTTATGAACAATTCAATTTTCTAACAGTTTAATTTGAATTCTTCATTTCCTCCAGGAAAAATAGTAAATTTTGCATTTGGTTTATCAAAGGCTATTTGGTTAAAATCTTCAGAGAATTGATAAGTATTTGGACTTTGAGGGCTTAAAAGATTTGGTGGATAGTCCAAAACCACCAATATTGGTAGAAAGCAGGAACTCATCATGTGAAAGCCCTAAAACCAGGGAAGACAGTCCTGAATTAACAAGAGAGGATACATTACAGATTGAGGTAGACTGTGCACAAGAGAGAAGTTTGACTGGTGCACAATTATGGGAAAGTGAAACAGGCTCTCCGTCCTCTTTAAAATCAAAGCTTATATCATCACCAACAGTTTCCCACAAAGATTCAGTATGTTCTTCCCCAGAAACAAACACCCCTTCAGGATTTACACCTGAATGTTCATCACTAGTAAATAATGAACTACACTCAACTGTCCATCACAGTGCAATTAATCGGCCAGAAAATTCTGATAGAGACAGAAATGTCTCTACCTTCATTTCCCATTCCCCAAGTTCTGCTTTCTTAAAGAATACTATGTTGCAAAAGCCTGCATCAACAAAGCAAGATCCTATTTCTTCTCCAGCACTCTCTGCCAAGCAAGAGAGCTGCCTTAATGCTTCTGACCAAGATAAAGAAAACTCATGTGCTAACATTGTTTTTAATACTGGGGACAAATCTGGGGACAAAATAAGTGGAAACAGACTTGAAATTTCATCACCTTTGATTGAATCTAGTGTTAAGGATACAGATAGAAACACAGACAATTTCAGTGTTTCAAAGGTAAGTCAGTCTCCTGACTCTCTGGATTTTTCAGTTAATTATGAATCAGACTGGGAAAGCTTAACTGATGCTCAAAGCATTGATCTGCCTGAGCTTCCAGAATCACCCACTGACTCATTGAACACTGCAAATGCCTTGTCAAATGAGGTAAGAGCATTTACAGCTGAGGTGTCTCCTCCTTTGGTCAGCTTTATGGGACAAAAACATAAATCCATTGAAGACAAAAATCGAAGTCCACATATTATTGAAGGTCTTATACAACAACCAGTTGAAGACAAAGGACCGATTCAACACACATTTAAAAACAAAAGTCATTTTCAACAAAGTAATAAAGACAAAAACCATGATCATGATAGGATGGAAAGAAAAATGATTAAGGAAAAGCCTCAAATTCAACAACTACTGGAAGAACATGGTCAAATGTCCTCACTGGAAGACAATGTTGAAATGCAACAACTCAAAGAAGGCACTGATGGAAAACAACAAGCTATGGAAGACAAATCTCATGTACAGCAACATATAAAAGACAAACTAATAACTGCTTCAAAAACTAAGTCGTTTTCTACATTGCCAACTGACCAGTTATACACGGGTACAAAGTCTGGTAGATTTGCAGCATTTAACAAGGACCAACAAAGTACAAAAGAAAACCTTAAAGCAGTAGACCAACCCTGTGACAGTTCAACTGAGGACCAGAGCAAGAAGAAATCTGCTTCCTCATTGCAGATACTTGTATCTGCAAATACTTCTGCCAGTAAGCCTGCTGTCACCACTGCAAAAGGGCAGCATGTCTCTGTGGGATCTTTGGTTAAGCAGACAAAAACAAAAAACAAACCTGGCAGGGGCACTGATGATAAAATTTCTAGCACTGAAATTAAGAATGATGTTAAAGCTGGAAAGAGAAACACAGACACAACATTGAGTTTGCCAAAAATGGCTTCAACCAAAGACTTAACAAATAATAATGCAAAGGGTGCAGGCAAACAGTCCAGGTCTTTACCTCCAATAGATGAAAAGCAGGGGACACAATCTGAGGTTTCCACTAGTGTTGGCACAGAAGATAAATATGGAATCTCTCATTCTCCCTCTGCTAGTTTATCTGGAGATGCAGAAAAAAGGAGGAAAAGATTACACCATGACAAAGAGAGGAAATTGGAAAATCACAACTTTAGTGATGAAAAACCTGTAATTCCTCCAAAACCACGATTCCTTGCTAATGTGTCAGTTGAAAATGAAACTAAGCCTGATCTTCCTCCTAGATGTCCAATAACTAAGTTAGAGGGTATCAAAGATATGAACAGTAACAGCCCTTTGAATGTGAAGCCTGTTTCACTTACCATTGCACCTATGGTGTGCGAAGCATCTGGCACTTCTGGTGAAGAGAACTTAGTAGCACCACAATCAGGGTCAAAGAACACCGTGTCGGCTCTGCCTTCTTGCAAGACTCCAGTGATGGAGACTTTAACCACGTCTGTCTTTGTGTGATCTCACTGCATTGGGTAACTTACACAAAATGTCTTGGTGTAGGAGCTTTTATATCGAATTGATTTGGAGTCAGGAATTTCTTACTATTTGGGATTTTGAGTCCAGAATTTCTTACCATTTGGGATAGTCAAATACTTTTGAAATTTGATCTCTTTTGTGATGGGTTTAAAGTTTTTATTTAGATGATATTGATTATTAGCTTACCTTATGCTTTCTTACATTAGGTTAAGACTGACAGGATATAGACATTTATTCTAATTTGTGATATTATTATACATGTAGTTTTCATCTAACACGAAATTTAATATACAGTAAGAAGTCTTAAAGTGACAGTGAAAAGCATTCTAATACTGGGTATTTAAGGAAGGTAAGCATAATGCAGGATAAAAGTAATGCAGAAAAATCCCAATGGAGCTCTCTGCATTACTTTTGCCCTGCATTAAGCAACCACCTGCTGTTAAGATTCCTATGATTAATAAGTAAGAAGTTGTTTTACTGTGGTTTCTCCTTTGACAGAGGGTAGAACCTATTGTAGTAGAGGAATGCACAGAGCTGGGAGGTGGTATGGCAGTAATGTCTGATAACTATGATAGCCTTACATTTCCCCTCCAGGGAAAGGAAATGAAGCCTTTTCTTTATCCAATATGGGATTTGGAATGTAAGGGAGACTGTACTGTGTGTGTACACAATGGGTATCAAGAGTATATCAGTATAGCTTTGATGAAACCTTGGTTCTATGAAACCCTTGGTTATCTTCCTTTTGGTTAACACCATTGTATGATTTTTCTGGGGAAATATCTATTTTATGAACGTATTTGAATTCCTTGCTATTTATTGGGCAGATGATGACTGGTTTTATAGCAGTGTGTGAATGGTTTATTTTAACATGGTGTATTATTATTTCCATCATATTCATGTTTAATCCCACATTTGCTACTTCTAGTTTCAAATGTAAGATTCCCTACTTATCCATGGTGTCAGAAATAGTTTCACCGTTATGATAATGTAAAGCCAAGATAAAATACTAATATTACCTCATTTTCAGATTGAAAAGGCTAAATTACTTAACAAAAAGTACTTTAATCAAACATCATTGAGTGTAGGGAATGAAAGTTTCTGTGTTCAGGCTAGTGTTTAATCTTAGAATAATTTAGATATCCATTTAACCCTTTCCTCCATAAATACGCCTTTCTATGCCTCTGAAAAATCACCTATTGAAACCATTATGATAAAAAGATCATATTTATCACAAAGCTCTATTTATCACAAAGGTTTCAAACTACAAAATTCTAAATTTTTCCTTTTCTCTAGTTAATGCTCCTTTTTGGTAGATTTATTCAAAGTGGTTGGATCTAAAAATAGCCTATGAGGGAATGGGTTAAAAGAACACAGTGGAACCTCCATATCTCGAACTCGGATAACTAGAACTTTGATATAACTAAAAAATTTGGTCCCTTCCAAATTTGTAATACAGAATTGTACATATCCATAAAGACATGTGACAGCTTAAAGTAGGTCACAAGTAGTGCTGAAAGCCCCATTAGGTACAGGAGCATTCAACATTAAGCATTCAACATTACTGGTGACCTGCATTAAGTTGTTACATTGAAAAAGTTTCCAAGTTTGAAATACACTGTCTCAAACTCCCATTATCTTGAAGTAATTTGTATGGGCTTTTAACCATTTACTCCATAAATATGACTTTATATGCCTTTACAAACAGAGAAGACCCAGATCAGACGGCTCCTATAGGATCAAGGTCTGCTCTGTTTGCTCATGGAATAATATTGAAATGGTTCTTCAGTTTCTACTATGTCCAAACATTCCCATGTGCATGTGCTCTCATAACAATTAATCTACTTCATATTCATGATGTAAAGGGTTAAGTTTCCAAATATCGAGGTTCCACTGTATAATATTTCAGTAATCATCCTAATTTAAAAATTACACTTGTTACAAATCTTTAACTATATGGCATATTTCTTTCATACCCATTACAATTTCAGGAAGGCAATGAAATGATATTTGTATCGCCTAAACCAGTTAGGCCTACTAATAAGTCACCATAAACTGTTCAGGTATTGGTTTTCATTGTAGTGCTTGCGCCCTGCTCATATATGTTCAGCAGTGGATGCCTCCACTATGTGTACACATGTTCAAAGTCTTATTTGTTTTGTCGGTATAATTATACCCACCGCTCTGCCTTGGAAATGACAGGCTGTATAGGAAAGAGTTGTCTTGTCATTGCAAGAAATATTAACCATAAACATAATTGTACATGTTTCTCCTTATGAACCAGTTTCATGTGTTAATCATACAAAAATTACAACCGTAACTCAGATTTACTGGCCTGAGGTCAAAATTGTTTATTTAGGTTTAGATTCAGAATTGATACCATAATCCTTTACTCCATAGATATGCCTTTTAATACCTTTGCAAACAGAGTAGACCCACAGCAGATGCAGATGCTGTCTGAATGGGATCTCTGTTTGCTTATGGAATTACAAAGATCCAATTCTACAATTGCTGCTATGGTCAAATATGTTCTTGTTCATATCCTATTAGGAAAATTAAGCTAATTAATATTCATACATATATTATTTCTCACATGAATATTGATGGAGTAAAGGGTTAAGTATTGTTGGAATTAGTGTCAGAATATTGTGACTGAGTGTTGGTAAAAGTCACAGTACGTTTCATTGTCTTTTTACTGGAAATGGTACATATTTAGAGGATCCCAAATAGTTTTGTCAGAACCTCTTACTCTCAAAAAATCTATCAGCCCATGGTGGAATAATATGGACATACAATATCAGCCACAATGGTTGATGTAGCTAGGGGTACAGCTTTTTGCACACTAAATTACTGCTGTCTGCCATAACTTGTCATCTGCTGCAGTTCATAAAGCTAAACATCCTTCTGTTTAACCCTTTTAGTGCGGGAAGAGAGTTACAGATGTCCTTTCCAAACAATGTAGGCCTAGATGAGGGAGCTCCTAGAGGAGCCCTCTCACCAGGGCATGCACTGTTTGTCATGCTACACTTTCCTGTTAACCCATTTCCGCATATTGATACCGCTGTATAAGTCACTTTTTGAAACCTTTGTGATAAATAGAGCATTTGCTCCATAGAACAAAAAATGCTCTATTTGTCACAATGGTTTCAAAACTACACAATTCTAAGAAAAATAAATCCTTTTCTCTTGTAAATGCTCCTTTTCGATAGATTTTTTCAAAGTGGTTGGATCTAAAAAATAGCCTTTGAGGGAATGAGTTAAAGAATCCCTTAATATTTACAGTAAGCTTGGCCTGTGGGAAATTTTGAATAGTCTGTTTGAAAATGCTGTGTTGAAAGGGTTAGAACTGCAGTGATAGTATGAAACATTAGGATCCTGATGAGATATCTAGTTACTCAAGGTCTCATCTGGATCCACCTGTTTGCATAGATAGTCACAAATTCTCAACTAACGTGCAAAGAGATAAACTGCCTCTGGTGATACACATAGCTGCTTTCATGGTACATTAAGGGTATTCCATAAGCAAAAATTAAATGTAAATGTACATGGCTTTTTTCTAATCATGGTCCGCTTTGTGAGTCCTTCATGTACAGTCGACTCTCGTTATGTCGAGTTCGTAGGGACCCGTTAAAAACTTCGACTCATCGAGAGTTCGACTCAAAAATCACATGCCATTTTTCAAAAAAAAAATTCCAGTTTCTTTCATTACGTTCACCTTAAACAAGCTGTCATATTACAAGCATACTAATGTGCGTGTACAGTTTAGTCTTCACATTGTGTAAAAGAATGGCACTATGTGAATATAAAATTGTACATGTGCGTGTTGATCCATTACTGCGAGAACAAACTTCAGTTTTTCCTACCCTCCATTAATGACACCATGCCCTAATTTACAAGGCCCTGTCCAATTTTCAGACCCCTTCTGCCTTTATCATCGAGTTAATCGTCGTTTGTTTGGCAATTTTTAAAGCGCATCGTTTGTTTACGCCATTTCTATGGGAAATCCCTTTTCCTCAACGGGCACCGGAAATACGCAATCACAGGTAAACTAGCTGGTTGCCGATTCGCGTACTTCTGGTACATGTAAGAGAACAGCCTTATTCGGGAAACCAGACGTTTAAAAATGCAGTCACCATTTCAAATGTTTTGCCGTGAGCTGTTTCGCTATTACTCAAGTGACAAATTAAATTCAATGTTGAACTGCATGTACTGGTAATAAAATTAGGAACATGCCTTATTTTTCATCCAGTCTCTACAAAATCGTCCGGAAGCGAGGACGCTTGAGAGTTAACTTTCTTATACAGTAGTCATGATTGACACTTAGGACGAATGAACGGTAATGTGTCATTTTACTAAATAACGTTCACTCAACGTGGCATTGTTCCACAGTTTGAATAATTATGACATCAGTGATTATTTACCCACAAAACACTGTAATTACGTGTGTCGCGATCACCTGGTGTACTTTACCAGGGTTGGATCAAAAGGTCCAATTCACACCTCGAACTCAATCAGACTGAGAGGTGCGACTTCGATACAAACACCGATAATTACATGCAAACAAACACTTTGGAAACGGAAAATGACTTCGAGTTAACGAAAACGTGATCAGTTCGAACTCGTCTTAAAAACTTAAATTTATATAGAATATATAGGAAGAAAAGTTGGGACTTTACAAAAACTTCGTGTCAACGAGAAATTCGTGTCAAGCGAGTTCGCCATAACGAGAGTGGACTGTATGTAATTTGGTGCTGGGATAAGTAATTTGTTGTTAAGTCTATCTGGTACAGCTTCATCCTTTACTCCATATATATGTATTTTTACTATTTTTACACCTTTGCAAACAGAGTAGACTCAGATCAGATCGCTTCTGTAGGGCCTTGTTTGCCCTGGTCTGCCCTCTTTGCTTATGAAATTATATCTGATTGTACAGTTTCAGTTGTGGCTGAAAAATCCAGTGTTCTTACACCTTTTTAAAAATCATGTTAATTAATATTCATAAAGTCTTACATGAATAATGATAACTCTTACATGAATATTCATGGAGCAAATGGTTAACTCCTAGCATGCTACCAGCAAATTTATAAGAGACATTGAAAATAATCTGGAGCCAGGAGCTCACTGGGATTCAATTTGTCTGGCAAGTTTTTCTACATTTAGGGAACAAGCAAAATTCTGCTTAACCCTTTCCTCCATGAATATTCATGTAAGAAATAATGACATCATGAATATTGATTAGATTATTTTTTACTATGACACATGAACATAGGAATATTTGGCCATGACAGAAACTGTAGAATCATATCTATATTATGTATAAACAAACAGAGCAGATCCTGATCAGACGACTCCTACATGAGCCATCTGATCTGGGTCTACCCTATTTTCAAAGGAGTAGAAAGGTGTATTTATGGAGTAAAGGGTTAAAAGTCTAGATTTCAATGACATCTACAGTAAAACCTCTCTATAACGATCACTAAATTGTGTTAATTAGTTGGTAATTTGGGCAGGTGGTTGCTTAAAGCAAGGTGAAAGTAAAACAGAACGCTCCTATTGGAGCGTTCTGTTTTACTTTCACCTTGCTTTAAGCATCCACCTGCCTTTAACACAAAATACTTGATGTAATATAGTGGTCGTTATAGTCTTATAGAGAGGTTTTACTGTATTTAGCATGTTAGGGGAGTACTCATTACTACATGTATCTAACAGGTTTTCAACTTTGCTTCAGATGTAACAGTCTTTAGAAATATTGTTTCATGGGTTCATATCGGTCATATTGTGTACATTAAAACCTTGCTAATAAGTACCATTATTTGTCATTAAGACAGGTTGCAGCCTAATGCAAGGTGAAAGTCATGCAGAAAGCTCTTCTGTGAGCTCAGCTTTCTGGATGACTTTCACCTTGCATTAGGCAGCCACATGCCTAAAAAGTTCTCAATTCTTTCATAGTACAGTATAACCTCTCTATAACGGCCACTAAAGTACATCAAATATTTTGTGTTAAAGGCAGGTCGTTGCTCAAAGCAAGGTGCAGTAAAACAGAACCCTCATATAGGAGCGTTCTGATTTACTTTCACCTTGCTTTTAGCAGCCACCTGTCCTAAATACCAACTAATTAACACAATTCAGTGGCTGTTATAGAGAGGTTTTACTGTACAGGTCGGGATTAGCGAATTAGTTTTACACTATAATTAGATAAGAGTTATCAGTGAAAACAGTTCATATCATTCCTATGAGTTTGTTAAGATATAGGGATTTTTACCTTTGTTACTGAAATCAAGATGACCTTCATTTCAAACCTACAGTGGTTCTATGAGAACTTGATGAGGATGTTTATTCTTATATTGGTCAATATCGCACATCAATAATTCAAGTGAAGATGAACGGGTAGATTGATCAAAGAAAATCCTACATGTATATACTTTATATTATCCCTTATAAACAGTTACATTTTTTGGAAACAAACTTCTTCCCTTTTTACACATGAGTGGTTGCTAAATGCAAAATGAATGCATTACAGAAACCTTTCAGTCTGTAGTCTGCTACCACATGTACTTGTAATAACCTATATTTCTTTATTTAATGGTTATCATATAGGGTTGTAGTTACTTTATTGATTGTTAGCCTCCTCCAGAAGTAAGGGGGTGTTTTTTGGAGTGTTGGCATTTTCTAGGGAGAATATGATATCTGCAGCAAATACTTGCATGTGTAGTGTTTTACTTGGTATTACAGTCCATTTCAAGCATTGGCAGCATTGAGCCTGGGTATCCTTACAAGATTTACCCAAACCTGACTAGGATATTGTAAAATGCCAAACGAGGTACACCCTCTTGTAGAGCTGAAATCTAACAAATCTTTCCAGTTCTTTTACCCAGGAAAATAAAGATAGATCCTAGAAATTATGAACTCTTCCCCTGCCAGTCAAAGTGACTTGTGTTTGAATCCAGCTCAGGTACCAACTAATTTCACATCAGATCAGGATCCAAACTGACTTACTTGGGGCCATTTTTTGAAAAAGAAAGTGGATAATATTTGAAAATTAAACCTTTCCCCCACATAACTCCTTTTCATGTGTTGGCAAACAGAAAAGACCCAGATAGGAGCCATCTGATCAGAGTCTGCTCTGTTTGCTAGTGGTATAATGTAGATCTGACTACAGTTTCTGCCTGAGCCCAAAAATCATGTGTACATATGCCATCATAAAAATTAATACACGTAAGCAATGCATAATTAATGATTAATGCAGGACGAAATTATGCAGAAAGCTTTCTGCATAACTTTAGTCCTGCATTAAGCAGCCACCTGCTTACAAAGACCGACATGTTTATTCATTATGTTGTCGCATTAGAGGGATTCTACAGTATTAAACAGGGAAATGGTTAAGCCATTGAGTTTAGCAGGTGAAGAGTCTTATAAGTCTTGAATGCTATCCACTGTTGTTGTTACTTTTCTCCAACAATTAACAATAGTATTAGTAATAATCTCTTTATTGATGATTGTCTCAGTACTGTTTCATTTTTCTACCTGAACAGACAACAGATGTGTAATGGTAAATACCTTTTACTGTTAGCCTTGCATGTGGTATGCAAGAAGAACAAGCATAATGTTGTGTTACATGTTGTTAATTATTTGGTTTTGGTTATGTTCATTTCCATGCATGCCTAAGTTAGAACTTGTCAGTTGTTCAAAAGCAGTTTACCCTATTCCTCATACAAACAACTTTCCATGCTCTTGCAAACAGAGTAGACCCAGCTCAGACCGCTCCTGTAGGAGTTGTATGATCAGGGTCTGCTCTGTTTGCTTTTGGTAAAGATATGATTCTACATTTTCTGCCAGAGCCAAAATATCCTGTGTTCATAATTATGTCATTATAAAAAAATAACATAATTAATATTCATGATGTCATTATTTCTTACATGAATATGCCATGGGAAAAGGGTTAATATCATGTGGTAATGGAAGTACCTATTACAGTTTGGATTTTACAGAAACTTAAATGTAGACCTTGGACTTTTGACAATTGACAATTTAGTTATGCAACAGAATATAGTGTGAGATTTTTTTATTGATCACCAGCATTTTGTTCCATTTATTTTATTTGACAGCCATCAATTTTGCTAAAAGGATGAAAAGCATATTTTTTCTTTTGTGAATTTTTTTTAGCTCCACTTTTTCAAAAAGTGGAGCTATTGTCATGACCCTCTCGTCGGCGTCGGCATTGGTTAACCTTTTTGTTAAGGTCCATTTCTCAGAAACCATCAAAGATATTTGGTTAAAATATGGTATGCATGTTAACTATTAGAAGGGAAACCCATTTCACAAGGGCAGGTAATCCTAAAATTAATTTTGCCATAATTATGCCTCTTTTTCGACTTGGAATTTTCATTGTTGGTTAAGTTTCATGTTAAGGTCCATGTCTCAGAAACAGTCCAAGATATTTGGTTCAAATTTGGTATGCATCTTAACTATTACAAGGGGAACCCATTTAGCAAGGGCAGGTAACCCTCAAATCAATTTTGATATAGTTATCTCCCCTTTTTGACAGACTTCCTTTACACTATCCAGCACTAAAAATAGTGGAGTGCGCTGTCCACGAACAGCTCTTGTTTTATAAAGTGACAAGCCAAAAATGATTGGTCACTCATGATGGATGCTCTTCACAGGTGTTCATTTTATAATTCCATATCTTAAGGGATTTAGGGGCATGTAGATCTATGCCAGTCTATCAGTCAGTCTCATGTTTTGTGTCATAATTCAAAGATATATTAGATGTAGAATCAGGAACCTTTGTAGGATGTTTGGTCGTTATGAAAACTGTGCAAATTGGGTATGGTTATGATTTACTCAAAGTAAGACCAGAGTTTACCCATTCCTTCATATTGAACAAATGCTGTAATTATTGCAATGATTTCAAAGCTACACAATTCTAAAATTGGTCCTTTTCAGTAGATTTATTCACAGAGGATGGGTCTAAAAATGACATACATTGTATGAAGGAATGAGTTAATCAGTTATTGTCTTTGTCATAGACTATACCATATCCACACAAAGATACCGTTTTTGTCATTGGCTATACCTAAGCCACGCAGAGATTCTCTATTTACCCCCAAATATTTTGAGACCCAATCTCTTCTCCATGTTATTAAAAAGCTGCATAATTCAAATTGGCAACATTTTGGTAACAAAATTGACATAATTAACATATTGAAATAGTAGCAAATTGTGAAGACCATGATCAAAGGGATCCTGTAGGAGCTGTTTGATCTGGGTCTGCACTATTTTTCTAAGTTTGTCTGTCCAAATACTTAAGATATTTATGGTATATAAGTGTGGGCATGCACCTACCATGATTGCATTACTAGTTTATGTTGCATGATAAAGTAGTCTTTAGGTATATAATTATACAATGTAATTATATACATGTACATGAACTGTTGTAGTGTTTATACCAGGTACCTTACAAAGGATTACAAAATTTAACACTTTCCCTCATATAAATGCTTTTTCACGCCTTTGCAAACAGGGTAGACCTAGATCAGATGGGTCTAGTTTGAGCCATCTGATCAAGGTCTTCTCTGTTTGCTTATGAAATTATATACATCTGATTCTATGGTTTTTGTGTAAGCCAAAAATTCACTTGAAAAGTTAACCGTTTAAAAACTAAGTTAATAAGTATTCATGAAATGATCCATTCAAGCATAAATGTTCATCAAGGAAAGGGTTAAATGTCACAAACTATGTTAGCTGAATATAAGGTAGTCATATATTTCTTTACTTTACCAGTTAGACTAAACATTATCTTAAGATTATATTTTAGCTGACATTTGCCAATACTGTAAATCCAAATCATGATTTTGAAAAAGCCTTTTGATCAGGATCTCCACTGTTTTCTTTCTAAATTCTGTTCATCAGATCTACTCTTCTATACTAAATGGATTCTACTGTCAAAAAATTATGGAGCATTTCATTTTAAAAATTTGGCTTTCAAAAGGTTGGTAGATAGATCTTAGCTCTTTTGTTTTAGCGACTGTTATTTAGTCCTATTACTTCTCTGTTGCATGATACAACTCAGTAGAGAGAACTTGTATTCTACTCTGAATGCATGCTACACTTTATATATCAGAAAAGTTAAAGAAATTATTGAAGTGAACAGATGTCCAGATAAGATGGGTAATTTAAAACATATTCAAGAATAAATGTCTTTATTTCTCCACCAAACCCTTTGTTGTGACCGCTCTTTAGAATTGTCTCAAAGAGACGATTCTAAAGTGTTGTCACAAGATAGGACTTGATGGAGAAAGGGCAATTTAAGTATTTGAATATCTGTAACTTAGTTGTGAAGAATCTTTGTATCATTCCTAAAGATCTGAAGCATCGTTTCCGGTTGGGACTGGGAATTCAGTATTATGTATTGCTTTACATGTATTTCTGTTGTTTTCAATTAATTTATTACTCATTAATTGTATCATGTTTATATAAATTGTGGTTTATTTTATTGGTGACAATTAACTAATACTGATTCTCTCATTTTCCAATATTTTCTACTTTATTTCATTTGATTTTCCTCTTTTATTTTCTATTTTATTTTTCTGTTCTTATAATTTTATTTTTGTTTTAATATGGATAAAATCTAAAATTATGCATGATGGTTATAATTTAAACTGCAAGTTTTTTGATTTTCTACAAGTGTAAACTGCAATCAAATTATTAATATTTCTGTTCTGAATAGAGTAATTAAAAAGCTTTATAAAAGTAATATTGTGTTAAAAGAAATATCTTTCTGATTTGTTTCTGTGTATTTAGTTTTAAGCACTAAAATTTACTCTTGCAGCATTTAATATCAGCTATTTTTACACTGAACAGATTTATTCAGGATGTTGTAAATGACCAAATCATCATTGATTATTATCACAGTGTTGTTTTTTGTGTTGATTGCCATCAGCCGCAAATTCCAGAGTCCGCTTGTTCTCTCATTTCCCTTTAAATTTACATTAACAGCGCCAAACACTTCAGATCCTATTGAGACACTGAGGTACTTAATGTCTCAGCTGGAGCCAAATTGTTTGCACAAGTTGTCAAAAAGCTGCTAGCATGGAAACAGTTATGGAAACTATATTGTAATACATGTACCGATAGTTTGAAGTACAGGTTTGACACAATTATAAGTTCAGTTGATTTACTGAATAAATATTGCTCAGCAAGTTGCATATTAACCCTTTTCTCCATAAATACACATTTCTGTGCCTTTGCAAACAGAGTAGACCCAGATCAGACAGCTCCTGTAGGAGCTGTCTGATCAGGGTCTGCTCTGTTTGCTTATGATATAGATATGATTCTGTAGTTTCTGCCATTGCCAAAACCTTGTGTGTCCATGTGCTATAAACACTAATCTAATCAATGTTCATGATATCATTATTTCATACAGGAATATTTATGGAGTAAATGGTTAAGATAATTTGGTCCTTGTATTTGTAGAAATGAAGAAACTATAAAAGGTTTGGATGCAGATCAGAGTTTCAAGCTTTCTTACACTCTTCTTTTGTAAAGAAATGTGTGTGTGTGGGGGGATACATTTAGCATTTAACCTTTTGCCTGATAGGACATACCTTTTAACTCCAGATCCAGATCAGATGGCGTCTGTAGGAGCCATCTGACCAGGATATGTTCTGTTTGCTTTTGAAATAATGAAGATCTGATTCTGCAGTTTCTGCCATAAATAGGAGTTCCTTCATTGATATGCCTTTATAAAAAAAATAGTATTCATGATGTCAATATTTCTTATATGAATATTTATGAGGTAAAAGGTTAATTGGACAACAATTCTTGCACACAAATTGTTCTGCTTGCTAAGGATTTATAGGAGCAGCCATTCAGTATTATTAACAGCAACTATTTCTACTATTCTTTCAGGATCTGTTTGACAGTGGCATCTACACAAGCCATTGTTGAATACCGTGTCATGAGGGTCCCATTACAACATACTGCTGACGTCACATGACTATCGACCAATGAAACTCACTGTTTAACCATTCCTAGAATAGCTGCAATTTTTCCAGTTGCTGTAATGACTTGAACAACCTAACATCACAGAGAGACACAGATGACCTCAAACCAGCAACAGACACTAATTGTTTGATTTGCTGTGCATTTATAACATACCCCACACCTAACAACTACCTCTAAGCAGCCTGAAATACATAATTAGTATACAGTATATGAAATTTTAAATCAAACATAAATGGAACACCATTTGTAAGTTGTGCATTCTTATTAAACAACATAAGAATAAGGACTTTAATAACTGATGGTGACTGACGTTTCACACCATGTTTGATGTGTTGGATATTAAAAAATAGATGGTAAGTCTTTATTTTCACTTTCGACAATATAAGAATTGTTTTATAAGACTTAATCCTTTCACCCCTGAATTATCAGAATGGAATAGTCCATCATTGTTTAACCATACAGTCCACTCAGCATGAAGACAAAAAAAATCTAGAGAAATTGGAATGACAAACGGCGCAGACCCTGATCAGAGGGGCTCCTCTAGGAGCCCCGCTGATCTGGGTCTGCACTGTTTGCAAATTACATTGCATGCATGCATGCCCCAGGTTGATTGGGTTAATGACTAGGTTCATATCATTACAGTAATTGTTTTAGTGTTTTTATTATTTTTGTTGTAAGTTTTGTGCTAGTCATTGTGTAAATGTGATATGTAAACCTGCCCCTTCTGTTCTGTTCATGTACTGTAAAACCTCTCTAAACTGGAATTCTATTATAGACGAATTTAGATACTTTTAGGCAGGTGGCTGCTTAATGCAGGGTGAAAGTCATGCAGAAAGCTGCCACCTGTCTCTAAGACTGAAATTTGTACTAAAACATCCAATTTAGAGAGGTTGCACTGTACATTTTATCAGAATTTCATTTTATTTATAGCAATCTGAATTGACACTTGTTTAGAAAATATTTATTTTTTTATTGTTTAACCCATTACTCTATGAATATTCATGTAAGAAATAATTGTATGTATCATTTTCAGTTAGCTTAATTTTTAAGATGGCATATAAAAGTTTTGGCTATGACAGAAACTGTAGAATAAGATCTATATAATTCCATAAACAAACGGAGCAGACACTAATTAGATGGTCTTACAGGAGCCGTCTGATCTGGGTCTTCTCTGTTTGCAAATGCATGAAAAGGCTTTATGGAGTAAAGGGTTAAGATTTGATATGTTTAAAGCAATTGCTACAACAAGAAACCGTCCATGACTATTGTCAGATAACAGAATGTTTTTTTTATCATTATTTTCTATCAGTATCCGTCCAATATGAATATTCTGTTATATATGTTGTTGTTTATATTTTTTGGAAACTTTAATATACTGCATTTTTCATTATGCAGAGGAATTGATAAGACACATAAATAAAAACAATTTTAAGAATAGCTCCTTTATTTTTCCACCAAAGCCAATGTTGTGACCACTCTTAAGAATTGTCTCTTTGATGGGATCGGTGGCAACATGATGATTTTAGTAGTTGGATACGCTCAGATTATGTGAATAATTTGGATAATTATCCCACAATGCAATGTACAAGTGGCTGTAACATCAATGGCTGTAAAAAACATAAATTAATGAAATTGTTTTTATGATTTATTAGCTACTACAGTGGTTGTGATATTTTGTTACTTTGGAACTTATTGGGTCATTTACAGGGCTGTAAAGGATAAATATCAATCTGCAAATTAAATCGTACATGTAGCATGAATTTAAAACATTTCTATCTGACAACAATTGAGAAATTGGGACACAAAAAATTTATATGATAACAAAATGTGTAGGTTTGACCTGTATAGATATGTATGCATTTATTGGTTCGACTTCACCTCTTAAATGTTCATGCAAGAACAAATGGCATCATAAATATTTATAAGCTGAAGATTAAAGTGGTATATGAAAACACAATGTTTTGGCTTTTGGAGAAACTGGCATCAGTTCTATATATTATAATTTCATAAGCAAACACAGGAGATCCTGATCAGACGACTTCTACATGAGCCATCTGATCTGGGTCTTTTCTGATTGCAACGTGATAAAAAGATGTTTCTATGTCGATAATGAGCCTCAGGTATTGGGTTAATTATAAGCTTACATGGGATAATCTTGAAAACTAGAAATAAAGGTTCTATTGGCAAAGGAGGAATGTAAGTAAGTGGCTCCTGTAAAAGGGTAAATTAGTTTGAATTTTTTTTTTCATAACTTAAAATAAGACTGACATAGTAGCAAATAGTGCAGACCCTGATCAAACTGCTCCTGAAGGATCAGTTTAATCTTGGTCTGCACCATTTGCCTGTGTGAATAGTAGTAACCCTGAATGACTCAATAAAGCTAGATAACATTATTTTCTGTATTTCAGGCAGGGTGTATATATTACATGCATTCAATATTGTTAGATGTTCTTGTATTTGATGTAAACTTCACTCTTTATCTCTTCACTCAAAGGTGTTCAAATAAATCATGTAAAAACCAAATAGATAAAATGAATAAAATAGAAATAAATTAGATATATAAAATCGAACAAGGGTAATCACCAAGCTGTGAATGTAATAATGACTCAATAAACTATCTTTTTAACCCAACTTGACTAAGATCACAGTCCAAAATTGTATTGACTCAACTTAAGAACTAACTGAAGTCAAGGTATTTATAGATGACATTCTTTTAACCTTTGTCCGTAGTTTTAAGTGATCTACATATTGTAATAAAAAAAATCGGATACAATGGGATATCAGTCATTGAGAGCAAAAAGGTTTGAACAGCTAAGGAATATTCATAAATTCAGGTACAGTCTTTGGGAAATATAAAAAGTCTTGAAAACTTTTTGCAATCTTTTGGCAAATGTATTTGGTAAAAGAAAATGGTTTACTATAACAATCCCTCACCATTGACTGGGAGGGAGCTATACTCACACACCACTAACAGAAACACTATACTATAATACTTTGTAATCAATTATAAAAAACATCAAATGACAATGTTCTACATATTTAGGCTTATTATTTAGCATAGAACTTTTGGGGAAAATATTTTTTTTTAGGATCTTACATTGTCCAATATGAAGTAAATCCATAAATTAGCGATTAAATCCGTCCTTGTTTGAGAACCTGCCTGTTTAGGGTAGAATTTGCATGCTTATAGATGTATTTTGAGATGTACATATTTGTTGAAATTGAATCTTCATTTGTACAAATGATTTGTAATACATATGTGTTGCATACTGATGACAAGTTGTATATTTTCTTCAGAGTTTATATTTTGTTAAACTGATTGTCTCATGGTATGAAGTCAATGTTATATACAGATATTGCAGACATATTTTGTCCATGTACATGTAACATGGTAGTGCTTATCCGTCCAAAGTGTATACGATTTTACATTTATTCATACAAGAAGTTATGCAATGTTATCTTTGAATGTTTTTAAATATAATGAGTTAGTGAATGGTCAGAAAATTTTACAATAAAACCTCTTTTAATCAGCCTCTTACTCATTAAACAGAGGACTCCTTAAAACAGATGAGTTTTTTTATGCAGGACAAAAGTAATGCAGAAAGTTCTTTTTAGGATTTTTCTGCATTTCATTTATCCTGCATTAAGCTACCACCAGAGTCACAGAAATAGATCTTAATGGATGCTTAGAAAAGGTTTAACTGTATTTTAAACCTATAATTGAGTTGTGCCGTTGAGGTACTTGTCCTATGTCAACAGACTAACTGCCTTGATAGAGCTTCAGCATCTGATTAGGGTCTTCATTATTTGTAGGATTAGATGATGTAATACTTCAGATACTGCAGACTCTGATGAATGTCAAACACTGTAGTTTCTGATCAACTGCTGCTTTTGAAATGCAACAGCTGGTTTGGTTTACATTGTTTGCAAACCCAGAAAATTGATTTCCTTGACATCCAGTCTCATACAAGCTTCTTTTCTTAATTGAGTTTGTTCTGCATTAAGATATTGGCCAGTACATATATTATGCTGCTTTGGCTGTTTAACAAGTATTACAATAAACATATACCTAATGTTTGGATGACACCTTTGAAGTTTGGCTTATAATAAAAAATAAGCATTATAAGAGGTATTGTTTTGTTTAGAAAAAAGATATGTATACTGTAGCTGTAAAATTATCTCTCAAACTTTCAAATTGACTCAGACATGTTTTAAATTGTCCTTATTTTATGACACAATATAATTATATCTAAAAGTAGGCAACCTCTACACTAAGCATGAGTAGATGAGGAAGGTGTCATCTGTAGAGAGTTGTAACCAGCTTCATTGTCACGTAATATGGTAGCAGTGTTTGAAAATGAGCTTACAACTGGCATACCCTAGTTTACTTGCGACTGAACCAGTTTCAAGCATGTCACAGCGCCTTTTTATCAGATGAATGTGAAATATTGACAGATAACCTAATACCATAAGCAAATAGAACAGACCCTGATCAGACGGTTCCTACTGGAGGTATCTGATATGGATCTACTCTTTGCAAAGGCGTGAAAAGGAGTCTCTAATCAGGGAAAGGGTCAGACCTGTTCCTCTCTATGTACTGCAATTTCATGAAATAAAACATTCATTTTCAGTATTATACAGTTGTGCAATCTTCTGATATTGTGGTACTAACTTGTGTGTGCCCTTTTTTCACACATTTAGGCATAGTTTCCTAAAACAAACGGACAACTGCATGCATTTTAAATCCAGATCCAGAACTTCTGAAGAAGCCTTATGGTCAATGTTCAACTAATTAATCCACATGCTTACATCAGCATAATCTTGGCACAAACAATATTTTTCATGGACATGTATATATAGCATGCTGAACAAATTTCCAAAATGTCTGCAATTGGTGTCTTACTTTAGCCAGTAGCAGACTAAAGGGCAAAAGAAAATTTGATTTGACCAAAGTATGGCTCGATTAGAAATAAAGGCGTAAGTAGGTGGAAGGGGGAATTAGAAGGATATTGAAAGCTGGTTACACAACTTATTGTAGGACGTACATATAGAGCATACATAGAATATCTGTGATGATCAAATAACTGTTTCTTTTTGGAATACTATTAAAGCTCTATCTAGTTACATCTCGTTACTCTGTTATTTTTTGATTTTCCACATCATAACAACAGTGGCAAAAGGAGTCATCTATAGACATTTTTATACAAGTGACCCACTTTGTTAAAAATTGTATGACCAAAACCAGTGTAAGTGCTAATTTACAACAATCGCAACTACTCGGACAGCCGACATTATCGCACATTCTAGTGTGCAGCAGTAAAGGCTAACATCTACGACAAAATTTATAAGTTCGAATATACGACGATCGCAACTGGAATTTGCAATCGTTGTATGTAAGAGTATACGACAATTTCAGTCGTACGATCTTTAGTCAAGGGGGCCCAAGAAACCTTTACACCATGAATATTCAAAAATTGGTACAATGTACATGCGCCGGCGCCGGTTGTGTTTTCATTTCGCTCTGAAAAGAAATCTAAATCTTGATATATTTTTGAATGAATGTCATCTTGAAACTTGTGCCAATTAGTAAAGCAGTTGTTGTAGGTGTGATCTAGTGGGTGAGAGACTGGTAAAGGATTCCTAGCACATTACAAAAGGAAACTATTCACTCATACTTTTCAATCTAGCTTACCGCCATAACTAGTGTAGAACTTCCGGTTAAACGTAAACAAGAACGGTACAGGTAAATGCACTCTTCCTTCCCTTTTTATACGCCCGAAGGGTCGTATTATGTTATGGTCTCCATCGTCTGGCTGGGTGTCCGTCTGTCCGTCTGTCTGTCTGTCCGTCTGTCTGTCCGTCCGCACTCACCAATGGGTAGTTGTGTGACTTTTTCTAACTAGTCACACAAGTAAAATCATTAACCTGGCCATCTCTTGTGACATTAACCTGGCCATTTCTTGTGACATTAACCTGGCCAGTTGTGGGACATAGGGTTAGGGTTAGGGTTAGCTTCCAGATCATTCTTTTCCAAAGTTAGAGCCAAAAATAGTTTTTCTTGTGGGACTAGTCCCACAAGAAAAGATCAAAGGAAAAAGTCACACAACTACCCATTTGTTAGTATGTCCGTCTGTCTGTCCGTCCGTCCGTCCGTTAGCAAATTCGTGTCCTGGCTATAACTTACTCATTTTTTCTCCGATTTTCAAAATTCTTTCACACAAATGTTCAGTATCACTTGAAGGTGTGTCGCGTACAAAACC
This sequence comes from Azorinus chamasolen, assembly GCA_963576725.1. Lineage (NCBI taxonomy): Eukaryota > Metazoa > Mollusca > Bivalvia > Cardiida > Solecurtidae > Azorinus > Azorinus chamasolen. The sequence goes on along the minus strand of OY755236.1, from coordinate 62,551,293 downwards.
CAATTGTGAACTTTCAAGGTCAAGGTCACAAATAGGGCGTTAGCAATTTTCGTGTCCTTGGTAAAACTTACTCATCTTTTCACCAATTTTCAAAATTCTTTCACACATATGTTCAGTATCACTTGAAGGTGTGTCGCGTAAAAAACCCAGTGGTGAACTTTCAAGGTCAAGGTCACAAATAGGGCGTTAGCAATTCTGTCCGTCCGTTAGCAAATTCGTGTCCTGGCTATAACTTACTCATTTTTTCTCCGATTTTCAAAATTCTTTCACACATATGTTCCGTATCACTTGAAGGTGTGTCGCGTACAAAACCCAATTGTGAACTTTCAAGGTCAAGGTCACAAATAGGGCTTCAGTATCACTTGAAGGTGTGTTGCATACAAAACCCAATTGTGAACTTTCAAGGTCAAGGTCACAAATAGAGCGTTAGCAAATTTTGTGTCCTGGCTGTAGCTAACTAGACCTACATCATTACCTTTAAGGTCAGTCATATTTGAAGGTGAAAGGTTAAACGCACTTACGTCACGTTCGGTTTAAACTTTCTCGACTTTTTTTCCAAAGTTCAAAAAAGTCTGAAAGTCTGAAAATGATTGCTATGTACACTGTTCTTACCATGCTCATATCTTGGATATTTATTCACTTATTTCAAACTTGTTCATTCTGGAGTTATTGCCCTTTGATAGTTTCGGGTAGCAATTTCACTCCTCCTTTATTTTTCAACATAATTTCTTCAAACTGTGGGCTCTCTTCTAATTATTTGTTGTAAAGAAAATGTTTCTTTGTTATTCCTTTTACCTGCTACTTTTTTTTCAAAATAAATGCTCCTTTTCAGCTTTCAGTAGGCCCAAAGACAAATAAAAGATTACTATTACAATAAGCAGTTTTACTCTCCTTGCTATTGCCTTAGCCCTAATAGACCTCATATGCGCAACTTCTGAAGGTTCACACATTGTGTAAATAGAACAGCCTTCGGGCGTATATTGCCCCGTCTCGCGGTGCTCTTGTTCTGCTTTGCTATTCATTTATTAACATGCTCATTTGTGTTGTTCATCATTAGTGCTCGTGGGTCGCACACGAGACGAAGATAAAGACCATTGAATGAGAGACTAAACCTATATGTCGTGTGTGAGTGTTGTTTTGTCTGCACTTTCATAGCTCGAGCACTCCTGTACCAAACCTAACAGTAGATATGAAATACGCATTGTCATTGCTGATAATCACAATCTCGACTACATGTTTCAAAAGTATAGAATATCATGAAACTCTATCTGCCAACCGGACAAATACAGAATCGCCGCTCTACAACTATCAGTATCATCTCTCAAATGTCAAACCCATCTATGCTAACAAAAATGTATGTGTGTTTTTCTGGTTTTACCACTACAAGAAACCCTATCTCAACAGAATATGCAACACATCACGTACAACCCGAAATTACCACCTATTGATAAAACTACTTTTGGGTAACCAAATAGAACCTAACCCAGGCCCTAAAACTCCACGATGGCCATGTGGTACTTGTGAAAAAGCTGTCACATGGAAATCTAGGGCACTGGAATGTGACACCTGCAAAACATGGTATCATATAGACTGTCAGGGTAAGATGTCTGACAGTATGTATGAGATCATGGACAGCAGTAATCTATCATGGCACTGTCTTAAATGTGGATTACCAAATTTTTCCAGTTGCTTCTTCGACCATTCGAACATATCAAGAAATACAAATTCCTTCTCCGCCCTTAGTTGTAACAGCCCTGGAGCTCCAGCCGCCACATCCTCTCCCAAGCCAAATACTTATCAAACTAGTTCAAAAGAAAAATACAGAAAAGGAAAGATTACTAAATCAAATAACAACAAACCACTAAAGATTATAAGCTTAAATTTCCAATCATTGAAGAATAAGAAACCGGAATTAGACATTCTCATTGAATCAACTAATCCTGATATATTAATTGGTACAGAAACATGGCTTGATCCAACTATCCCTTCATCTGAATATTTTCCCTCTGATTTATTCACTGTATACAGAAAAGACAGACCACCAAATGAGAAAGGCCAAAGCCATGGAGGTGTCCTTATTGCAGTCAGGAATGAGTTCCAGAGCTGTGAGGTAAAGGAACTCCAGACTGACTGCGAAATAGTATGGACTGAGATCACCATTCCAAATTCACGCAAGCTCATCATCAGTTCATTCTACAGACCACAGCCAAACGACAACACCTCGTTAGAACAGCTCAACATATCACTGAGTAGCATAAATCCATCTTCTAAATCAATTATATTAGTCAGTGGAGATTTTAATTTAGGCCATATTGATTGGGACTCCACCACTGTCATACCAGGAAAACCAAATGCCAAACATCACCGAGAACTCTTAGACATTATTGCTGACCATTCACTTACACAATTAGTAAATAAACCAACTCGACATGATAAAATACTTGACCTCTTTTTAACAAACTGTCCTTCCATCGTAGACAACTTAGAATCCATACCTCCCATCGGATCAGCTGATCATGATATACTATTAATTGAGACATCAAATTCACTCCATAGACCCAAAATTAAAGAAAGAGAAATACTGAAATATTCACAGGCAAATTGGGAAAATATCAAGCAAGACTTAGAAAAAACCTACCAAAACATCTCCAATAACGAAAATCAGAATGACATCGACCATATTTGGAACACTTTTAAAACAGACCTACAGACATCTATCTCAAAGAATATCCCTAGTAAACTGCTCAAGCAAAAGAACAGACTGCCATGGATATCAAATGATCTGCGCAAGAAAATGAACTGTTACAAACATAAATTATTAAAATTTAAACAAAAGCACCAACGAAAACCAAAAGAACTGAAAAGAATGAAAAGTGAGATACAGAAAGAACAACGACAAGCCTACTGGAAATACATAGAAAATATGATCTTTGATATAACAATACCAGAACAAGACAGCTTTAACAATTCAAAATTTCCCAAAAAGCTCTTTTCCTACATAAAAACCCAGAAAACTGATAGCCAAATCATCCCCCCTCTTAGAGACCAAGGCATTCTGAAATCAGATAGTAAAAGTAAAGCAAATACACTGAACGAACAATTTCAAAAAGCTTTCACTCCTACATCAGATCTACCAATACCGGACAAAGGCCCTAGCTCACATCCACAAATGCCAGAAATCAATGTAACTGAAAATGGAATAAGAAAATTGTTAGAAAACATAAAGCCCCACAAAGCAGCAGGTCCAGATAACATTCATGGAAGAATATTAAAAGAATGCAGCTCGTCTATCGCTCCAATCCTCACGCATATCTTTAATTTATCTTTATCGTTAGGCAAAATTCCAAAAATCTGGAAGCATGCAAATATTTGTCCAGCATATAAAAAGGGAGATAAGCATGATGCGATTAATTATAGACCAATATCACTTACATGCATTTGTTGTAAAATTTTAGAACACGTTATTTCAAGTAGTATTATGTCTCATTTGGAAAGCAACAACACTCTTTATGACTTACAACATGGTTTTAGATCCTCACGTTCATGCGAGACACAGCTCATTTCATTTCTCCAAAACCTCTCACAGTCAAATAACAATAGTATACAAACAGATGTAATCATCATGGATTTTGCAAAGGCTTTTGATAAAGTATCACATAACCATCTAATCTACAAATTACAACATTATGGAATACAAGGTAAAACGCTTAACTGGATAAATGACTTTCTGACTGATCGGACCCAAACTGTTGTCTTGGAAGGTGAAATGTCCGATAAAGTACCAGTAACATCTGGAGTACCCCAAGGCACAGTATTGGGTCCACTCCTCTTTCTTATCTACATAAATGACCTTCCTAACTATCTCAAATACAGCACTCTCAGACTCTTCGCAGACGACAGCATCATTTATAAAGAAATAGAATCTCAAAACGATTGCATACAACTTCAGGCAGATCTTGATGCTGCAGCACAGTGGGAACAAGACTGGCTTATGCACTTCCACCCAGACAAATGTAATGTTCTCTCAATCACACAAAAACGCAAACCGGTCGAATTTACATACACGCTCCACTCACATACGCTCGAAAAAGTTGGTGAGGCTAAATATTTAGGTATCACTCTGCAAAACAACCTTAAATGGGACAAGCATATAAACAACATTACAAATAAAGCCAACCAAATTCTTGGATTTCTAAAACGAAACTTGAAAATAAACTCTGTTAAAGCAAAAGATCATGCGTATAAAGCACTCATAAGGCCGAAATTAGAATACTCTTCAACTGTCTGGGACCCTCATACAAACTCTCATGTAAACCAAATTGAAAAAGTGCAAAGACGTGCAGCCAGGTTCGTTTCCAACCGCTACCATAATACTAGCTCTGTTTCTGACATGTTACATAACCTCAACTGGCCTACTTTAGAAATTAGAAGAACTAGAGCAAGACTTATTATGTTTTATAAAATCATCCATAATGTGGTGGCCATCAGACCACCAGAAAATCTACTTCAAACACCAGATAAAAGAACCAGAGAGGGCAACACTTACTCATACAAACATATAGCAGCAACAAAAGACACCTACAAATATTCGTTTTATCCTAGAACAGTAAACCAGTGGAACCTCCTCCCAGTCCCTGTACAGTCGGCAGCCACAGTCGATGCATTTAAGTCCTTAGCTCCTGTGGCTGTCCTAATACCGATACTAAATAACTAGACCTATACAACTTGTATATAGTTTTATTTTTAACTAGTTCAGCATTCACGCTATTATTGTACAAATGTTTATTCTAAATTAGGCGCCAACACATAATTCTCAAAGTTGAGAGAGTGTTGTACTTCATAAGAAGAAGAAGAAGAAGAAGAAATCGATAAAACAGGGTGGAAACAAATTGCAATTATGTTGTTATCATCTCTGCCGTGACATTGATTTTGAGGGTATCGTCCATAGGTCATGTGTAGGACCCATCTTCAGACTGTTGTTTACTACATGTACATGTATATGGTCATCTGAAATTCAGAAAAAGCATACGAAAGATTTACAGTAGAAACGAAATAACTTGTCGTGACCTTGAAGATATCTACCAGGGCTATGTATGTGTTGTATTTCAGAATATGTTATTTATGTACCATTATTTGAATTCTGGCAAAACATGGGAGAGATATGTAGCTGACCCGAAAATGCATCAATTTTTAGCTCACCAGAGCATAAAGTGCTCAGGGTGAGCTTTTGTGATCGCCTGGTGTCCGTCGTCCGTCATCAACAATTTGAACTTTTAAATTCTTCTCCTCTAAATCTACAGGGGTCTCGGCTTTCATCTTTGGCACATAGCATCATCTGTAGGTCCTCTACAAAAGTCATATAAATTATTCCCTGGGGTCAAAATTGGCCCCGCCCCAGGGGTGCTTTGTTTTCTATAGAAACATAGTGAAAACTTTGAAAATCATCTCTGAAACTGGAAGGTTCTCGGCTTTCATATTTGGCACATACCATCATGTTCAGGTCCTCTACAAAAGTTATATAAATTATGCTCCTGTGGTCAAAATTGGCTACACCCTAGGGGTGGCCAGTTTTCTAGCAAACTTGTAGCTGACTGCGTTTTTAAGCATCTTATCTTTGCTCATAAAGAGGTCATAAGGTCAAGCAGTGGAGAGAGATGACCAGTGGCTATTTTTAGTGCACCTGTATTGCTGGGTGCTGTAGTAGCTTGGAGTGATAGTGAGTCTGTCTTAACCCTTTGCCTGTTCTATGTTTATTATTAATTTGAATGCCTACTGCATATTCATGAACAAAATAGTTAAAATGAAGTATGGAAGGTGGAACATTGTAGCCATTTTTTCCCCAAATTTCACAACCTACTGAATATTCATCGACAAAATAGTTATAATGAAATATAGTAGGTGGAACATTGTAGCCATTTTAGAAACTAAAGGAACAGATCTATCAAATTCCATTAACAAACAGAGCAGACCCTGATCAGATGGCTCATATAGGAGGCATCTGATCTGGGTCTACTCTGTTTTCAAATGTGTTTAAACACGTTTATATGAGGGAAGGGTTAATTAATAATAGTGATTGGCATTATGACATTATTATAGTTATTATTACAGTTCAGAAGAAGGGTAACTTATGTAAAGACTCCAGAATGCCAAATTAAAGATTTTAAATAAATTATGAAATATTTTTAACATGAAATTGTATTACTTGAAACTATTAAGTTAAACTTATGAATATGAAATTATTATGTAATAATTTATAATAATATTCAAATGCAAAAAATCAATTTGGAATGCTAGGGTACACATACCTGTTCAGAGGAACAATTGATTATTTGAGAGGTCAGTTGATCGCCTTTATGGCCTTGTTTAAATTATGCCCCTGGGGTTAAAATTGGCCCCGCACCAGGGGTGGTCAGCTTTCAATAGAAACATATAGTGAAAACATTGAAAATCTTCTCTGAAACTGGAAGGTTCATAACTTTCATATTTGGCACATAGCTTCATGTTCAGGTCCTCTACAAATGTTATATAAATTATGCCCCTGTGGTCAAAATTGGCCCCGCCCCAGGAGTAGCCAGCTTTCAATAGAAACATATAGTGAAAACTTCATCTTCTCTGAAACTGGAAGGTTCTCAGCTTTCAATATTGGCACATAGCATCATGTTTAGGTCCTCTACAAGTGTTATACATGTATAAATTTTGCCCTTTGGGTCAAAATTGGCCCCGTCCCAGGGCCGGCTAGTTTTCTATAGAAACATATAGTGAAAACTTTGAAAATCTTCTCCTCTGATTGTCTGGTGAGCGCTTCAGGGCCATTCTGTCCCTCTTGTTATATCAACTGTTGCCATGACATTGACCTTGAAGATATCAACCAGGGATATGTGCCAAACTTATTTGAGTAGACTCTATAGAACTATTTTGAAAATCAGACAAATTGTGGTTGACAACTATGGAGTGGAAACGAATTTGCTAACTGAGAGACGGACTTTTTGCAGTCTATACTTCTCTATGGACGTTTTCCCAAAGCTGCTGGTTTAACCCTTTACTCCATGAATATTCGTGTTCGAAATAATGGCATCAAACTTATATTTTTTATAATATCACATGGACTTGGGGGTGGTGGGTCTATGGCATAAACTGTATGTAGCCGGGTACATATTGTGGTGAAACAGTTAATAGACTTTAGACTCTGTGGCTTGGTAACTTAGTCGGTAGAGTGTTGGCATGGTATGCAAAAGGCCGTGGATTCGAGCCCGTCGAGTCACAACTTTTTCACCGTGTTACATTTGGCGCCCAACGTAAATAACCCGCAAGGTGATTTATATGTGAAAAATGTAACTAGAGCTAGCACTAAAGGTGATTAATACCCCCACCCGCCACCTTGTCACAAGATCCATTGACATCAATACAAGAGGCAATAGCTCAACCCTTGTTGGCTGTACATCCTCTCATCACCCTCTATCCATATAGAAAGTTTCACAGTTGTGCCTACAGTACTCGAGAAGTTATACTCCAGACAAACAATGCTTCTGAAAAGTAACTATATGGGAGTAACTCCCTTAAAATGACTTTATAGTTACAACCCTCGTTGATTGCACATCCTCTCATCACCCTCTATCCATATACATGTATAAAGTTTCACGGTTGTGCCTATAATACTTTAGGAGTAATGCAGACGGACGGACGGACACATGGACATGCGCGATTCCAATATAGCCCCAACTTCTTTAGAAGTGGCGTATAATAATAAGAAACTGGTGGAGTGTTCTTTGATGGGCGAATTCTTGGGTAGAGGGGGCGGTGGGGGGGGGGGGGGGGGGGAGGGGGGTAGCCGGGTAGATAATTTTTGAAACGGTTGATACATTTTAGACTGTGTGGCTAGGTAGCTCAGTCGGTAGAGTGCTGCCATGGTAAGCCAAAGGCGCTGGGTTCGAGCACCGGTCGAGTCACAACTTTTTCACCATGTGGAATCCTATCTACATGTTTATTATATAATAAACAGACAGAACAGAACCTGATCAGACGGCTCATGTAGAAGTCGTCTGATACGGGTCTTCTCAGATTGCAAAGGCGTTGAATGACGTATTTAACTATTTATGGGTAACGGATGAATATCATTATTTCTAGCGTATCCACAGTTTATAATTACACCTTATGAGCTGTGCAACGTTCGGCGCTGGCTTTGGAATTTTGATAATGGTTTTTGCTTAGATCCGTTTTTGGTATCAAAAAGGTAAAGAAAATGTTTTGAAACTTGTTAAATGTATTCCCCTTCTTAGACTGCAATTCAAGTTTCATGACATTCCCTTGCATTTTGCATAACTGCTCGTCCTGTTTGGAGATTCGTATTCCATAGCTTGTGTTCAAACACACTGAAGTCATTTCAAATGAAACGCGTGACAAGAAAAGTCTAGCATTAAAGTATACAACTCTTCCATCAATTGTGCAGGAATCGTGACCCTATTTCGAATGTGGTATGTATCAGACATTAGGTGGTCTGCTTTCACTTGCTCGACTGTTTTGTAGTTGTTTTTGTTCCTATGTGTTATAGTATGACTGGTGCAAAGTGTTTAGTCCTTTGTCTGTTAGAAGCGCATGATCGCGCCTCTGCAGAGTAGACACAGATCAAGCGGACCCTGTAAGAGTCGCATGATCAGGGTCTGCTCTGTTGGCTTCTAAAGTAATAAAGATATAATTCTACAGTTTCTTTCATGGCCAAAAAAACATTATGTACCATCATAAAAAGCAGCTAATTAATATTCTTAATGTCATTGTTTCCTACAGAAATATTCACACACGGACCCCCCCCCCCCCCCGCCCCCTTTCATTTTATGGTCGAAGTATGTAGAACTAACCTGAACAAGAGGGCCAGAATGGCCCTGAAATCGCTCACCAGACAATCAGAGGAGAAGATTTTCAAAGTTTTCACTATATGTTTCTATTGAAAACTTAACACCCTAGGGGCGGTGCCAATTTTGACCCCAGGGACACAATTTTTATAACTTTTGTAGAGGACCTGAACATGATGCTAAAAGAATGTAGTGAAAGAATGGATAGAGCATTAGACCACTGGAACATGTATTCTTTGGATGCTAGAGGCGGATTCTCCCACCACTAATGACCTATGCAAACAGTTTGGATCCAGATCAGAGCCAACACAATGTGGTGCCTGATCTGATATCCAAACTGTTTGTCAATGAGACTGAACTTCTGAAAAACTCAGAAAGAAAGTGTGTAGTTAGGATAACTTGTGAATATGCTGCAGACAACAATTTAGCAGATCACAAAATTACCCAGCATGCAAAGAGTTAAGCTGAAATTCACAACAGATATGCTCTATATTGATAGCTTGTAGCTTAATGCAGGGCATAGGTATGTAAAAAAGCTTTAAGAGTATTCTGCATTTTGAGAATTATCCACAGTTTTCTCAATCTTAAATGAGTGTGTTATTTGTCTAAACACAATTTCTACTCTACTGATCAGGCTAAGGGTGATTATATAAGAACCCCACTGACTGGTCTCAGCTAAGAGTGATATTAAGGAGAAACCTTTAGAATGTAGTTTCTGATGTAAAGAAGAATATACACACAGGACAGGACCAATTTTAACCCCAGAACTATGATACTTATAAAACTCAAAAAGTTATGATAAGTAAATCTATACACCAAATATCTAAGCTCTGGGTCATTTAGTTTCTGACAAGAGTATTTTTAAAGTTTTTCCTATGCATAACTAGTGATCCCATAGGCTGTTTACGCAGTCAGCTACAAAAAACTGGCAATCCCTGGGGTGGGACCAATTTTTACCCTAGGGGCATAAGTTATATAACTTTTGTAGAAGTCCTGAAGTTGAAGCTATGTGCCAAATATGAAAGCTGAGGACCTTCTAGTTTTAGAGGAGATGATGTTCAAAGTTTTCAGTATATGTTTCTATTGAAAACTGAAAACCCCTGGGGCAGGGCCAATTTTGACCCCAGGGGTATAATTTATATAACTTTTGTAGAGGACCTACATATGATGCTATGTGCCAAAGATGAAAGCTGAGACCCCTGTAGATTCAGAGGAGAAGAACTTTAAAGGTTCAAATTGTTGACGACGAACGACGCACGACGCACGCCGACGGACGACGGACATCAGGCGATCACAAAAGCTCACCCTGAGCACTTTGTGCTCTGGTAAGCTAAAAAATCGGGTCGTGTTTTTCTTGTTTTGGTATACAAATACATGTAGATAGTTTTAGGTTAGTTTTGCATACTTCGGTCATAAATCTGGGTTCCCATGGGTGAGTCCCAGCATGCGTCGGGCACCTTTGGGTAAAAATGACTAAAATGACTAAAGGTATAACTGCAACCCTCCCACTTGACATTATGATTGACAGGCGTGTGCTACAAGCATATGCAGCAATTAGCCTCACCGATGAGCTGTTGTCTCGTCAATTATATATACATTTGTATTGATGACAGTATGTTAACCCTTAACTCCATGAAGACATAATGACAACATGAATATTAATTACATGTTATTTTTCAATAACACGTGATCAGGAATTGTTGGCCTTGGCAGAAACTGTATAATCATAGCTTTATTATTTCATTTAAAAGCAAACAGAGCAGACCCTTATGGTTCCGTCTGATCTGGGTCTACTCTATTTGCAACGGCGTATTTATGGAGTAAATGGTTAAAGTTGTGACGGCTTCCGTCTTGGATATTGTCAAACCAACTCCGCTCGATATCCCTATTTCGTGCAATGCATGTGTGAACTAATACAGGGGAAGGCAGTACAGTATAGTCCTTCTAAACCGAACGTTCAATTTAGTACAAATATCGCTCTTAGGGACATGTGGCAACCTAATGCAGGCTGAAAGTCATGCATAAAGCTCCTCTGGGAGCTTTCTTTACGACTTTCACCCTGCATGAAACAGCCTCCTGCCTAAAAGTCTCTAATATTCCGGTTTAGACCGGGTATTTTACTGTATATATTTGCGAAAACAATGGGCAACAGGAAGTTTGTCGCAATTTTGTGTTTGACAAATATAAAATTCCAAAACCACTGATAGTAAAAGGTCTGACAATCTGTTTGTCAAACGATTTAGGAGACCTGACATTCTGTTTAATAAATGATTGCCGAAACCATTAGCAACACGAGGCCTGAGATTATCTGACAATCGTTTACCGAACCATGAGCAGTGTGTTACATGTATAACATCAATTTGCGAGTTTACCTCGTAAATAGTCATGTAAGAAATAATAAAACCAGGAATATATGTAAGCTGAATTTTGATAATGGTATATCAGTGCAATATTGTTTTGGTGTTGGCAGAAACTGCAGAATTAGACCTGCGTAACTAAATTCATTAGCAAATAGAGCAGGCCCTGATCAGAAGAAGTCTACATGAGCCGTCTGATATTGGTCTACTCTGTTTGCAAATGCGTTAAACGGGTCTCTACCAGTTAAAGGGTTAAGATGGATGACAGCTTAACGCGGGATAAATGCCATACAGAACCCCCATCCCGCTTGGAGCTGTGTTTATGAACTTCGCCTTACATTAGCAGCCTCCTATCTGCTTGTCTCAATCAGGTAAAAAAGTTGAAGTTTTTAAAATGTAAGATGTGTTTGGTCAATTGACCTATAATCTGTGGTCACAATTCTGATTTCAAAACCGTTTGTCGTTTGGTACGTCGTTTGTCTCACTACAATATCCAAACTTGTAATATAGTATACCAAGCCATAGTCGAGCGAAATAGCGTTAACGTTGACCCTTTCATCCATCCATGTACATTTATCATTCCACCTATCTTACCAGAGCCGTACCTACGTAGTTATTGGTCTAATATAGCCTATTCCCTCATATTGACGCCTTTTGACACCTCTGTAAAATCGCCTTTTCTAACCATAGTGGCTGATAGCGCATTTGCTACATAAGAGCAAATGCTCTATTTATCACAATGGTTTCAAAACTACACAATTCAAAACAATTCCTTTTCTCTAGTAAATGTTCTTTTTCAGTAGATCTTTTCAAAGAGACTTTGTCTACAAGTAGCTACATGTGGGAATGGGGTAGGAAATGTACCATGCACATGCCTATGCAAACCAGTGTTTCTGACAATGTTGTGTGCCTTTGTACATCAAATATATGCATTATGTTACAGTGAGCTCATTTATTTAATAGAGCAGTTGTCTAATATTGGTCTACTCTATTTGCAAAGACGTTAAAATGTGCATGTATGGAGTAAAGTGTGAATATAGCTTGCAGTGTTTATACCGTAGTATCTTTTTTCTTCATGTACGAGCGTATCTTTATCATATTTATTCGGCCTTTTAATAACAGTTTGGTCTTAGTCAAGTGTGATTTTTGGTCAAACTGGTGAAAGGTTACTGGCTATTGACTTGACCAGCGTTTGTGCAGTATTACCTTCAGTTATTCATGATTTTTTTCAATGTACATGACGTATACACAATACGCTTATACATCTGCATTAGCTGATTTAATCCTTCTGTCAGAATGGTTTTAATATTCCAACATGACAAACTTGTCAAACAGTTTGAATACTAATGCTACAGCGAGACGGTTAGCTGTGTCATCTGCTGAAACTATCCTTACATGGGAGACAGCTCTTTCAAACAGTTTGAATACTAATGCTATGTACAGCCAAAGACCTATGATAACACATGTCTTATCATAGGTCTTTGGTACAGCGAGACGGTTAGCTGTGCCCTTTTTTGTATAGGAGACAGCTCTTTGTTGACACGGTTTTTAGTGTTAGAATATATATATATATATATGTGCAGCACTGCTATTATGGGTTGGATGGGTGGCTGCCAAGGTTCAAACGAGGTTCATGCACACTACACTAACCTTATCCCGTTAGTCGCGTCCTCACTCGCATTTGCAAGCAGGGGGACAAGTGCTGACAAGAATATCAAGATACCCGGCGTCTCGTCTGAATCAAAATTGTCTCGGAGGGACTGTTCTGTGAGGTTCAAGCATGATCCCTTTACTCCATCATGAATACGTTTTTCAACGCTTTCGCTGCCAATGTCGCAGCCGTGATAACCTATAGATCCAAACAGTGTGGGTCCAGATGATACGCCGATCGATCATCCAGTCAAGCTTAAGAGCTCTTTTATCCAATTTTAACAATACTAACTTTCTTGCAGGTAGGGATTTTAATTCATGGTTTTATGTTTTAGGTCTTTGCACCACCCTGTTTGGAGGTAGCAGGTGGATGAATAGCATGTTAACCCCGTGCATGGCAGTAAATACTCATTAATTTGTGAGTAATCGCCATTATTAAAAAAGAAGACCCCACCCACCCAGATACACACTGTTCTATCATCAAAGCATTCAAACAATATTACCGCAAGTACATGTAGAACATAACTAGACAAAGTGAGTATTATGTCAAGGCAAATCATAATTAAATCAAGTTATAAAGTCAGGTTGCCTGACATCGTTACATATATATACCGGCCGGGTGTGACACTTGGTAAGTAAAACTCACGAATTTGTATCTCTTACAACATATCCGAATTTCCGTTTCCGGTGTAAACATTGCATTGCAATTTGCAGTTTTGGTTTCACCTAGTATCATACAGCATGAGCACTCTGCAAGTACTTTGTCCAAATGGAAGACGACAGAACGTAAAAACAAACCCGAATACAAAACTACTGCAGGTGATTTGATTTTGAAGAATGCCATTTTCAAAACGAATCTTTTCAGAACAAAAATCTTGGCAAGAGTTTTTCATTGATTTTGGAGCACCAGTTTCTTAAGAAGTTAGATACTGATGACAGTTATAACGTCATATTTGCACTAATGTAAGACTATATAATCTACTTTCAAGTAGCCGTGGTAATCAATTTCTTGTCTGTTCTTCACTGAATTCGGAACCATGACACCTTTTTCTGTTGTGCAGACTTACACAGCTACATTTGCAGTTAATCATTTCTTTGATGCTTATCCATATATTTATTGCAGTTATCTCCCTCACCCCCCCCCCCCCCCCCCAACACCTTAATACGGTAGAGATGTCATTAACTGAAATCTTGTATCAATATATCAGATAAAAATATCTTGCAATGCATTGATTATGATGTACTTATAGTCTCATCATTGAACTGTAAGACAGCATGCTGTTTTTGTGATTGTTGCCATCTTACAGTCTCATGGTAATACATCAAATACAGGGTGAAAATCATTAATATTCTAATTTATGATCTGGTCATATTGGACTTAATTTTCAATTAAAATCTACACTTTTGTACATCATTCAAACAACAACAATAACTGACCTCAGATACGCTCATAAATCCACACTGCAACCCACATTGTTAATGTCACGTGATGCGAGATGAGTGTATACACACGAGTGCAATATTGTGGTTACTGTAAACACTACGAGGACATAGATTAAGTGGATTAAGTCTCTTATCAGGTACATACATTGAATTACATATTTATACTACTGCGTTTCTTTATTTAAGAACAATGTTGTATTTTGGACAAAAATCCGACTGGACAGAAATCATTAGGTGTGTACTGAGGAAAGTCCTAACCTAAATGATTTAGTAAATCAATTTTAACAATTTCAAAATCCTTGGAGAAGTTTTGAACTTATTTACTTTGTCAGAGTTAAAAGAGGATTTCTGATTTAAAATATTTTTCTCATGTCGTATCAATCATGGCACAAAGTGCCAAGGTGGGCTAATGAGATTGTCCTGTGTCCACTGTATGTCATAGTTCAGTGTGCGTATTGCTAAATGTGCATCACCCATCGCCAACATTTTAACAAAAATTTGTTTAAACAACATCTCCCTCTAAACCAGTGACGGGATTCTCATGAAATTTCACAGGAGCTATCTGAAGGTGACCAATCTTTAGAATCTATCAAAGTGAAATATAGAGACCAGAACAATTTTGGTAGCTGTGCATATAAATAGGTCATTTAGCCTATTAATTAGGTGAGCGATTCAGGGCCATCATGGCCCTCTTGTTAACTTGTCTGTTTTTCGAAGACAAAAGTATGAGCTACTGTTGTAACTCCGGTGTAGGCATTTTCGTCATGAAACATAACTTTAGCTTTTAAAATTTAATTCTTTACTATTCATCTTATGAAACTTCACAGTTCACACACACTGTCACAAGGGCTACAATCGAACAAACAAGCGATACCACTTGCATGTGGTGTTCTTGTTTTAATTACTGTTTGCACAAACTTTTAAAGTAATGGATAATAGATCTATTTGATAAATTTCTTCCTAATGCTAATGTAAATTGTTTATTGATCCTTTCAGTGCCAGTATTATCGTCTGCTTTACACATTTTATGATTATCTGCTTCAAGTTTCAGAGTGGGCACTTGTTCAATTTCTTCATTATATAAATATCACGTCCTATGGAGAGCGACAGCACGTATTGTTAACCCCAGGTTGATTATATAACGCCGAGGTGGACATTACCATACCGAGGGTTGGCAATACGTGCTGTCGCTCTCCATAAGATGTGTTATTTATTTTATTATACCTAACAGCACAATCAATTTTGTCAGCAAAAACATTTATTCAATGACAACAATAAACATTTTAGAACAAAAGTTATAGAGCTACTCTGTGATTAAAAATCATGGAACAGCTTCACATTTCTATTCATGACACGTTATAAGTACTGGCTGAGTCCAATCTTGACATATCCTCCTCTGAAATAGTCACATAACGCGACATTTCTCAAATATTTAAACAAAAACAATTGTCAAAATGACGTTTGTTGATCAGATTGCAAGTGTCAGATGACGTCAATCGGATTACGTCACACAATTTAATAAGTGCTCACTGATCTAGATGTTCCATGTCTATGGTAGCGTGAGAAAGTATTTTAAAAATATTCCGACAGTATGTTTTTCCCTGCTGGGTCTGACAGTATCTCTATGTCATGGTGGCTTATTAACGTTGTAAATGAAATTGAGGTATAATAAAAAAACCCAAAAAAAACAGAGTGTCAGTTTTAATTCTGATGAGATGCTGAGTTACTTGACATCTCATATGGGGACAAACTGTTTGCATATGATATCGCAGACCCGTGTTCATGGCTCGGAAGGGATTCATACACTATGTGAAATTATGTTATTCTTATAGATTTTGGAAGACGTTTGCCAGAAGCAGAAGTTTCTTCCAGCAGAGGATTATAAACTTATGTAAGTACACTTCTGGCCACATTATAAACATGTTTTCCACTGATATTATGAAGCATCTGAAGTTGAACCAAATGTTTGTCCTCTTTATTAGCTCACCTGGCACAAAGTGCCAAGGTGAGCTATTGGGATGATCCTATGTCCGGCGTCCGGCGTCGTGCGTATGTGCGTCGTGCGTACGTGCGGGCGTCAACAATTTACTTAAACATCTTCTTCTCTGGAACTACAAAGCCAAGAGCTTTGATATTTGGTATGTAGTATGATGTAATGGTCCTCTACAAAGATTGTTCAAATTATGTCCCCCGGGCCAAAAATGGCCCCGCCCCAGGGCTTATCAGTTCTTTAAAAATCTTCTTCTCTGAAACTGTAAGGCATAGACCTTTGATATTTGGTATGTAGCATCATCTAATGGTCCTCTACTAAGATTGTTCAAATTATGACCCCTGGGCCAAAAATAGCCCTGCCCCGGGGCTTATCAGTTTTTCATAGGAAAATCTTTAAAAATCTTCTTCTCTGAAACTGTAAGGCATAGACCTTTGGTATTTGGTATGTAGCATCATCTAATGGTCCTCTACTAAGATTGTTCAAATTATGACCCCTGGGCCAAAAATGGCCCCGCCCCAGGGCTTATCAGTTTTTCATAGGAAAATCTTTAAAAATCTTCTTCTCTGAAACTGTAAGGCATAGACCTTTGATATTTGGTATGTAGCATGATCTAATGGTCCTCTACTAAGATTGTTCAAATTATGACCCCATGGCCAAAAATGGCCCCGCCCCGGGGCTTATCAGTTTTTCATAGGAAAATCTTTAAAAATCTTCTTCTCTGAAACTGTAAGGCATAGACCTTTGGTATTTGGTATGTAGCATCATCTAATGGTCCTCTACTAAGATTGTTCAAATTATGACCCCCAGGACAAAAATGGCCCCGCCCCAGGGCTTATCAGTTTTTCATAGGAAAATCTTTAAAAATCTTCTTCTCTGAAACTGTAAGGCATAGACCTTTGATATTTGGTATGTAGCATGATCTAATGGTCCTCTACTAAGATTGTTCAAATTATGACCCCTGGGCGAAAAATGGCCCCACCCCGGGACTTATCAGTTTTTCATAGGAAAATCTTTAAAAATCTTCTTCTCTGAAAATGTAAGGAATAGACCTTTGGTATTTGGTATGTAGCATCATCTAATGGTCCTCTACTAAGATTGTTCAAATTATGACCCCATGGCCAAAAATGGCCCCGCCCCGGGGCTTATCAGTTTTTCATAGGAAAATCTTTAAAAATCTTCTTCTCTGAAACTGTAAGGCATAGACCTTTGGTATTTGGTATGTAGCATCATCTAATGGTCCTCTACTAAGATTGTTCAAATTATGACCCCCAGGACAAAAATGGCCCCGCCCCAGGGCTTATCAGTTTTTCATAGGAAAATCTTTAAAAATCTTCTTCTCTGAAACTGTAAGGCATAGACCTTTGATATTTGGTATGTAGCATGATTTAATGGTCCTCTACTAAGATTGTTCAAATTATGACCCCTGGGCGAAAAATGGCCCCACCCCGGGACTTATCAGTTTTTCATAGGAAAATCTTTAAAAATCTTCTTCTCTGAAAATGTAAGGAATAGACCTTTGGTATTTGGTATGTAGCATCATCTAATGGTCCTCTACTAAGATTGTTCAAATTATGACCCCCAGGACAAAAATGGCCCCGCCCCAGGGCTTATCAGTTTTTCATAGGAAAATCTTTAAAAATCTTCTTCTCTGAAACTGTAAGGCATAGACCTTTGATATTTGGTATGTAGCATGATCTAATGGTCCTCTACTAAGATTGTTCAAATTATGACCCCTGGGCGAAAAATGGCCCCACCCCGGGACTTATCAGTTTTTCATAGGAAAATCTTTAAAAATCTTCTTCTCTGAAAATGTAAGGAATAGACCTTTGGTATTTGGTATGTAGCATCATCTAATGGTCCTCTACTAAGATTGTTCAAATTATGACCCCCAGGACAAAAATGGCCCCGCCCCAGGGCTTATCAGTTTTTCATAGGAAAATCTTGAAGAAATCATCTTCTCTGAAACTGTAAGGCATAGACCTTTGATATTTGGTATGTAGCATGATCTAATGGTCCTCTACTAAGATTTTCAAATTATGACCCCTGGGCCAAATATGGCCCCGCCCTGGGGCTTATCAGTTTTTCATAGGAAAATCTTTAAATATATTCTTCTCTAAAATTATAAGGTATAGACCTTTGATATTTGGTATGTAGCATTATTTAATCGTCCTCTACTAAGATTAATCAAAATATGACCCCCGGACCAAAAATGGCCCCGCTCAAGGGCTTATCAGTTTTTCATAGGAAAATCTTTAAAAATCTTCTCCTCCAGAACTGTAAGGACTAGGCCCTTGATATTTGGTATGTAGCATCATCTAATGGTTTTCTACCAAGATTATTCAAATTATTACCCCTGGGTCAAAAATGGCCCCGCCCTTGGGCTTATCAGTTTTTCATATGAAAAGCTTTAAGAATCTTTTTCTCCTAAACTGTAAGGCAGAGACCTTTAATATTTGGTATGTAGCGCTATCTAATAGTTTTCTACCAAGATTGTTGAAATTATGTCCCCTGGGTTGAAAACTTCCCCGCCCAGGGGCATGTCAGTTTTTTATAGGAAAGTTTTTAAAAATCTTCTCTTAAAAATCTTTAAAAGTCTTCTCTGAACTTGTAAGGCATAGACCTTAGATATTTGGTATGTTGCATTATCTAATAGTCCTCTACTAAGATTTTCAAATTATGAACCCCGGATCAAAATTGACCCCGCCCTGGGGCTTAACAGTTTTTCATAGGAAAATCTTTAGGGTCTAGACTCTTTATATTTAGTATGTAGCATCATCTGATGGTTTTCTACCAAGATTTTTCAAATTATACAATCTGTCATTGAAATCATTAATCTGTTACAAACAGGTGAGCGATTAAGGGCCATCATGGCCCTCTTGTTTTTAGCTCACCAGAGCACAAAGTGCTCAAGGTGAGCTTTTGTGATACCCCTGTGTCCGGCGTCCGTCGTCCGTCTGTCCGTCTGTCCGTCTGTCTGTCCGTCAACAATTTCAAACGACTTCTTCTCTGAAACCGACTGCCCAATTGTAACCAAACTTGGTCAGATACATACTGTGGGTGGGTGCTTCAAAAGTTGTTAAAAGATAGTGGGCGGAGCCATCGGTCTTGTTGCCATGGCAACCGGACACAATATCTAGAAAAATCTTCTTCTCCAGAATGACTTGTTGGATTTGAATATAGTTTTCACCAAAATGTTTCTCAGTTGATAGACTTTAAAAGTTGTTAAAAGAATTTTGATCCGGCAAAAAACATGGCCGCCAGAGGGCGTGGTCAATATTTCCATATATGGTAATATGGAATTTTCATAGGAAAATCTTTAAAAATCTTCTTCTCTGAAACTGTAAAGCCTAGACCTTTGATATTCGGTATGTAGCATGATCTTATGGTCCTCTACAAATATTGTTCAAATTATGACCCCCGGGCCAAAAATGGCCCCGCCCAAGGGCTTATCAGTTTTTCATAGGAAAATCTTTAAAAATCTTCTTCTCTGAAACTGTAAGGCTTAAACCTTTGATATTAGGTATGTAGCATGATCTTATGGTCCTCTACAAATATTGTTCAAATTATGACCCCTGGGTAAAAAATGGCTCCGCCCAAGGGCTTATCAGTTTTTCATAGGAAAATCTTTAAAGATCTTCTTCTCTGAAACTGTAAGGCTTAAACCTTTGATATTAGGTATGTAGCATGATCTTATGGTCCTCTACAAATATTGTTCAAATTATGGCCCCTGGGCCAAAAATGGCCCCGCCCAAGGGCTTATCAGTTTTTCATAGGAAAATCTTTAAAGATCTTCTTCTCTGAAATTGTAAGGCTTAAACCTTTGATATTAGGTATGTAGCATGATCTTATGGTCCTCTACAAATATTGTTCAAATTATGACCCCTGGGCCAAAAATGGCCCCGCCCAAGGGCTTATCAGTTTTTCATAGGAAAATCTTTAAAAATCTTCTTCTCTGAAACTGTAAGGCTTAAACCTTTGATATTAGGTATGTAGCATGATCTTATGGTCCTCTACAAATATTGTTCAAATTATGACCCCCGGGCCAAAAATGGCCCCGCCCCAGGGCTTATCAGTTTTTCATAGGAAAATCTTTAAAAATCTTCTACTCTCAAACTGTAAGGCCTAGACCTTTGATATTTGGTATGTAGCATGATCTTATGGTCCTCTACAAATATTGTTCAAATTATGACCCCCGGGCAAAAAATGGCCCCGCCCAAGGGCTTATCAGTTTTTCATAGGAAAATCTTTAAAAATCTTCTTCTGAAACTGTAAGGCCTAGACCTTTGATATTTGGTATGTAGCATGATTTATGGTCCTCTACAAATATTGTTCAAATTATGACCCCCGGGCCAAAAATGGCCCCGCCCAAGGGCTTATCAGTTTTTCATTGGAAAATCTTTAAAGATCTTCTTCTCTGAAGCTGTAAGGCCTAGACCCTTGATATTTAATATGTAGCCTGATCTTATGGTCCTCTACAAATAGTGTTCATATTATGACCCCGGGCCAAAAATGGCCCCGCCCAAGGGCTTATCAGTTTTTCATAGGAAAATCTTTAAAAATCTACTGAAACTGTAAGGCCTAGACCATTGATATTTGGTATGACTAACATGATCTACTGGTCCTCTATAAATATGTAGCTGTGGATTGTGGTCCTCTGCCAAGAATGTTTAACTTACGACCCTGACCACTGGGCGAAACTTGGCCCTGCCTCTGGGCTTATCAGTTTTTTCGATGGGAAAAATATGAAATATTACTTTTGTCTGAAATCATAAGGCTTAGACCTTTAATTAATGGCATACTGCTTTGCCTTGTGGTTCTCTACCAGGTTGTCCACATGATTTCTTGTGGTCAAAAAAGGCCCTGCCCCTGGTGTTATCTCAGGTGAGCGCTTCAGGGCCTCATGGCCCTCTTGTTATGTTGTTATTGTTTTATCTGGCCCACTGACTCCAAATCACAAACAGTACTGGTAAACAGTTATCTAGAGATAATTTATTCTAAAGAGAATTAGCTGACAAATTGATTGTGTATGAATACTGATTCTGATCAACAAGAGCACTATCAGAAAAAAATATTTTGCAAATTCTGTATGTGTAAAAACTGTATGTGTACATTCTGTATGTGTAAAACTGTATGTGTAAAACTGTATGTGTACATTCTGTATGTGTAAAACTGCATCTACATGTAATATATTGTTTACAGTTATTGTACTAGTATTTACTTTATAGTTAACTCTTTCACTATTCTATATTTATTTCAAATTTCAATAACTACCGAATATTCATGGACAAAATAGTTACAATGAACTATTGAGGGTGGAACATTGTAGCCATTTTAAGAAACTGAAGAAGCAAAATTCTATTAACAAACAGAGCAGATCCTGATCAGACAGCTCCTAAAGGAGCCATCTGGTCTGGGTCTACTCTGTTTGCAAATGCTTGAAAAGGCATTTATATGAGGGAAAGGGTTAATTAAAGAGATTTCATCAAAAAGGTTTAGAATTAGAGTGATAGTCTCTACTTTCAATGCATTTTAAAAGTGCCTAAAATGTACATAAATCATTTGCTTATATGCTGAAAAGAAGTATATGGCAAGAAAACCAATCGAATGCTGCATTGTACATTTTGTATTTATGATGATTTAATCACACATATTTTCGTTTCTGTTGTTGATATTTTTCTTTAACTTATTAAAGGAAAGTAGAGATTACCTTCATATCCTAACTACTCAGCAGGACACTCACACTATAGCATAGACCCTGATCAAACTGTTTGGGTCTGCATTGTTTGGCTACGTTCATTCCCTCATTTTGACGCCTTTTGATGCCTCTGTGAAAGTCACTTTTTTAAACCATTGTGATAAATAGAGCATTTGTTCCATAGGAACAAATGCTCTATTTATCACAATCATTTAAAAACTACACAATTCTAAAAATTTCCTTTTCTCTAGAAAATGCTTCTTTCGGTAGAATTATTTAAAGAGGTTTAGTCTAAAAATAGCCTATGAGAGAATGGGTTATAGTTACCTCTTACCTGCATATTTTCTTCTAGAAAAATGGAGATTACCCTAATTTGTCTACTAATAAATAATGTAGACTTATATCAAATGCTCTTAACCCTTTCCCTGTTCTGTATTTAGGTCAAATTCCAATGCCTACTGAATATTCATGGACAAAATAGTTATAAAGAAATATTGAAGATGGAACATTGTAGCCATTTTAGAAAGTAATGAAACAGATCAATCAAATTCTTGAGCAAATAGAGCAGACCCTGATCGGACGACTCCTCTAGAAGCCCTTGATCTGGGTATACTCTCTTTGCAAATAGGTGAAAACACGTTTATATGAGGGAAAGGGTTAAAGAAACAATTTGATGAGGATCATCACTATTTGCTATCCCAGTAATGTCATTTTAAGTTATCAAGTTGAGCAGTTCAACTTTGAGAATTGATGGAGAGTGTAAATGTGTTGTCCTAAGCTCTAGGCTATTTAGAATGGAGTTTTATATCGTATACACTGTAATTGCAGCCATGGCAGGAATACACTAGACCTCACATTGTCAGTGAGATATGCTAACCTGGCCAACAATGCTAAGCTGGAGCTGGTTAAGTCCGACAAATCTCGAGCGGAGAGTGATGTGGTGATTGCTCTACAGCTGGAGACAGGGGAGAGGCTACAACACACCTTCCAACCTGCAACCTCCCTCTGGGATGTTTTGCTACACTGGGAAAATGCACCTGACAGGTATTGGGCCATTCTAAATGCACCAAGCTTAATTACTGCAACAAGTCATAAAAAGTACAGTAGAACCTGCCTATTGCAACCACATAATGAATAAACTTGGGTGTCCATGAGACCAGCTGATTGATTAACCCTTTCCCTCATAGGCTATTTTTAGACCTATCCTCTTTGAAAAAATCTATTCAAAAGTTCTAAGCATTTACTAGGAAAAAGGTAAATTTAAGAATTATGCACTCTTGAAACCATTGTGATAAATAGAGCAATAGCTCCTATGGAGTAAATGCTCTATTTATCACAATGGTTTCAAAAAGTTACTTTTACAGAAGCATCAAAAAGGCAGAACCTGATCAGATGACTCCTACAGAAGCAGTCTGATCTGGGTGTACTCTGCAAAGGTGTATGAAAGGAGTATGTATGGAGTAAAGGGTTAAATATTTGGAAAAATATATTGTCTGTAAGCAGTGTAAAGCTATTTTCATCAATATAAACTATCATCGGCATAAGTTGATATTTCTGTGTTCTTATATACTGGTTTGGGTGGGGATGCATATAGACCTGCCCCTATTCATGCATCAGATTCATTACCCCCCAATATATTTTGGCATAAAATGCTTATTTACTAACTAACCTAGAGTCATCGAACTTCAGGCAGTGTTTGTTTGATATGTTTAATTCTAGTTTCTGTCATACCCCACAATTCCCGTGTTCTGTGTTCATATACCATTATCAAAATTCAGCTAATGAATGTTTATGATGCCATTATTTCTTACTGTATTATTCATACGGTTAGGTGTTAAATCTGCTTTTGTTTTGTGACACATGTGAAAGGTCTATTTTTTTTAACCCTTTCTTCCATGAATATTCATGTAAGAAATAATTATGTCATGAATATTATTTAGATTGATTAAGGACAATAGCACATGAACACAGGAAAATTTGGCCATTTCAGAAACTGTAGAATCATATATATATTATATCATAAGCAAACAGAGTAGATCCTGATCAGCCTGCTTATATTGGATTCATTTGATCTGGGGCTACTCTGTTTATAAAGGCTTAGAAAGGCGTATTTATGGAGTACTGGGTTAATAAGCACAATAAGAATGCCGATTATTTTGATTATGATTGAGCTTTTTGTCGCATCAAGATTTGAATTCAAGCTCTTTTCAAATGATTATCATTAAATTACCTATAAACATGATCCTATAATTTCCCTCTAATCCCTCATAGTAACACCTCTGCTAACAGAGTAGATCCAGAGCTGTCTTTATCAGGGCCTGCTATGTTTGCTTATCCCTTTACTCCATAAATACAACTTTCCATGCCATTGCAAACAGAGTAGACCCAGATCAGCCGGCTCCTATTGGAGCTATCTGATCAGGGTCTGCTCTGTTTGCATATAACATGATATCCATGTAGATATATTTCTATGGATTCTGCCATGGCTAAAAATTGCTGTATCCATGTGCCTTTATAAAAAAAATCTAATTAATACTCATAATGTCATTAGTTCTCACATGAATATTTATGGAGTAAAGGGTTAATGCTTTTTATAGGTCTGATCCTACAGTTTTGTTTTAGCTAAAATTCCCCTTGAAAATTTTATATTATTAAAATTAAGTTAATGATTTTTATGAAGTAGTCAGTTTATGCATAAAAGTTCATTAGGTAAAGTGTTATTCCATATTTCAGTGTACACAAGGACTTACTGACCAAAGTTGACACATCAAAGACACCACCTGCTCACCCAGTCTGTATATACATGAGGGAGGAAGTGATTGGAGAAGTTGCTTTAAAAGAGACAAAACTTAGAACTCTTGGACTCACTGGTGGTAAAGCTGCCCTGAGGTATGTTATTCTGTGGTGTTGTAGAGGTGTATTGACTTCTTACTTGATACAGACGTCTCATCAGACAGCTCCAGTAGAAGTCTTCTGTTCAGGGTCTGACCTATTTGGTCATGGAATTATTTAGATCTGGTTCTGCAGTTTCTGCCAAGGCTAAATGTCCTAATTTCATAATGCCATTGTAAAAGTTCAGGTAATTAAGCCTTTAATCCATTTATATGCTTTTCATGCCTTTGCAAACAGACAAGTCTTAGAATTTCTGTGTCAAATTCATGTATATTAATGACTTGATTTTTTATAATGGCATTATAATGATATTGATATTCATGATTTAATTATTTTTTAAATTAATATTTATGTTGTAAAGGGTTAAGAGTGAGTAAAATACAAAATATACTGCATGTATTTTCAATTTTTATTTAGTCCATTTACACAAGCATAATAGAATCCTTCAAATTAGAGACCACCATACTGACTAGCCAGTTGTGGTATTGTAAGCGGGATAGACTCAATATTGAAGTGTTGTGTTGGTTGACTTAAATTTATGGTCATTGTATGTTTGTTTTTTTAAAATCTAATGACAAAAGTGACAGATATTGAAAAATGATTTGATTTAGTTGATATGTATAATTTATTTAATATTGATTAATTAGTACATTATTATGCAACATTTGCACTAGGTTACAAAGTCACTCAAATAAATGACCTTCACGTTGACTTTCGAACACCACAGTTATGGCCCTTTGTCTGCCAAATATGCAACATATTTGTCAGTCTAGAGTCATATCTAAGAAACAGTATGGAGTTTTTCTTTTAAATTTTGTGCAAATGTTAAATAGCATCAGGAAATGCAGTCCTGCAAGTATCATTCTATTTGAATTTAGAGCATTAGAGTTATGGCACTTTATTTGCCAAAAACTTATAATTTTTGTCCATCCAGAGACATATCTCAGAAATTGATTGGCCTTTTTTCTGTGAAACTTTGTGTAAGCGTTAAGTATCATGAGGAAATGAGGCTCTGCAAGTATTACTTACATTGACTTTGGAACACCAGAATTATGGTCTGTTGTCTGTCAAAAATGCAACATATGTGTCTGACCGGAGTAAAATCTCAGAAACAATAAGGGGTTGTTCTTTGAAACTTTATGTAAATGTTGAATAACATCAGGAAATGCAGCCCTGCATGTATCATTCACATTATTCAGGGAGCACTAAAGTTATGGCCCTTTGTTTGCCAAAAACTTAACATTTTGTCCATCTGAAATCATATTTCAGAAATGGATTGGCCTTTTTTCTGTGAGACTTTGTGTAAATGTTAAGTTCCCTGAGGAAATGAGACTCTGCAAGTATCACTTACATTGACTTTGGAACACCAGAATTATGGCAATTTATTTGCAAAATACTTAACCTTTTTGTCCATTTGGAGTTATATCTTGGAAATGGTTTGGAGTCTTTTTTTTATGAAATTGTGTGTAAATATTAAGTATGATAAAGAAATGTGGCCATGTAAGTATCACTCACAATGATTTTGGAATACCATAGTTAGTGCCCTTTGTTTGGCAAAAACTTAATGTTTATTACTGAGGTCAGCACTTGTTTGGTATTTTTAGCTCACCTGAGCCAAAGGCTCAAGGTGAGCTATTGTGACCGCCTGTCGTCCGTCGTCCGTCTGTCCGTCTGTCCGTCTGTCCGCACTCACCAAAGGGTAGTTGTGTGACTTTTTCTAACTAGTCGCACAAGTAAAATCATTAACCTGGCCATCTCTTGTGACATTAACCTGGCCATTTCTTGTGACATTAACCTGGCCAGTTGTGGGACATAGGGTTAGGGTTAGGGTTAGCTTCCAGATCATTCGTTTCCAAAGTTAGAGCCAAAAATAGTTTTTCTTGTGGGACTAGTCCCACAAGAAAAGATCAAAGGAAAAAGTCACACAACTACCCATTTGTTAGTACTGTCCGTCCGTCTGTCCGTTCACTTTTATTTCAAATGACTTCTTCTCCTAAACCACTAGGAGGATTTCAACCAAATTTCACAGAAATGTACCTTAGGATGTCCTCTATCAGTTTTGATAAAATCATGACCCCCGGGCAAAAAATGGCCCCACCCCACTACTTTTACAAGTTTTTTTTTTAAATCTTTAAAAATCTTCTTCTCTGAAACCACAATTTCTAGAGCTTTGATATTTGGTATATAGCATCATCTAATGGTCCTTTACCAAGTTTGTTAAAATGATGACCCCCGGGCCAAAAATGGCCCTGCCCTGGGGCTTGTAGTTTTTACATTGACTTATATAGGGAAACCTTTAAAAATCTTTTTGTCTGAAACCACATAATCTAGAGCTAAGATATTTGGTATGAAGCATCACCTAATATACCACTACCAGGTGTGTTCAAATAATGACCCCTGGGCCATAAATGGTCTCACCCTGGGGTTTTATGCTACTTAACATCAGAATCTGTAACACTTAAAAGGTAATTTCCTCACAGTTATTTCCCTTGTCCCATCAGCATAGCCATAAGGGACAAAGGGAGATAACTGCATTGGAGTGCTGGTATCATTCTATTTATAACTATTTATAATAAAATGTTGAAGGTGAATCAGTGTAGCTGTTTTAGAAGGCATAGAAACATCTATCAAATTCCATTAGCAAATAACAGACCTTGATCCTATAGGAGCCACCTTATCTGGGTCTATTCTGTTTGCAGATGCATGAAAACAAGTTTATATGAGAGAAATTAAGGGTTAAATAAACAACAGCAGCAGTTCAAAGGTTACAGCTGCTGGGCAGTAAAATCTCTCCAGGTCAATGCATGACTCTTAACTCTTTGCATGCTAGTGGTGAAACTGTGATTACCTATGCAAACAGTTTGGATCCAGATGAGAGGCCGTATACTGCGGCGTCTCATCAGGATCCAAATTGTTTGTCATCTTAACCATATTTTTGCAAAAAAATGAAAGTAAGTTTATTTTAAGAATTGAAGCAGATGACAATAACTTTTTGTTGCAGACGAAACATTAAAGGCATTTTGACCCATTAACCCCCAGTGTGTAGTGTGAGTGATGTTACATGGTGTCTTCCAATGTCTCTCAAATTAGATGTGAGAGATATAGGAAAGTAACAATTCAGCCAATCAAGGAAAATGATCACCATCTAGACTTTTGATCTGGGTCCAAACCAAACTGATGTAATTTATGGTAATGTTTAAGAAAACTGTGAAAACATGATTATGCAATGGCCCAACTGATATAAGTCATGGTAATTCTTAAGAAAACATGATAATCCCCCCCCCCCCCTAACAATGATAGGTGTTAAACTTACTACTGTGGATTAAGTCTGCTGCCCCAAAAAGCATCTTAAATATAACTCTTTTTTTATAAAATTTGATGACAACACATTAAAAAGTCCTAAAATGTCTGAATCTTGTATGATATTAATGAAATAACTGAGTAAATATAACTTAATTATAACAGTAGACATAACTCTTCTCAATTTCAATTGTTAAAAATACTAATGACCCGTTTAATTGAATTATCATCAGATATTCACACCTAGAGCTAGAGTTATTTCTAAACACCTATTAACCCTTAACCTGTTTGCTTTGACAAAAATTGATCTGGGACTACTCTTGTTTGCTAATGCTTAAAAAAATTGTTATTGCCATAAATTGAAGTTTTAGCTTTGAAAAAAACTGTAAAATCACATCTATATCTTGTCAAATGTAAAAAGAGCAGACCCTGATCAGACAGCTTCTATAGCAGCCGTCTGATCTAGTCTACTCTTATTTTTAATGTGTAAAACACATTATTTCTCTGAAGAGAAGTTTTTGCTTTGACAAAAACTGTAGAATCCGATCTATATTGTGTCAAAAGAAACAGAGAAGACCCAGATCAGACAGCTTCCGTAGGAGTCGTCTGATCTGAGTCTACTCTGTTTGCTAATGCATAAAAACAGCTTTATATGAGGGGAAGGGTTAAACAATTTTTAAAGATATTCTTATTGGTCATTTCACACAAAAACTGGCATTATGTACTGCCTAGCACTCTATTTGCCTATATACCTGAGCTTTATTGAAGTCATTTGAATTTCTCAAAGACCAGTTTTAGGCATTTTGAGCTATAAAGGCAAAAATGGCCCAAGTTGTAAACAGTTTAGATCTTGGTCAACCAGTCACTTGGTATTAGTTCTGAATTCAGTTCAAGTTTATTCAGCAGTGAAAGGGTGAAAGCAGTGGACTAAGCTTATTTCATCTGCTAGAAATGTTGTCCACTGAAAAATTAACATGTCAATATACATGTATTACTGTAACTCAGGTGAGCGATATAGGGCCAATGGCCCTCTTGTTTTTTAATTCAGCTAATTAATTTGCTTGTTTCTGTACCAGTTTTATACAACTTTGTAGGCTTACCCATCGTCCAGTTGATGATAAGATCTTAGTAGATATCTCAGATAAGATTGAAAGAGAAAAACAGCGTAAAGCAAAGCTGGAGAATGCAAAAGCACAGAAATCTTCTCAAGATATTACACAGTCAACTTCTGAAGCCAGTGTTCAGACACCACCAATAGAAACTACACATACAGTCAAAGGACCCCAAAGTTCAGAACCACCAGGCATAACTGTGAAAACAGACACCACAGCAATTTCACTTAATATCAATGTTAATATCCAGAATGACATTGCACCAACAATCAGAGAAGCTGAAAGTTCAGATATAACAGGTGAGCCAAAACCAAAAGTTGGAAGACTGGAGAAGACAGAGTCTGACCCTGAGCCAATGGAAGTGGAGCACTCAGAATCAGCTGAGTCAGCAATGGACACTGAGGATGTACAAAAAGCTCAAGCCGATAGTTCTAGTTCTGGTGAAGGTAATAGGTCTTCAGCCCGTTACTCCATAAATACACCTTTCTACGCCTTTGCAAACAGAGTAGACCCATTTCAAAGGGCCCCTGTAGGAGCTATCTGATAAGGGTCTGATCTGTTTGCTTATGAAATTATAATACATGTAGTTCTGACTCAACATTTGCTACCAAATACAAAAAGAATCCTGTGTACATGTGGAATTATGAAAATTCAGCTTATAAATACATGTACAGTAAAACCCTGCTAATGCGACCACATAAAAGAGGTATACTTCTGGGTGCTAGATGCAGGTGGTATAGTTCGATTTTGACCCATGAGCTGTGACCTTTAGGACGAGTCCACCCGTAGAGGTAAAAAGCATCACAAACCATGTATTTGTTCTGGAGTTACCTGTGGTTATACAGACCTGTAATAAGCATATACATTTGTATATACTAATACTGCACGATTACTACGAGCTTCTTATGACAATCATAGTCCACTTACCCATAAATTAGAATGGTTGCAACTTCTATAAGTAGAAAAGTGCAGTCACGGCTCAGCGCTCCAAATCGAACTATAGCTTAATGCAGGACCCTGAGGAGCTTTCTGCATTACTTTTGTTCTGCATTAAGCAACCTTCTGTTTATAAAGACACCCATGTTTCTTCATTACGTGGTCACATTAGAGGGTGTATTCATGATGTCATCATTTTCTTACGTGAATATTCAGGCATTTTTCTAGACAATTTTGGGGAAAATGCATTTTAATACCGGTAATTTGGAAAAAAAATTATGCATAAAACTTAAAAATTTGTAAAGCATTTTTTGCCCCCATTTTAACTTATTTTGCATTTGTTTTTAGCATTTTAATCAAAATTTAGTCTCAATTGGGATTTTTTTGTCAAATTTAAAATATTAACATATTTTGCGTTGGGAATAGATGCTTTTAACGGACCCGTGTAGACACCAGAAAAAGGCCCTGTATTCATGGGGTAAAGGTTTATACACAACACAAATACTGTAGTTATCCTTTAGTCTCTTTCATCAGACATTGAAGAAATGATTATTAACCCTGAAAAGTCTGAATGTGGGAAACAAGTATACTGGCATTTGCAAATAATGAAGACCCAGATGTGGGTACCTAGATGAGCCTTCTGGTCAGGGTCTGCACAGTTTGTCTGTTGAAGTTCTCTGGCATAGTTAAGCTATTATGTTTGATGTTTGACAATCTTTTATCACTAATTAGAGTTCCACATGAAAAGCAAGTTAGTAATTTCTGTCTAGTCCATATAACAAATAGTCTTTTATTAGCAGATCAGCTAGAAAATTATTTTCCATAACGAGTTCAAATGTTTGTTTGTTTATTGCTGTTGAAATACAAGAATAGAGATTATGCATGTTTAAACCAAGCTTAAGGTCAGCAGATTCCCTCAAGAATGCACTCTTGTCTGCAGGCGTGGGAGGCAGCTGCCCATATGGACAAATTAAATGATAATCCGTGTAAAACTTGGTGGTGGTTGTGTCTCTAGATTGTGATATTATCTACAATAATACCCCTCTAAAATGACCACTCCAAGCAAGTCTAGTTATGGGATATTCAGAAGGTGGTAGCTTCATGCAGAATGAAAGTAATGCAGAAACTTTTATGAAGCTACTTTCATCCTGCCTTAACCCTTAACATGCTAAGTGCAACCTGACTCACATTTACAGACAGGTTGGATCCAGATGAGACGCTGAGTAACAAGGTGTATTATCAGGATCCAAGTTGTTTGACACTTGGTCAGCAGTTTTTCAAATGCTTGTAGGAAGCAGAAGTAAGTTAACCCTTTCCTTCATATAAACGTGTTTTCACGCATTTGCAAACAGAGTAGACCCAGATCAGACGGCTCCTCTAGGAGTCGTCTGATCAGGGTCTGCTCTGTTTGCTAATAGAATTTGAAATATCTGTTTCTTTGCTTTCTAAAATGGCTACCATGTTCCACCTTCCATATTTCTTACTATTTTGTTAATGAATATTCAGTAGGTACTGAAATTTGGAATAAACAAAGAACAGGGAAAGGGTTAAAAATGCAACAGATCAGAGTTTTGGCAGACATAATTATTTTTTCAGGGTTAGGCTGCCACCTGCTTTTGTACACATCCATATTCATTAACCCTTTACTCCATAAATACACCTTTATACAGAGTAGACCCAGATCAGATGGCTAGTACTGGAGCCGTCTTATCAGGGTCTGCTCTATTTGCTTATGAATTTATATAGATATGATTCTACATTGTCTACCATGGCCAAAAACTTTTATGTCAATGTACCATTTTAAAAAAATAACCAAAATTATCTTCATATCATTATTTCTCCAATAAATATTCATGGAGTAAAGGGTCATCTTATTGGTCACAATAGAGAGGTACAACTGTACAACTGTATCTATAAATCAGATCCAGCAGAGGCAAGGAGAAGAGCACAGCGAGAGTCAGCTGAAAGCTTGAGAGCATTGAATATACCAGGTGTAGAAATCTTCACTCCAGATGACTTCGCCCAGCTCACACCAGAACAGCAGCAGGTAATACAGTAGAATGGCTGTAAAGTGGCCATTAAATGAACAAACATAACCCTTTCGGCTCTGAATTTTGAAATGAACTATTCCAAAATTCAAACAAGTCAAGCTTACCGTGACTATTTAGGGAATTTTTAGCTCCACTTTTTCAAAAAGTGGAGCTATTGTCATGAC
Organism: Azorinus chamasolen; assembly: GCA_963576725.1. NCBI lineage: Eukaryota > Metazoa > Mollusca > Bivalvia > Cardiida > Solecurtidae > Azorinus > Azorinus chamasolen. The sequence goes on along the minus strand of OY755236.1, from coordinate 62,518,854 downwards.
CCTCTCGTCGGCGTCGGCATCGGCGTTGGTGAACCTTTATGTTAAGGTCCTTTTCTCAGAAACTATCAAAGATATTTGGTTCATATTTGGTATGTATGTTAACTATCACAAGGGGAACCCATTTCACAAGGGTAGGTAATTAAGTTTGCCATAGTTATGCCCCTTTTTTGACTTAGAAGTTTCATTGTTGGTTAAGTTTTATGTTCAGGTCCATGTCTCAGAAACTGTACAAGATATTTGGTTCATCTTTGGTATACATATTAACTATTAAAAGGGGGGCCCATTTCACAAGGGCAGATAACCCTAAAATTAATTTTGCTGTTGTTATCTCCCCTTTCTGACTTAGACTTCCACTACACTATCCAGCACTAAAGAAAGTGGAGTGAGCTGTCTGCAGACAGCTCTTGTTTAAAGAAAAATGTAAGATGACAAACAGTGCAGACCCTGGGTCTACACTGTTTTCAATGAATATTAGTGACTCATTTCCCATACTGAAAGGGTTAAAAGTAAGTACATGTAGTAGCTTAATGCAGAACAAAAGTAATGCAGAAAACTCCTTTGGGGCATTCTACCTTAATGACTTCTTTTGAGTTGCTGCTGTAAAGTTTTTACTTTATGTTAACAATTTTCAAACTTCTCTATCATCCGTCTGTCCATCTGTCTGTCCACCTACCTGTCTGTCTATTAATCCATCTTTCCATTAGTCTATCTGTCACTCACTTTAGTCACAAGTATGCCTGTAGGTGACACACATGTTCCTCAGAACACATTCTTGTGTATTTGTAAAACCAAACTTTATTACAATGATTTGAAATGGAAAACACCCAGGATAGACCGTTCTTTCAGGGACTGGGTTCACTGTGCAAATGCAAGTTAACCCTTTTCCTGGTAGAGATTTATTTTGACGCCTTTGCAAACAGAGTAGCCTCTGATCAGCTGGCTCTTGTAGGAGCCATCTGATCAGATTCTACTGTGCTTATGAAATGATACAAATCTGATTCTACAGTTTCTGTCATGGCAAAAACGTTCTGTGTTCACATGCCATTCTAAACATTCAGCTAATGAATATTTTTTACATGCATATTAGTGTTGCTGTTCTAGGTTGCCCAGAAGCTTGCAGAAGCCATAATGCCCAGACTTGGACTACATGCTCAGCAGATGAGACAGAGTGGTGTGGCCAGTGGAGGAGCTGTTTCAAAACAAAAGCAGCCCAAAGCGCCTTCATTTTCCGAGTTCAAAGTAAGAGACCACTCAGTATTGCCCTAATCACCCTAAGTATTCGGACGCCCACTCTCACCTCTCCATTGGTTTGTAAGGCTGAATATATTTTAGTTTGGTCCCATTTTTAACACGCAACATGGTTGGAAGCATATGGCCTTGCTCTTATCTGTCCATATGTATGTTCCAAACATTCTTATATGTCCATCTCAGCATGTATCAACTGGAGGCTTAGACAATATCGCCAGAAGGGGGGCATCCGGGTCCTATGGACACAATTCTAGTTGTAACTTTACATTAGACTAATATACATGTAGTAACAAAATGTGTAGACCCAGATCAAATGGCTCCATCAGGACTGCACTATTTGTCTAAGTTTTTCTGTTCGAATACATGGGTAATTAGTACTGTAGTATTTTTTGCTACTGATCTTGGTCTATTCTGTTTGCAAAGGGCATGAAAAGGCATTTATATGTTAATACCAAAAAATCCTATGTGCATACATCACTATAAAAAAACTAGCTAATACTTGTTGATGATGTTATTATTTCTTACATGAATATTGAACAGGTGAAGGGTTAATTCTTATATCACTGATAGTGATCACGCTGATATTTGTAAAATTAGATGCTAAGCAAACTGACGTCTACATCTGGGACCCATCAGGATCCAAACTGACAGTAGTTTCTCAAAATGTTTGACGAATCAGACGTAAAAATTTCAGTACAGTAAAACCCCTCTAAACCAGATGATTAATACAGTATAAATATCAGTCTTGGAGACAGATTGCAGCTTAATGCAGGGTGAAAGTCATGTAGAAAGCTCCTCTAGGAGCTTTCTGCATGACTTTCACCCTGCATTAAGCAGCCACCTGCCTAAGAGTATATAATGTCTTTATTTCTAGAACTCTAGTTTAGAGGGGTTATACTGTATACCAGACATCATTTTTATCAGCAGGGTGAGAGCAAATGTTCTATGGATTATCTGAATCATGCCTGTCAGAGCTCTAAGCCAGCTAAAATAGAAAAATGATAAACTTTTTCAAGCAGTTTTTATTCATATTAGAGGCCAAGGAAATACTCATCTCATCAAACTATTTGACTCTCTTATCTTTGTATTTGAAAATGAAACAAAGAATCTTTGAGGTGCATATTCAAATACCAAAGTTATTCTACACCAAACCAACTGTGGGACCACACTTTAAAATCATCTCAAAGAGATTGCGCCTAAGCCTACAGCCTGTCACACAAATGGCAAATACTATTTATACATTAAATATTCAAACACCCAGTATTTTCTCTCTGTTGGTTTGTAAAACTGAATATGTCAGCTTGGTACTGTTCTGTTCTTCTATTTAGTGTCTCCAAATAATACTTAGTGTATGTTTTAATAAGTTCCACAGAGATGAAAGTTGCTTGTTAGCCTAAGTGTTCTCACAGACAAACTTATGCAAATAGTCCAGACCCAGATCAAACTGCTCCTGAAGGAGCAATTTGATCAGGGTCTGGACTATTTGCTACCTATGTTTGTCTAATTTAAAGTTATCAGTGTGGTGTCATAGTGTCTTGTTCAGCTTTACAAATCAGTGAAGAAGGGGAGATTTTGTGTCTCAATACCTAGGGTAATCAGGTAGAGAGGCGATATTTTTTATGTCTGAATATCTAGGGTAATCAGACGGAGAGGGGAGATTTGGGTGTCTGAATATCTAGGGTAATCAGATGGAGAGGGGAGATTTGTGTGTCTGAATATCTAGGGTAATCAGATGGAGAGGGGAGATTTGTGTGTCTGAATATCTAGGGTAATCAGATGGAGAGGGGAGATTTGTGTGTCTGAATATCTAGGGTAATCAGATGGAGAGGGGAGATTTTGGTGTATCTAGGATAATCAGGGAGGAGAGGGGAGAGTGGGTTTTTGAATTCCTAGGGTATTCAGAGTATTCTACAGTAAAACTCCTCTAACCCGGACATTAAATTTAGTATAAATATCAGTCTTGGAGACAGATGGCAGCTTAATGATGGGTGAAAGTCATGCAGAAAACTCCTATAGGAGCTTTTTACATGACTCTCACTCTGCATTAAGCAGCCATCTGCCTAAAAGTATCTATTTTCTTCTCTACAAGAATTCCGGTTTAGAGTGGTTTTACTGTATTTGCCATTTTACATGAGGATTTATGATGTAATTTGGAAAGGTCATAAAAGAGAACTAGTAAAAGTCTGTGAAGCTGGAATTCAAATACAAAAGGCTGTAATATATTAAAAAAATTATTTATTTTTACAAATTATATCATATTTTTATATATGTTTGAAATTACATGTATACAAATTTAAATTTACAATTTGGCACATACTGGCAGATACAAATGTACAGGCATCTATGATACAATATTTACATTTTTATGACAAAAATATACATATACTATCGTCAATGTAATAAGAAACAGGTTTCCTATGATTACTAGTTCATGTTCCAATCAACACTATAAAGTTGTAATGCATTTTATCTCCTTTCATATCTCAAGTATGTGTCTATGGAGTCATGTATGCCTTTGTCTGAATATAAAAGATAAGTCACTCATTAATCATCTTCCTCACTGTCCATAATATCTGCTCTTCAATGGTGCTAACAACATACTTGGTTCCCTGGAAGCTGAGATGAAGTCCATCCTTGCTCAGTAGCTGTCGCTGTACTTTGCCTCTGACAACATACAATGGAAACTCTACAAACGATGTTGTGGGCATCCTCTGTGTGACTCTATTCAGTGTCTGGTTCACCTCATCTGCAATATCGTTGAACCTCTGCAGGAATTCATCACTCTTTTGGTTGTTGTCAAAGCCTGACTGTGCCCGGGGCAGTATGGCAGATAAAAGAATCTGACAACTGTGAAAAATAAACATGAGTATTAAGTTTCATTTATACAACAGTTACTGAAAACCTGTAACTTCTATAGACAATTAATGAAAACCTGTAACTTCTATAGACAATTAACCCTTTCCTTCCTATAAAACCATTTTCACACTTTTGCAAACAGTGTAGAACCAGATCAGACAGCTCCTATAGGAAGGTTTGCTTTGTTTGCTAATGAAATAATAGATCTGACTCTGTAGTTTCTGCTAACACCAAAAAACACTATACATGTTGCGTTTTAAAAATTTCATCTGGTAAGTATTCATGATGTCATTATTTCTTTCATGAGTATTCAACAGGCAAAGGGTTAAGAAATAGAAATAGTACTTGTTCACACAATGATTTTATATAGACAGTGTTCTGCCAAGGTTGATAAAATGTGGGGACAATTGTCTCACCAACCCTCGAATGTAGGAGACATTTTCAAAATTGATGAGACAAATGATTTTCTTAAAGCCGATTTAAGAGCAACAACAATGGCTGCCTCTTGATTGGTGAAAACCTTATCAACAGACTTTTTCAACTGGCCCTGCATCAGTTCGGCTTCTACACTCTGTTTATGATCGGAACTGTCAGCATGGTATTTTAATGTAGTTGTTCGAAAGTTTGTGTTTTTTTTCAGTGAAAGCATTAGTTTTTTTGTGTTTGATGCAAAGCTTACATGTCATTGCGTTTTCTTCTCGGTTGAAATCCAGCCACGAGTAATCACGCAGCTAACTATTCTGGAATTTACGGTCGGTCTTTTTCGGTGCCGATTTCGATGTTGAAGGAGTAACGGAGCTCTAGTCCAACGCAGTACTATCAGTGGCCTTTTCCGGTACGGTCTGTTGTGACACATCTACTTGACTTTTGTCACTTTTAGTAAAGGAGCTCAATATTGTACGCGCTTTCTTTTTTTTAGACGACGGAGAAGCCATGATTAACTCTTTAATTTGGAGATAGTTCGGGAAAATATGTCGTGACCTATACATGTGATCGGAATCAACAAATCGGATGCAATCTCAGTGCGGTCGCTTGATAACCACTGACTGCGTGCGCATCTGGTGTTATTATAATCGTTTAAACGTAGTAATTACACTATTTTACCGATTCGGCCCCAGCAAAATTCGCCGCAACAATTTTCGCACTTAGACGTTTGGACGCGAGACATTTCTAATTTTTTCGCGACAATGTCGCAGAATCGCGGCCTCGGCAGAACACTGTATAGATAAACAGTACCTGTAGTTAAAAACCTGGACTGTATTTACCATGTCCCTGTTGAATATTCACATAAGAAATAAAGACATCATGAATATTTATAAGCTGAAGTTTAGTAATGAATGTTTTTCAAGGTAATGTTATACTTTGACTAAAACTGTAGAATCAGATCTTTATCATGTCCAAAGCAAACAAAGCAGACACTGATCAGACGACTCCTATAGGAACTGTTTGATCTGTGTCTAGTTTGTTAGCAAAGCCGGGAAAAAGCATTTATTTAACCCTTTCCTCCATAAATACGCCTTTCTACGCCTCTGTAATAACCACTTCTTGAAACCATTGTGATAAATAGAGCATTTGCTCCTATAGGAGCAAATGCTCTATTTATCACAATGGTTTCAAACTACTAAATTCTAACATTTTACTTTTCTCTAATAAATGCTCCTTTTGGGTAGATTCACTCAAAGAGGTTGGGTCTAAAAATAGCCTATGGAGGAAAGGGATAAAGGAAAGGGCTAACCAGTCAATTCACTTCTGATGGTTGTTGTGGAAGAGTATTGTCCAAGAACAAACATACATAACTCTGATCAACAGTGGAGGATTAATCAAATAAACTAATTTTTTACAAATTTAAATTTTGTACAAAGTTTTGTCCCATATCAAATACATGGCTCTGCAACTGTATGGGATTGACGATTTCTGAAATTTGTTCAGATGATGAGATTATCAATCCATATTGAGCTTTATTAGAAGCTATTACTATTCGATAATTTTGAACCTTATACAGTAAACCCCTTCTAAACCAGAATTCTAGTGGAGAAGAATTGAGATACTTCTAGGCAGGTGGCTGCATAATGCAGGGTGAAAGTCGTGCAGAAAGCTCCAAGAGAAGCTGCCACCTGTCTCCGAGACAGATAATTATACTGAATTTAATGTCCGATTGAAAGGGGGTTTACTGTAGTAATCAAGTAACAGAACACACAAGCGTCCTACCTTGGATTGGCTTCATGGATTGTGTTGCATAAAGTCTCCAGCTTTTCCAGCACCTCCTCTGATCCATCCCTTGGAATGTTGTTGGCCCCAGTATGAATCGCTATCACCTAACAGAAACAAATTTATAGATTAAAACATGACAGTGTGAAAACATGGTTTTGAAAACACATTCTTTTGTTTAACCCTTTACCTCATAAGCTATTTTTAGATCCAACCACATTGAATAAATCTACCGAAAAGGAGCATTAACTAGAGAAAAGGAAACTTTTAGAATTTTGTAATTTGAAACCATTGTGATAAATAGAGCATTTGCTCCTATAGGAGCAAATGCTCTATTTATCACAATGGTTTCACAAAATGACTTCTACAGAGTCGTCAAAAGCCGTCAATATGAGGGAAAGGGTTAATCATTTAGTTCTTTAGAAAAATATTTTTGAATTTATTGATTTGCTTATTTGTTTGTATGTTAGTAATTTAATCAATTTCATTATTTATCATATTATTGGTAAAAAGTGATTGAACCAGAGTAAACTTTACCTTGAAATTATTCACAATGTCCTCAATCTTTGGCCAAAGTTCTTCAATCTTAGATCCTGAGTAGGACATACTCTTGATGCTGTAGTCAGATAGATACTGGTGGAAGTATTTCACATGACTGTGTCCAACTATTAAAGCCATCTTGTTAATTAGTTTATTGCTGTTGCTGTTGTCTGATAGATTGTTAATGCAGTTTGGGAATGGTTTCTGTTTGCTGGGTTGGGGTACATTATATTGCCAGACACAACATGCATGTTGTCACTCATTAATTGGCAGCTTTCTCAAATTAATGAGATAGTTTATCTGCTTGCCCCTGCTGCCATGGCTCATTGAGCAGCTGGAAGACTGATAGAGGCTGTCAAGTATGCTGTCATGGTTCAGTGACTCCCTGGGGACTCTCTCAGCCAAGCATGTATGCTGTCATGTTTCATTGAACAGCTTTGACTCTAATTAATCCATTCAAACCACTTTCATGGTTCAGTGAGCATAAAAGGATTAGGAGGAAAAACAATTATTGGTATAAGTGATGATTATTAGGATAATGAAAATGTAAGTCTAATGAAAATTAGTAAATTAATAAAAAGGTAGACAAATCAGGTGAAAGAAATCTAGAATGGGTGGATGGGTGGATGGAAGGACAGATGGGTGGATGCATGCTTGTCTGCCCTCCCTTAACACATTGTTATTTTCTGTCATTTTTCAGTTTCCTGAGGAATCTAAAGGGAAAAAATTGTATGAAAATGAACTAAGGTAAGACATACATTTTATACATTTTAAGTTTTAGATTCTACAATATCAAATGGTTTAACCCATTCCCTCATGGGCTATTTTTAGATCCTACCTCTTCGAATAAATCTAACGAAAAGGAGCGTTAATTAGAGAAAAGGAAACAATCAGAATTGCGTAGATTTGAAACCATTGTGATAAATAGAGCATTTGCTCCATAGGAGCAAATGCTCTATTTATCACAATGGTTTCATAAAGTGATAATTACAGAGGCGTAGAAAGGGGTATTTATGGAGGAAAGGGTTAACTATTATTTCCATGTACATTAAACCCTTTACTTCATGAATATTCATGTAAGAAATAATGACATCAATGGGCATTCATGGGTGCATGCATGCCTGTGTCCATGCATGTGTGCATCCATGCATGTGTAGGAGCCATCTGATCTGGGTCTAGTCTGGTTGCAAAGGCGTAGAAAGGTGTTTTTATGATGTAAAGGGTTAAACAGCTACTTGCTTTTAACCCGTTACTTGATGAAGATGCATCTTTATCATTTGAAAACAGAGCATACCCAGATCAGACAGCTCTTGTAAGAACTTTCTTATCAGGGTCTGCTCTGTTTGCTTACAAATTAATACAGACTGACCGGATTCTATAGTGTTTACTTTGGACATAACTTCCTATAAATATATCTTATTACAAAAAATCAGCTAAAATGTACAGGGTAAACCCTTTCCCTGTTCTATATTTATTCCAAAATTCAATACCTACTGAATATTCAATGAATAAATAGTTATAATGAACTATGGAATGTGGAACATTTTAGCCATTTTAGAAACTAAAGAAACAGATATTTCAAATTCCAATAGCAAACAGAGCAGAACCTATAGGAACTGTCTGATCTGGGTGTACTCTGTTTGCAAATGCATGAAAACCAGTTTACATGAGGGTAAGGGTTAAATGCACAGTTTTCCATTTACATCGTAACAGTAGAATCTAACTGACAAAGTGTTAACTCAGATTAGAGGTGTCCTTCAGGAGCAATCTAAATTGGGTCTACATTGTGTATTTGCAGATATTAAATTCTTTTCGTACATTCAAAAGGTTAAGTACATTTGTATGTTGCTAAACAGGTTTTGTGAATTGATTTATGGCAGTAGGTTGCTATTACTCTTTCTTACATGTTGTTTTAACCTTTTTACTCCCTAGATGCATTTTATCACCTTTGCAGAGTAGACCCAGATCAGATGGCTCCTGTAGGCATTGTCTGATCAGGGTCTGCTCTGTTTGTTAATGCAATGATATACATGTAGATCTGATTGTACAGGTTCTGCCAGGGGAAACATTTTTGTGTTCCTATTATACGATTATAAAAGTAATATAATTAGCATTGATGTCATTATTTCTTACATGAATATTCATAGACTGTGTTAATATGCCATTTAAAAAATCATCTACCAGTAGTTAATATTTATGATATCATACTTTCTTACATGAATATCAATAGCTATGGAGTAAAAGGACTTAATATACTATATAACTGTTCTGTATATACATGTAACCACCTTTTCATACATTTGCAAATAAAGAAGATCCAGTAGGAGCTGTCTGACCTGGGTCTGCTCTGTTTGCCTATAAAATATTGTAGATATCAGTGTATGTATATTGTACAATTTCTGTCGTACTGAAAAATTACCTTGTTCATAATTCTGTTATAGAAATTTCTCTAATATTCATGATGTCAATATATCTTCGAATGTACTTACCGGTATTAGGTAAATATTTAACCCTTTACCTGTTCTGTATTCATGCAAGAAGTAATGACGTCATGAATATTTATTGGCTCAATTTATAAAATATAACATTTTCAAGGGAATGTTTTGCTTGACCAAAAACTAGAATCAGATCTATATAATTTCAAAAGCAAATAGAGCAGACCGTGATCAAATTGCTCCTATAGGAGCCATCCAATCAGGGTCTACTCTGTTTGCAAATGCTTGAAAAGGCGTTCATATGAAAGAAGGGTTAATTTACATGTCATAGAGATCCAAAAATAGTCCAGTTTTTTGTGGTTGTACTACAGAGATTGTACTGTACATGTTTGAAATCACAAGGGCCTGATTATGAGCTATATTGCAATCTGGAGTCTTGTCTTGATCCAAGCTGTTGGCAAATATTACTCAGGTTGTGATTGGAAAAGGATAGCAGTTTAACTTTTACATATTCTTGTGCTTTGCTTGTCTCTGATTTCTACTGCCACGTTACCTGCTACCTCTTTCTCTTTCAGCGCAGTCAAAACGGATGACTTTAAGGTGAGAAAAGAAATTTTTGTCTTTTCATCAGTGCCTTTTTGAAATTATTACATTGTTGAAAAAATTACTTTTATTCAAATTGTTAAGTTAGAAAAGTGTATGATCGTAGTTACATATTTGTTACTAACTCACAGAGTCATTCCTAACCTATTTCAGATGTGGTTGTCTCATTTTACTCTTTCCATCATATAAACGTTTTTTCACTCCAGGTCCTACAGGAGCCATCTGCTCTATTTGGTTATGAAATGATATAGACGTAATTTCTGATTATAGTTACTGTCATGGCCAAAATTCGTGTGTCCATGTGCTATTTTAGCAATTAATCTAAATAATAGAAATGGTACTTGTTCATAGAATGATTTAGATAAACATTACCTGCAGTTAAAAACCTTGACTGTATTTACCATTTCCCTGTTGAATTTTCACCTAAGAAATAAAGATATCATCATTTCTTACATGAATATTCATGGAGTAAAGGGCTAACTCTACTTTTGATAAATTTATGACACAACTTGATGCATATCAGCAATTTGCATGTATTGTCGGTAAGGTTTGACCTGGCACTGTATGAATATTCTGCCTTTTTCCTTATGTTATCTTTCCGAACACAATTGAAGAATGCGCCACTATACAATGACTCTAGTACATTATAAGTTTTTCAATGCATTACAAGCGTTGGTAGCCCAGTGGTTTAATCACAGCAATACCAATAATAGTGTCGTGGGTTCGAGCCCCACCATAGTTGTTTTTGTTTTTATTATTTTAAGATATGAGGTTTTTAAAAATTATTTTGGGCATATGGATGCATGCTGGCCACGAACAAAAATCGTGTGTGTGAATTTTGCACAGTGGAACTTGTCTTAGACAAAATACATTATCGTCAAACAGCAGTGTTTAAGATGATCTACTGTACACGTCATGCAAACCGCTCTCAGGAAACGCTCTGCTCAGTGCAAAGAATTGAAAAATGAGAAAAACTATGATAACAAACGAAAAATAAAGAGAACTTTAAGAATTTAAAATATATATTTCTAAAAACAAGTTGAGTTAGTTTAATTAGATTTTACCTAGATTTGAACCAACGACTTCTATCCTCAGAGTCAGCGACACAATCCACTGGGCTATTGCAACATATTGTATGTATAGCATGTGTGGTATATGCACAAATTCATTTATACAGTAAACAGAAATTCACGATTTTTCGTCGACGAAAGTTTGCTGAAAGAGATGAGTGCCAGGTCAAACCTTACCGATAATACCATTAGATGAGTAACATTAATATCAATTAGATTCATTTTTATAATGACATTTAACACAGGAAATTTTGGCCATGGCAGATACTGTATAGTTGTATCTATATTATTATTCCCCTGTAAACTTGTTTGAGGGGGTATACTGGAATCAGCCTGTCGGTTGGTAGGTCGGCGGTCCGTCCGCATTTGAACATGGGTAGTTGGTGTAGCAAACTCCTCTTTCAGTTTCAAAGTTACTGAATTTATATTTGGTATAAATGATAACTATGAAAGGTAGATGTGCAAGACGCAATTTTCATGTGTTTACTACTGGCCATTGCAGAATTATCTCCCACTGAACCTTGAGTCTTTTTTACTTTTTTTCATGAAACGTGGGGAGTTGGTGTCGCAAACTCCTCATTCAGTCTGAAAGTTCTTGAATTTATATTTGGTATACATAATAACCATGAATGGTAGATGTGCACAAGCAATAATTATGTGTTTACCGCTGGTCATTGCAGAATTATCTCCCACTGAGCTTTGAGTATTTTTTTTATCATTTTGGCATGAAACTTGAGGAGTTTGTGTTGCAAACTCCTCCTTCAATTTGAAACTTATTGATATTTGACATACATAATAACCACGAATAGTACATGTGCAAAACATAATTGTCCTGTGTTTAGTGGCAGGCATTACAGAATTATCTCCACTTGAACTTTTAGTATTTTTGTCATTTGAACCTGTTACATTGGTAGTTGGTGTCACAAACTGAGATTTGCAATCAAGGCTGCCGTGCGGGGGCATTCATCACCTTTAGTGATAGTTCTAGTTGCATAAGCAAACAGAGCAGACCCTGATCTAACGGCTCCTAGGCTATAGGAAAGAAGTGACTAGTTCATATAGAGATGTTCATTAGGGAAAGGCTTAAAATCCTAGAATTCGACCTCTTTTAAAAAAAAATTTGTAGAGAGGTTTTAACTCTTTACACCATGAATATCTATGTAGGAAATAATGATATAATGAATATTAATTATGTCTCCCCCAGTATACTGGGGAGACATTTTGTTTTGTGGGCGGCGGCCGTCCATCTGTCCGATTTTTAATTTGTCCACACAGTGTCTCGAAAACCTTTGGTCGGATTTTCATGAAACTTAATAGGATTGATCAGCACCATGCCTAGTTGTGCATATATTATTCCTGCTCAATAATTTTCTGCAGAGTTATGGGACTTTGAAATTTTTACATGGAAAATTTTGTCAGCGTGGTATCTTAAATCTTTGGTGGGATTTTCATGAAACTTCATTGGATTCATCAGCACCATGCCAAGTTGTGCATATCTTATTCTTGTTCCGGTTCGATGATTTTCTGCAGAGTTATGGGAATTTGGAATTTTTACATGGAAGATTTTGATGAACAAAGGAGTATTTGGCTATGGCAGAAATGGTAGAATAATATCTATACTACATGTATTTCATAAGCAAACAGCAGACTTTGATCAGTCGTGTGATCTAGGACTACACTATTTGCAAATATGTGGAAAAAGTGCTTATCTGAAGGAAAGGGTTAACACATATTCTTTTTCTTTCAGCCCTGTGATAGACAAACCATCATTTATTCTCTAGAAGAAAACATTATGCCAGAAGGTTCCCACATGGATACAGGTAAGACAGCATTGAAATAAGAAATACAGTAAAAACTTGATACTACGAAAGTTTAGTAAATGAAGAACTTATGTCTTTGTGGTCAGGTGGCTGCTTAATGCAGGGTAAAAGTCATGAACATTCCACCTGCATTAAGCTGCTACCTGTGTTAACCCATTAACTCATAGTCTATTTTTAGATACAACCTCTTTGAATAGATCTACTGAAAAGGAGCATTAACTAGAGAAAAGGATTTTTTTAGAATTTTATAGTTTGAAACCATTGTGATAAATAAAGCATTTGCTCCTATAGGATTAATCTACAGGCACAGAATCTGGTTGGCATACAGTTAGGGATCCTGATGAGATCCTTAGTTACTTCACATCTCATCTGGACCCAAACTGTTAGCAATGGTAATCACAGAATTACCCATAGTGTGGAAAATAGTTATACCTTTCCCTGTTTAGTATTCATGTAACGAATAGTGACATCATTAATATTAATTAGATTAATTTTTATAATTGCATATGAACATATGATTGAACATAAGACATTTTAGTATAGGGAGAAACTGTAGAATCTGATCTATATTACACCATAAGCAAACATAGAAGACCCTGATCAGACGGCTCCCTATTTTCAAATGCGTGAAAAGGCATTTACAAATGTATATGAAGGCAAGGGTTAAGGGTGACTCCTTAGGGAATAAACATAAGGTCTGTACTAGCAGGTGTCTGCTTAATACAGAACAAAAGTAATGCAGAAATAAATTAACCCTTTGCCCCATAAATATGCCTTTCTGCACCTTTGTATCTAGTGAGATTGTCTCTATTTGATTTCATCTTATAGTTATACCCCCCACAACGAAGTTTGGGGGGGGGTATACTGGAATCAGGTCGTCCGTCTGTCCGTCTGTCCGTCCGGACGTCCGTCCGTCCGTCCGCACTCACCAAAGGGTAGTTGTGTGACTTTTTCTAACTAGTCGCACAAGTAAAATCATTAACCTGGCCATCTCTTGTGACATTAACCTGGCCATTTCTTGTGACATTAACCTGGCCAGTTGTGGGACATAGGGTTAGGGTTAGGGTTAGCTTCCAGATCATTCTTTTCCAAAGATAGAGCCAAAAATAGTTTTTCTTGTGGGACTAGTCCCACAAGAAAAGATCAAAGGAAAAAGTAACACAACTACCCATTTGTTAGTATGTCCGTCTGTCCGTCCGTGGACACAATTTTGTCCGGCCTTCTTCTTCTACAGTTTTGTTTCAATTTTGTTGAAAGTTCATATATAGCCATATGACCATATAAACCTGTGCACCGCATATTTCGGTTATGATCGGACCAATACTTCAGGAGTTATCTCCCCTTTTTAGTCCCCTACCAATGTTTTCTGGTTTTCTGGACTTTTTATGGAAGTGACTTGAGATATCAACTCAATATTTAGTACAAAGCTAAATCTAGATAAGTTACAGCTTATGTTAAAATCTCAGCCCGGTTGAATAATTATTTCCAGAGTTATTGCCCTTGAACTTTAATTTTTTTCTTCAAATTTGGGATTTTCCAGACTTTTTAGCTCACCTGAGCCGAAGGCTCAAGGTGAGCTATTGTGACCGCCTGTCGTCCGTCGTCCGTCTGTCCGTCTGTCCGTCTGTCCGTCTGTCCGTCTGTCCGTCCGTCTGTCCGTTCACTTTTATTTCAAATGACTTCTTCTCCTAAACCACTGGGAGGATTTCAACCAAATTTCACAGAAATGTACCTTAGGGTGTCCTCTATCAAGTTTGTTAAAATCATGACCCCCGGGCAAAAAATGGCCCCGCCCCACTACTTTTAAAGGTTTTTTTTTTAAATCTTTAAAAATCTTCTTCTCTGAAACCACAATTTCTAGAGCTTTGATATTTGGGATATAGCATCATCTAATGGTCCTTTACCAAGTTTGTTCAAATGATGACCCCCGGGCTAAAAATGGCCCTGCCCTGGGGCTTGTAGTTTTTCCATAGACTTATATAGGGAAACCTTTAACAATTTTTTTTCTGAAACCACATAATCTAGAGCTAAGATATTTGGTATGAAGCATCACCTAATGTATCACTACCAAGTATGTTCAAATAATGACCCCTGGGCCAAAAATGGCCTCACCCTGGGGTTTTATATTACTTTAACATCAGGAAGCTAGTTAAAAAAAATTCCTCACAGTTATTTCCCTTGTCCCATCAGCATAGCCATAATGGACAAAGGGAGATAACTGCATTGGAATTCTAGTACTTCCAGAATAGTGATTCTATTTGTAACTACTTATAATAAAATGTGGAAGGTGGAACAGTGTAGCTGTTTTAGAAGGCATAGAAACAGATATATCAAATTCCATTTGCAAACAGCAGACCCTGATCCTATAGGAGCCACCTTATCTGGGTCTACTCTGTTTGCAGATGCATGAAAACAAGTTTATATGATGGAAATTAAGGGTTAAACAGGCTTTTCTGCAGTTAAAGGGTTATAGCTCTGGGCAGTAAAATCTCTCCAGGTCAATGCATGACTCTTAACCCTTTGCACGCTAGTGGTGAAACTGTGATTACCTATGCAAACAGTTTGGATCCAGATGAGAGGCTGCATAATGCAGCATCTCATCAGGATCCAAACTGTTTGTCATCTTAACCATATTTTTGAAAAAAAATGAAAGTAAGTTTATTTTAAGAATTGAAGCAGATGACAATAACTTTTTGTTGCAGACGAAACATTAAAGGGATTTGGAAAGGAATGTTGACCTATTAACCCCATAGTGTGAGTGCTATACAGCTAGATGTTACCAATGTCTCTCAAATTAGATGTGGGAGATATTGGAAATCCTAAGCTAAGAAAACATGATCATGCATATGCCCCCCCCCCCCTTGTTTGCATCCTGATGAGACGCTGCATTATCATCTGGATCCACACTGTTTGCATAGGTAATCAAGATGATTATGATGAGAATCATGAGACGCCAGATTATGTGCAAAGAGTTAAATATTTAGGAAAATAATAGGTATTTCTTAAATTAGATAATACCAACAATAGATTCATTTTAATACTTTTAATTAACTAAAAAATTGTCATTTTAGGAAAAAAATAGGCATTATGCTAGTTACCATATTTAGAATATTAAATATTAAGGAAACTATTAGGTATTTCTTAAATTTAAATACATAACAAACAGTTTGAATCCAAATCACACACCACCTTATGCAGTGTCTGATCTGGAGCCAAACTGTTAGCAATGTGAAATACATCAAACTGTTCAGGATTTCGTGTACATATGTATTGAAACCTTTCACAAAGCATCTCATCGGGATCAAAACTGCTTGAAACAGTCATAATTTAACAAGTTCCTTCACATAAACGTGTTTTCATGCATTTGCAAACAGTAGACCAAGATCAGATGGAATTTAACAGAATTTAATAGATATGTTTTTCCTTCATAACATTACTCAACATCTCATCAAGAATAGACGGATTTTAAGATATAAACTGCTGAAAACAGTCAATAAACAGGTTTTCACGCATTTGCAAAGTTTACCAGAGTAGACCAAGATCAGACAGACTTTAATAGAATTTATTTTTTCGATTGCATCAAAGACAATATTTTAATATGACTTTGATTATGTGATTTATGTGATTTATACAATTACAAACAATACTAAGTGTCTATTAATTAAGCAATCTGACTTAATTACATGTTATACTTAAATTACATTCAACCCTCAACTTTTTCCATCATCTTGTTTGAGTCATTAACTGTAATTATCAGTTTTCTGCATATATTTGTTCTCTTTCTATAGGTAGGCCAGTTCAAGCAACCTATAAAGCAATCAATTGATACTGACTATAGTCTAATGCATGCTCCATTGAATTACCTGTCTGGCTTGATTGTGGGACTTATTGGAATTTTGTCAACCAAAATGTGGGAGACATTGGAATAAACCGTTAACATTTTAGTTTCACAGGTCTTTGCACAATGTTATGTTTGTTTCTGCAGTTAATTTATGTGATTGGAAAAAAATAGTTTCATTATGATCATTTATTCTAACAAATTTTATTATGCAACTCTTGTTTAATTGCATTTAGTTGAAATTTAGGTGTTTAATAATGTCTTTTCTCCTTGCTACTAATTGTATTTGTTTTAATTTGATTTTTAAAAAAAATAATGTCTTTAAGTTAATCAAAATTATTGTCGATCAATAATTAATGTTACTCAAAAAATTAGTAACTCTTCTCAATTTCAATTGTTAAAAAAACTAATGACCCTTTTAATTGACTTATCATCAGATATTCACACCTAGAGCTAGAATTATTTCTAAACACCTATTAACCCCTTACCTGTTTGCTTTGACAAAAAATTATCTGGGACTACTCTGTTTGCTAATGCGTAAAAAATTATTTCCATAAAGAGAAGTTTTAGCTTTGATAAAACCTGTAAAATCAAATCTATATCTTGTCAAATGCAAACAGAGCAGACCCTGATCAGACAGCTTCTATAGCAGCCGTCTAATCTAGTCTACTCTTATTTTTAATGCGTAAAACACATTATTTTTGTGAAGAGAAGTTTTTGCTTTGATAAAAACTGTAGAATCAGATCTATATTCCATAGGTGTCGTTTGATCTGGGTCTACTCTGTTTGCTAATGCGTAAAAACAGCTTTATATGAGGGAAAGGGTTAGAAGATTTTTAAAGATATTTTTATTGGTCATTTCACACAAAAACTGGCATTATGTACTGCCTAGCACTTTATTTGCCTATATACCTGGATCAAGGTATAATTGCATAGCTTTATTGACGTCATTTGAATTTCTCAAAGACCAGTTTTAGGCATTTTGAGCTAAGGCAAAAATGGCACAAGTTGTAAACAGTTTAGATCTTGGTCAACCAGTCACTTGGTATTAGATCTGAATCCAGTTCAAGTTTATTCAGCAGTGAAAGGGTGAAAGCAGTGGACTAAGCTTCTTTCATCTGCTAGAAATGTTGTCCACTGAAAAATGTCAATATATTACTGTAACTCAGGTGAGCGATATAGGGCCAATGGCCCTCTTGTTTTGGAAGTGGTTGCAGATATTAAATTTATATTTGGCATAAAACTAACTCTAGATGAATTACAGCTTAATTCCCAATCTCAGTCTGGTTGAATAATTTTTGCCAGAGTTACGGCCCTTGAACTTTAATTTTTTGTCAAATTTTCAATTTTCTGGTCTTTCTTTGGAAGTGGTTGGAGATATTAACTTCATATTTGCAATAAAGCTAAATCTAGAAGTGGTTCAGCTTAAGTTTAAATATGGGTCTGGTTGAATAATATTTGTCAGAGTTATTGTCCTTGAACTTAATGTTTTTCTGAAAAGGTACATAGTTTTAGAACTTTGGATTTGACAAAAACCTCATGAAACGGTCTTGTTTCTCTGAATTATTCTTCATTTTTATTACATAAATTAGGTTGGGGCATGTATTGTTTTTAAATCTCTTCATGTTTCTGTATGTACATATGTTCAGATTGATGATAGGTGTTCTGACAAGCAGACAGGTGGGGGGTATTCGTTAGCCTTTGGCTTACAGTTCTAGTTTTATTTACATTATTCATTTGGCTCTAAACGACCATCAGTGTCAATGGGCCGTAAAACATCATTCATTCATTCTGCGCCTTTGCAAACAAGAGTAGACCCAGATCAGATGGCTCCTACAGGAACCATCTGATCTGGGTCTACTCTTTCTGCTTATAATTAAAGGGTTAAGGTGAACTTTCTGTATTATTTTTGTTTTGCATTGACCCAGATTAGATGGCTCCTGTAGAAGATAGCGGTCAGTACCAGCAGGTGTCTTCTTAGTACAGAACTAAAGTAATGCAGAAATATCTGTATTACAGGGGAACTTTCTGTATTACTTTTGTCTTGCATTATTTAGCCACCCTATGTCAACCCTTTACCTGATAGAGATACCCTCAGCCATGGTAAAATATATTCCCTGTTCATGAATGTTATTACCAAATTTGGTTAATTTCTATTCCTACATTAATTATTTCTCACAGACATATTCATGAGGGAAAGGGTAACCCTTCACTCGATAACTATTCATGATAAGCAAACAGAGCCAACCCTGATCAGACGACCCCTACAGGAGAAATCTGATCTGGGTGTACTCTGTTTGCAAAGGCATAGAAAGATATATTTATAGAGTAAAGGGTTACACTTCTGATGTGTTGTCATTTTAGAGACGTTTCACTTTACAATTAATAGGTAAATATGTTTTATTCCATTGATACAGAGAAGAAATTGTTATTCTTTCATATGTAG
The DNA here is from genome assembly GCA_963576725.1 of Azorinus chamasolen. Lineage (NCBI taxonomy): Eukaryota > Metazoa > Mollusca > Bivalvia > Cardiida > Solecurtidae > Azorinus > Azorinus chamasolen. Next base: position 62,499,790 of record OY755236.1, on the reverse strand, counting down.
TAAAACCTCTCTAGTGCAACCACCAAAAAGAGTTATAAATCTGGGTCTTATAGGCAGGTGGTAGCTTAATGCAGAATGAAAGTAATGCAGAAAGTGCCAATGGGAGCTTTCTGTATTGCTTTTATCCTGCATTAAGCAATTGATGCTGTAGCTGCTAGTGAGTGAAACATGGATTTGACACCTGCAATGTTTCCAACATGATGACCGGTCACTGTTTGCATTGCCCAAATTGGATTTCATACAGCAGTTCACAAACAAGCATGTACAATATAATCTAATGATATAATACTTAATTGATGGATATTCATGTAAGAAATAATGATATCATGAATATTTATGACCTGAACTTTTATAATGGTATATAGACACAGGAGTTTTTGGCCACAGTATATGTAGAGACTAGAATCAGATATATTCCTTAAGCAAACAGAACAGACCCTGAGCAGATGGCTCCTACAGGAGCCATTTGATCTGTGTTTACTCTGTTGCAAAGGCATCAGAATGAGTATCTATCAGCCAAATAGTTTAATTTCCACAAAATCATGCCTGCATATTTTAGATAGGATATAGTCATTATCAAGTTTGATCAATTCTAAAACCCTTTGAATGCAGGAAATGAGTAAACTGGCATTTATAAATACTGTAGACCCTGATCAGAGAACTCTTTTGAGCCCTCTTGATCATAGTCTTCTTTGTTTGTCATTCAAACCCTTCAGGTAATTTCATTGTTTCTTATGCATAGAACTTTACAATAAAACATTGAAAAACGATACCACATTGAAATTTCAGTGTTCAGAGAGCTAATAGAAAATAAAATGTGATTTCAGATCTGCCAGATGAATTTTTTGAAGTGACAGAAAATGACATCAGAAAGATGCTGATGGCTCAAAAGAGACAGTTGTAAGGATATTTTCCCATCAAACTTGTAACTGAGTAAAACGAAAGTTAACCCTTTACTCCATGAATATTCATGACAAAAAATGATGTCATGAATATAACTAGATTGATTTTCCAAAATGGCATATTAGTACATGTATTTTTTTGCTGAAACAGAAACTGTAGAATCTGATCTATATTATTCCATAAGCAAACAGAGCAGACCCTGATCAGACAGCTCCTGTAGGAGCTGTCTGATCTGGGTCTACTCTGTTTGTAAAGGTGTATATATAGAGTCAAGTGTTAAATACCATTTGCAAGCAGTGCAGACCATCAGAGGTTTGCCACATAATGTCGTGGTGTTTGATGCTTGGAGAATACATATGCCAGTTAACCCTGAAGAAAAGAATATGTGTTAACCCTTTCCTCAATATAAATGCTTTTTCTTACCTTTGCAAGCACAGTAGACCCAGATCATACTACCCCTATAGGAGCCATCTGATCAGGGTCTGCTTTGTTTGCTGATGAAATTATATAGATATGCTCCTACAGTTTTTGTCTTAGCCGAAATTCCCCTTTAAACGTTTACCTTATAAAAATGAGTTAATGAATTTTTATGAAGTGATCATTTCATGTATAAAAGTTCATTAGTTAAAGGGTTAACTTGTTCCTGGTGTTGCTATGGACTGTTGTGTGACATCCTCTTCCTCACTTCTGTTTTATTTTGTTTTATGTAATTACAAATTTATGATAATCCAAGTATACCATTCTTGTTGACTCATCTTTCAGTATCAGTAAAGAAATGAAATGTACATTAAATTTTAATATTGTCATCAATTGTAATTATGAACTTTAAAAACTGTTCTAACCCTTTACACCATGAATATTCATGTAAGAAATAATGGCATCATGAATATTGATCTGATTATTATTATATAAGCACATGAACATTGGAACTTTTGGCCATGACAGAAACAGTACAACCATATCTATATACAGTAAAACCTCGATTATTCGAATTTTCGGTATAGAAGAATGTAGACCCTTTTAGGCAGGTGGCTGCTTAATGCATGGTGAAAGTCATACAGAAAGCTCCTAGAGGAGCTTTCTGCATGACTTTCACCATGCATTTAGCTGCCACCTGTCTTAAAGATCGATAATAATACGTATTTTAGTGTTCGAATAATCAAAGTTTTACTGTATTTCATAACCAAATAGAGCAGACCCTGATCAGATGACTCCTATAGATTATTTGTCTATAGCAGAATTTGGACACAGGAACTTTTGGCAATGGCAGAAACTGTGGAACATATCTATATTATACCATAAGCAAACAGATCAGACGGCTCTTACAGGAACTGTCTGATCTGGATCTACTCTATTTGCAAAAACATAAAAAATGTGTGTATGGAGTAAGGTTAATGTTAAAGATAGGCTTGCAAACTTTGTATGGTCAGGTAAAATGGTTTTGATTAGGATTAGCTACTTCCACTTCTGCTCATCAATTGCTTGGCCAGAATTGGACAGTAAACTCTCAGATTGCTTATAGTTGTACAAGTTAAAGCCATATTTACCCTGAACATCCCGTTAGCAAACGTCCCTTCTCCACCTGTTTATAAAGCTGAATACACAATTTTGATAACTCTAAACTATTTAGACTCTGATCAAACTGCTCCTTCTAGATCAGTTTGATCTGGGTATGCACTATTATCCTTAAGCCTTTCCCTCATACAAACACTTTTTCATGCATTTACAAACAGAGTAGATCCAGATCAGATGGTTCCTGTAGGAGCGGTCTGATCAGGGCCTGCTTTGTTTGCTTATCAGTTATATAGATTTGACTCTGCAGTTTCTACCAATTCCAAACATCCAGTGTATATATTATGTGATTTAAAAAAAATCATCAAATAAATATCCATGATATCATTATTTGTTTCATGAATACTGAACAGGGAAAGGGCTAAGTTTTGTCTGTCTGAATACTTAAAGTAATTAGCATATTTACAATTTCCTTCAGAGATGACGTAGAAAATCAGCCTCTACTGACATCTGCTATGAGACAAGCTAGACTGGAGTCAGCCTATGGCAAGTATGACCGGGTGGTGATAAGAATACAGTTCCATGATAAACTGGTGCTACAAGGGTTGTTCAGACCCAGAGAGACAGGTGTGTTACAGTAAAGCCTTTCTACAATGGCCGCTCAAAGGGTTTTTAAGACAGGTGGTGACCTAATGCAGTGCAAAAGCTATGTAGAATGCAGGAGGTTACTGTATTATGTTTCATTTTGCCTTAAGCAGCCACCTGGTTTAAACCTTTACTCCATGAAAATGCCTTTCTACGTCTTTGCAAACAGAGAAGACCCTTATCAGACGGCTCTCTGAACAGGGTCTGCTCTCTTTGCTTATGATATAATATAGATATGACGCAACTGTTCCTGCCATGGCCAACAATTCCTGTGTTTATATGCCATTATAGAATTTAATCTGATTAATATTCATGATGTCATAGAGGAGCCATCTGATCAGGGTCTGCTCTGTGTGCTTATAGAATTTGACAGATCTGTTTCTTTGCTATCAAAAATGTCTACAATGTTCCACCTTCCATATTTCTTTATAACTATTTTGTTAATGAATATTCAATAGGTATTGAAATTTGGAAAGAGTTAAGTGTGTAAATTTACATATGAACATATATAGTAACGGTGTGTAAAATTTATATTGGAACACACATAGTGTAGTGTGTAAGTTTACTATGGAACACAAATACAGTGCTCCTTCCCTACAACGACCCTCTCAATAACGATTCCCTCCTTACAACAACGCATGTCACTGTTTCCGAAAAAACAAGGCTCCAGAAACAACCTTTTTCCATTGTACTTTATTTATGCCTCCATCAAACCCTATGTTTTGACCACTCTTTAGAATCGTCACTTTGTGACGATTCTAAAGAGTGGTCACAACATAGGGTTTGATGGAGGCATAACGGTTTTAGTTCTCGAAATACACCATATCTGGGGATCTGCAAACAAGCTAATTATGTTTCATTTTCCCTCCCTATAACAACTCCCTCTGAACAACACATACAATATTCGTATCCCAAAGGGTGTCGTTGTAGAGAGGGAGCACTGTAGTAATAAATGGTTCAGTTTACAATGTACATGTATATTGTTTCTTTTTTTCAGTGTTTGCTGTTCAGAAGTTTGTGAAGGATTATTTAGAAGACAAAAGTATTCCATTTCATTTATGTAAGTAAAGAACAACTTTAACCCATTCCCACATAAAAACACCTTTTGACGTATTTGCAAACAGAGTAGATCTGCTCTGTTTGCTGATGGTATTTGATGGATGGTCCTATAGTTCCTTCTTTGGCCATAGAAAGAAGCTCCTGTCCATGTTTAATTATAAATTTCTGTCAATGATTATTCCTAAGGCCATGAAATTTTGAATAGTGTTTAAGTGAGAATATGCTAATGACACTCAGTTCACATGGACATACATTGTATAATAACACCTGAAGTTGAGTTAACCCTTTCCCACAAATAAACTCCTTTAACACCCTTGCAAACAGAGTAGACCCAGATCAGACAGCTCCTGTAGAAGCTGTCTGATCAGGGTCTGCTCTGTTTGCTCATGGTATAATATAATTCTTATTCTACAGTTTCTGTCTGAGCCAAAATGGCATGAGATCATATGCCATTATAAAAATTAATCTGAATGATATTAATGATATCATTATTTATTACATGAATATTCAACAGGTAAAGGGTTAACATTGATATTATTTTACACTATTGACCTGCACACCATCTTTTTATTACAATTTGTTTGATAAAATTATTTATGTTCATTTGTTGACAGTTTTTGTCATTTAATCTCTTTATTGTATTTCTTCAGTTTCTCGAAGCAGCATTTCGTACCTCTTTATTGCATATATTTGCAGTCTAAGTGTATATCTTGGACCATTTGTGTATTAACTATCTGTGTTTGGGATCAAAATACATGTACTTATATATTCACCCAGTTTCTTACCCTTTTACTCTATGAATATTCATGAAAGAAATAACGACATCATGAATATTAATACGCTGAATTTTTATAATGGCATCATGAAAGCAGGATGTTTTGTCCAAGACAGAAACTGTAGAATCAGATATATGTAATTTCATAAGCAAATAGCAAACCCTGATTAGACTGCTCCCACAGGATCCATCTGATCTGGGTATGCTTGTCTGCAAATGAGTAGAAACGCATATACAAGTACATGGAGTAAAGGGTAAAGAATGAAGCAATACACTTGAAAACATCCAGCATTAAATCCTTTAACATATTTGATTGTCATCAGTGTCTGTCAGGGCCTTTTTCCCCTGTTATTTAATTCTTGACTACTGATCACATTATATATTTAAGTAATTACAGCATGTTATTACTTAACACCATTGAATCATAATTTTGTTCTTGATTTTGTTTCAGACACAGCTCCACCTAAATGTGTGCTGAAGGATGTATCACAAACCCTTCTGGAAGTATGCTGTTGCTTTTTAACGCATTCATTTATTTTGACACCTCTGTTAAAGTCACTTTTTGAAACCATTGTGATAAATGGAGCATTTGCCCCTTGGAGCAAAAGTGCTATTTATCACAATGGTTTCAAAGTACAAAATTCTAAAAGTTTCATTTTCTTTAATAAATGCTGCTTTTCGGTAGTTTTATTTAAAGCTGTTAGTCTAAAAATAATGTATGAAGATATGGGTTAATCTGTTTATCCCTTTCCCTGTTTTATATTTAGTCCAAATTTCAATACCTACTGAATGTTCATGAACAAAATAGTTATAATGAAATATGGAAAGTGGAACATTATAGCCAGTTTAGAAAGTAAAGAAACAAGTCTTTCAAATTCCACTAGCAAACAGAGCAGACCTGATCAGAAAGCTCCTATAGGAGCCATCTGAGCTGGGTCTACTCTGTTTGCAAATGTGTGAAAACACGTTTATATGAGGGAAAGGGTTAATGCAGGACATGATTCAGACAATGTAGACCAAGATCCATATCTTAACGCTTTGCATGCTTAGTAATTTTTATCTGCAGAAAATGTTGTCGAGAGTAATATTGATAAGACATTTTTTTCATTTCTCTTCAAAATGCGATTAGACTGTCAGACAGTTTGGATCCTGTTGAGATTCCAAGCTACATGGCATCTCATCATTGCATAGGTAATCAGAAATTCTAACACACCTTGCGCACACATCTACATAAACAAAGAAGGGACGTATCTATGTTTGAATTCTCCATAAAACACCGCACACGCAGTAACAGCTTAACGTGACGTAATATGGCTTCGAAAATTTGTACGACAAGAAACTTAGTGCCGTTGTGGCGATGCAAATTATAGTTAAATTGAAGTGTTAGAATCGAAATAATAAATTTATACCAGTGTTTTATCGTGCAATCGAACACTGGTAAGAGTTGAGATGCGTAGTAATTAAATCACGAGGCCGATAGGCCGATTGATTTAATTATAAACATCTCAACGACTTATTTCTAAATTCACTACTTGTGTTAAAAGTGATAAACAATCTCTAGCAAATATGATTTTTGCATATTGATAGAGCATTCCACTTTGAAAAAAACTGTATTTAGCCCTTTACTCTAAATGTATGAAATGCGTTAAGATTAGTAATGGATTACCCTCTACCCGATGAATATTCATGTAAGAAATACTGACATCACTAATATTAATTAGATGATTTTGAGCTCACTGGAGCATGAAGTGCTCATGATGAAAAGCTCACAGAAATGGTCCTTGTGAAGTCCTCCTTCATTTTCATTCTAAGAATTGAAATCCATGTAAATCTCTGGTTGCCATGGCAATCAAAAGGAAAAACACTTTGATAATCTTTGTCTGAGACCACAAGGCTGATTTCAGTGTAATTTGCAGAAATTATCCTTCAAACTATTTTGATTCGTTAAAAGACATGGTGGCTAGGGTTGGGGCTAATTTTCCTTGTATGGATATACATGTATTATTTTTATTTGTTAAAAGACATGGCAGCCAGGGTCAGGGCTAATTTTCCTTATATGGCTATATTGGAAAGTTCTCCTGAAACATCTCAGCAGATTTTGATATAATTTTACTTGAATGATCCTTTAGTGACCCTGTACCCTGTACTGAAATTATTCAAATCATTTTGTTTTTTTATAACCATGGCTCTCTTGGTTTAAGAATGACTTATAAACACAGTCATTGTTAGCTTTGACAGAAATTGTCTACTCTGTTTGCAAAGGTTGGAAAATGCATTTTTATGAAGTATAGGGTTAGATATATCATGATGTTTTGTACTTGTACATGATTATTTAATGTGTACTATTGTATACTATTCATCTATTATAGGCTCGTCTAGTCCCAGCCTCTGTGGTATATTTTGGAAGTGAGAAGCATCAGGGTAAGGTTTGAAACCTTAATAATTTTGCCTCAAACTGAGATTAATTTTTATGTAGTGCTTAGACATATGTTTATGCCCCAACCAAGTGGTGGCATATAGAGTTGCTCTTGTACGTCCGTACGCCCTTTATTTGCAAAAATGACTTTAAAAATATATTTTCCGAACTCTTTCTTAGAAAGTATTTGTCCAATCCTCTCCAAACTTTACACACATGTTTGTGGCCATTATATCTTGGTCAAGTTCAATAGCCATGTAAATCACTTTAGTCGTTTAGGAGTTGCGGCCCTTTATTTGCAAAAACTTTAAAAAGGTCTTGTCCGGACTCTTTCTTAGAAACTTTTTGTCCAATCCTGACTAAAGTTTACACACCTGTTTGTGTGGCCATTACATCTTAGTCAAGGTTGATAGCCATGTAAATTGCTTCAGTTGTTTTGTTCCGCTAGAAAAAATGAATTATAGGAAAATGATAATTTCTTAAGCCTTTAACCCCTGTCCCTAATGAACGTTTATGCCTGAATTGATCACTTCATGAATAATGATTAACTTCGTTTTTATACGGTAAAATTTTCAAGCTACTTTTTGGCTTAGACAAAAAAAGCAAATAGATCAGATCTATATAAGCAAATAGAGCAGACCCTGATCAGATGGCTCCTACAGGAGTCCGATCTATTTGCAATTTGTGAAAAAAGCATTTATATGAGGGAAAGCGTTAAAGCCTCTAAATGGAAGTAAACTCTAAAACAATAGTTCAGATGCAGATCAGTGGTGTCTGTTGAAACCCTGTCTTTACCATTTACATATCTAATCCATATTGTATCTTCACTGAATGACAGAAAAAGAATACTATTGCAAAAATTTCACTGAAATGACCTAAATTTTAACTTTGCTTGAACACACTGATAAAATCATATATATAAAAAATATAAAATCTATCCCCCTACCCCACCTCCACAACAAAGTACTATTCACATATTTTTAAAAGCGCAATCCTAATGTCTTAAGCGACCATTTATTGATTGAACATATGATTCTTAAAAAGCAGGTGGTTGTTTAATTCAGGGGAAAAGTAATGCAGAGAGCTCCTATTGCGGAGCTTTCTGCATTACTTTTGACCTGCATTAAGCTACCACCTTTCTTGAGGACCCCAACATTAGACCCCTTTAATGGTCACTTAAGGCAGGTTTTTCTGGCAAGCAGCCAAGTTACCTGGCACACACAAGTTGCCTATAGCATGTTAGAGGTTGTCTATTGATGTTTTATCAAAGTCACATTGTGAGGAGTATTGTTAGAGCCTGTACTCCATAGATACACCTTTCTATGCCTTTGCAAACAAAGTTGACCCAGATCAGACAGCTCCTACAGTATCTGCTCTGTTTGCTAATGAAATGATATAGATATGATTCTACAGCTGCTGCTATGGCCAAAAAATCCTGTGGTTATGTGCAGTTATAAAAAATAATCTGATAAATTTTCATGTCATTATTTCTTACATGAATATTCATGGAGTAAAGGGTTAATACATATATTTTTACAGAACATTACCTGTCAGAGGCTGTCCTATCAGAAGTGCGTCCCAGAATCCAGGCTGAACAAATCATAGCTGAATGGTAAGCATACTAACTGACAAGGCTCCTAGGCAAAACTAATGTAATTAGAACTAATTAACGCTTTCCTAATACAAACACTTTTTCACGCCTTTGCAAACAGAGTAAACCAAGATTAAACCGCTCCTATAGGAGCTGTCTGATCAGGATTTGCTCTATTTGCTTATGGAATTATATAGATCTGAGCCTACAGTTTTCGTCTAACTAAAATTCTCTGAAAATATTTACATTACAGAAATTAAGTTGATGAATAATCATAAAGTGACCTATTAACACATTTATGGTTAAGAATCACATCTGTATAAATCCGTAAGCAAGTAGAGCAGACCTGGATCAGACTGCTGCAACAGGAGCTGTCTTGTCTGATATTGATCTACTCTGTTAGCTGTAGGCTTCAGAAAGTGTCTCTGTGAGGTAAAGGGTTAAATGGCCTGCTGTACATTCTCTTGGCAAACTGTATTGTACAGTGTAATGCTTTTGAAAACAAGATGAATCCAAATGACATGCCTGGTAACTTGGCATCTCATCACGATCAAAACTGCTTAAAGTTTGTGATGGTAATTTGAAAAGAAATGGAAGAAAAAGTGTTCTTTTAGAATTGAAGATAATTGACCCATTCCGTGCTGCGTATGCATGTAAAAAATGATGATATCACGAATATTTATTTACAAATTTATAATGGCCTATGAACATAGGAGTTTTTGGTACTGGTGCAAACAGTTGAGTCAGATCTATTCAAATTTCATAAGCAAACAAAGCAGACCCTGATCAGATGGCTCTAGGAGCCATCTGATCTGGGCCTACTCTGTTTGCAAATGCATGAAAAGGCATTTAGATGAGGGAAAGGGTTAATTTGACACACATTTTAATAATGAGTGTTAACTACAAGAAACATACATCTTAACTCTAACAGTACTTTTTTATACCCCCCTTTTGAAAAAATGGGGGTATATTGCTTTGCACATGTCGGTCGGTCGGTCGGTCGGTTGATAGATCGATGGTTTCCGAATGATAACTAATAAACAACTTGGCATAGAAACTTCAAACTTGCTGTGGTGGTTGGTCATGACAAGTAGATGACCCCTATTGTTTTTTAGGTCACTAGGTCAAAGGTCAAGGTCACCATGACCTAAAATGTTGAAATAGTTTCCGATCAATAACTGCTCAAGGGTTTGGCTTGGGATCTTCAATCTTGCTGTGGTGGTTGGTCATGACCACTAGATGACCCCTATGGTTTTTGAGGTCACTAGGTCAAAGGTCAAGGTCACCATGACTTTAACTGGTTAAATGGTTTCCGATCAATAACTGCTCAAGGGTTTGGCTTAGAATCTTCAAACTTGCTGTGGTAGTTGGCCATGACCACTGGATGACCCCTATTGTTTTTGAGGTCACTAGGTCAAAGGTCAAGGTCACCATGACCTTAACTGATAAAATGGTTTCTGATCAATAACTGCTCAAGGGTTTGGCTTAGGATCTTCAAATTTGCTTAGGTTGATGGTCATGACAACTAGATGAGCCCTGTTGTTTTTGAGGTCACTAGGTCAAAGGTCAAGGTCACCATGACCTTAACTGGTGAAATGGTTTGTGATAAATAACTGCTCAAGGGTTTGGCTTAGAATCTTCAAACTTGCTGTGATGGTTGGCCATGACCACTGGATGACCCCTATTGTTTTTGATGTCACTAGGTCAAAGGTCAAGGTCACCATGACCTTAACTGATAAAATGGTTTCTGATCAATAACTGCTAAAGGGTTTGGCTTAAAATCTACAAACTTGCTGCGGTAGTTTGCCATGACAACTGGATGACCCCTATGGGTTTTGAGGTCACTAGGTCAAAGGTCAAGGTCACCATGACCTTAACTGGTAAAATGGTTTCTGATCAATAACTGCTCAAGGGTTTGGCTTAGGATCTTCAAATTTGCTTAGGTGATTGGTCATGACAACTAGATGAGCCCTGTTGTTTTTGAGGTCACTAGGTCAAAGGTCAAGGTCACCATGACCTTAACTGGTGAAATGGTTTACAATCAATAACTGCTCAAGGGTTTGGCTTAGGATCTTCAAATTTGCTGTGGTGATTGGTCATGACAACTAGATGACCCCTATTTATTTTGAGGTCACTAGGTCAAAGGTCAAGGTCATCATGATCTTAACTAATGAAATGGTTTCCAATTAATAACTGCTCAATGGTTTGGTTCGGGACCTTCAAACTTGCTGTGGTAGTTGGTCGTGACCACTAGATGACCCCTATAGTTGTTGAGGTCACTAGGTCAAAGGTCAAGGTCACCATGACCTTAACTTGTGAAATGTTTTCAGATCAATAAATGATCAGTGGTTTGGCTTAGGATCTTCAAAGTTGCTGTGGTGATTAGTCATGACCGCTAGATGACCTCTGTAGTTGAGGTGACTAGATCAAAGGTCAGGGGGTCTGTGGGGTATACATGTTTTACAAACATCTCTTGTTGTCAGTAAAAATGCTACACAAATGTTTGCACTTACGCACATTGATTTTGTTCCTTTCACATGCCTTTATTGATAAGTATGTAATATTATATAACATAAAGAACATGATAAAGTTAGACTGTTCAACGTCCTGATAGTTGTAGGCCCTTGATTTATCAGAAATGTCATTGTAGTTGTGATACAATGGGTATTGCTAGTATATATACATGTACATGTATGTAACAAATATTTCGCTTGAAACTAGGAGCAAATGCTCTGTTTATCAGGATGAAAAGGCATCATTAAGAGGGAATGGGTTAAACATATTGTTTTTTACCTTATTTCAGTCTAGGAACATCTAAATATGAGGAACCAGGCCCTATACCACACCAGGGGACGTCATCCAAGGGTAAACAGCCTGCGACTCAGAAGGCTGAAGCCAGTGGCCCAAGTCCCTCTACATCAGCACAGCCCTCATCCAGCTCCCAGAGTGACAGCAAACCAGTACCCAAGTGGTTCAAAATTGGTACGACCTATGTTTGATATAATGGACTTTTTATCTGTAATAACTTCTTTAACTCTTTACTCCATAAATACGTCTTTTAACACCTTTCAAACAGAGTAGACCCAGATCAGATGTCTCCTGTAGGAGCCATCTGGTCAGGGTCTGCTCTTTTTGCTCATATAATTATGTAGATCAGATTCTGCAGTACTTACTAAGGCCAAACTTTTTCTGTTCAAATGCCATTATAGATATTCAGCTAGATAATGATAATGTCATTATTACTTTCATGGAGTAAAGGGTTAAAGGAACTAAAAAGTACATTAATCTTTAAAAAAAAATACACCATGAATATTCATGTAAGAAATAATGACATCATGAATATTAATTAGATTATTTTTTATAATGGCACATGGACACAGGGATTTTTGCTCATAGTCAAAACTGTAGAATCATATCTATATTATTTCATAAACAAACGGAACAGACCCTGATCAGATGGCTCCTATAGGATCCATCTGATTAGGATATTCCCTGTTTGCAAAGGCATAGAAAGGCGTATTTAAGGGTTAATGTAGGAGAAAGGTAATGAAGCTTTCTGTATTTCTTTATTTCACCTCCCACTAGTTTCTGGCATTTTCATTGGATAAGAGCAGTCACATGGTGACCCTCTATATTTCTATAGAGGGTCAGTAGCTGACCCATTATTGGTGTTCTACAAAAAGATTAATGCCATTCAAAATAGTTCGTCTTTTTAGCTCACCTGAGCCAAAGGCTCAAGGTGAGCTATTGTGACCGCCTGTCGTCCGTCGTCCGTCTGTCCGTCTGTCCGTCTGTCCGTCTGTCCGTCCGTCTGTCCGTTCACTTTTATTTCAAATGACTTCTTCTCCTAAACCACTGGGAGGATTTCAACCAAATTTCACAGAAATGTACCTTAGGATGTCCTCTATCAGTTTTGTTAAAATCATGACCCCCGGGCAAAAAATGGCCCCGCCCCACTACTTTTACAGGTTTTTTTTTTAAATCTTTAAAAATCTTCTTCTCTGAAACCACAATTTCTAGAGCTTTGATATTTGGTATATAGCATCATCTAATGGTCCTTTACCAAGTTTGTTAAAATGATGACCCCCGGGCCAAAAATGGCCCTGCCCTGGGGCTTGTAGTTTTTACATAGACTTATATAGGGAAACCTTTAAAAATCTTTTTGTCTGAAACCACATAATCTAAAGCTAAGATATTTGGTATGAAGCATCACCTAATATACCACTACAAGGTGTGTTCAAATAATGACCCCTGGGCCATAAATGGTCTCACCCTGGGGTTTTATGCTACTTAACATCAGAATCTGTAACACTTAAAAGGTAATTTCCTCACAGTTATTTCCCTTGTCCCATCAGCATAGCCATAAGGGACAAAGGGAGATAACTGCATTGGATTGCTAGTATCATTCTATTTATAACTATTTATAATAAAATGTTGAAGGTGAATCAGTGTAGCTGTTTTAGAAGGCATAGAAACATCTATCAAATTCCATTAGCAAATAACAGACCTTGATCCTATAGGAGCCACCTTATCTGGGTCTACTCTGTTTGCAGATGCATGAAAACAAGTTTACATGAGAGAAATTAAGGGTTAAATAAACAACTCCAGATCTGCAGACCAGCAGCAGGTCAAAGTTACAGCTGCTTGGCAGTAAAATCTCTCCAGGTCAATGCTGACTCTTAACTCTTTGCATGCTAGTGGTGAAACTGTGATTACCTATGCAAACAGTTTGGATCCAGATGAGAGGCCGCATACTGCGGCGTCTCATCAGGATCCAAACTGTTTGTCATCTTAACCATATTTTTGCAAAAAAATGAAAGTAAGTTTATTTTAAGAATTGAAGCAGATGACAATAACTTTTTGTTGCAGACGAAACATTAAAGGCATTTTGACCCATTAACCCCAGTGTGAAAGTAACAATTCAGGCAATCAAGGAAAATGATCACCATCTAGACTTTTGATCTGGGTCCAAACCCAACTGATGTAAGTCATGGTAATGTTTAAGAAAACTGTGAAAACATGATTATGAAATGGCCCAACTGATATAAGTCATGGTAATTCTTAAGAAAACATGATAATGCATTTGCCCCCCCCCCCCCCCCCCCCCCCCCCCCCCCTTAACAATGATAGGTTAAACTTACTACTGTGGATTAAGTCTGCTGCCCCAAAAAGCATCTTAAATATTACTTTTTCATAAAATTTGATGACAACACATTAAAAAGTTCTAAAATGTCTGAATCTTGTATGATATTAATGAAATAACTAAGTAAATATAACTTCATTATAACAGTAGAGGTAACTCTTCTCAATTTCAATTGTTAAAAATACTAATGACCCGTTTAATTGAATTATCTTCAGATATTCACACCTAGAGCTAGAATTATTTCTAAACACCTATTAACCCTTAACCTGTTTGCTTTGACAAAAATTGATCTGGGACCACTCTTGTTTGCTAATGCTTAAAAAAAATTTATTGCCATAAATAGAAGTTTTAGCTTTGAAAAAAACTGTAAAATCAAATCTATATCTTGTCAAATGTAAAAAGAGCAGACCCTGATCAGACAGCTTCTATAGCAGCCGTCTGATCTAGTCTACTCTTATTTTTAATGTGTAAAACACATTATTTCTCTGAAGAGAAGTTTTTGCTTTGACAAAAACTGTAGAATCCGATCTATATTGTGTCAAAAGAAACAGAGAAGACCCAGATCAGACAGCTTCCGTAGGAGTCGTCTGATCTGAGTCTACTCTGTTTGCTAATGCATAAAAACAGCTTTATATGAGGGAAAGGGTTAAACGATTTTTAAAGATATTCTTATTGGTCATTTCACACAAAAACTGGCATTATGTACTGCCTAGCACTCTATTTGCCTATATACCTGGGTCAAGGTATAATTGCATAGCTTTATTGAAGTCATTTGAATTTCTCAAAGACCAGTTTTAGGCATTTTGAGCTAAGGCAAAAATGGCACAAGTTGTAAACAGTTTAGGTCTTGGTCAACCAGTCACTTGGTATTAGTTCTGAATTCAGTTCAAGTTTATTCAGCAGTTAAAGGGTGAAAGCAGTGCACTAAGCTTATTTCATCTGCTAGAAATGTTGTCCACTGAAAAATTAACATGTCAATATACATGTATTACTGTAACTCAGGTGAGCGATATAGGGCCAATGGCCCTCTTGTTAATCATTATTCTGATCCATGCTATTACTCATTTTAACAAATATTCACTTAATATAACGGATTGGCGCAGTTTGAACCACTTTTGTTTGCTTTTTCTTTTTTGTTTACTTAAAATTTAGACCTGCAGAATTGTGACGCGCAACGGTAAAAATATAACAAAATGACTTCATTTAAACGTCAACGTCATTCCGTAACAATAACAATGTCATCATCTGGGTCAAAATCAATGATTGAAAGTGGTCGATGAAATAAATCAGTTATTGGGTTTGTCACTGACCCACTAACGGAAATATAGGGGGTATGTAGCATGAATAGGGGGACTCGGCTACCGCCTCGCCCCCTATTCATCCTACAGACCCCCTATATTTCCGTAGTGGGTCAGTAACAAACCCAATAACTAATATTCATAGTGCATTATTCTGCTTCCTGTGTAAATCAACACTATGGATCAGTTTGTGATGACTTTTGCAGACAGTTTGGTTCTAGATGTTACACCAACACTCTGACACAGTTTAAAAAAAAATGAAGAAAAATGTACTTTCAGAAGTTTAGCAGACCGAAGTTATTTCTATAGTATTGAAAAGATTAACCTTTTCCCTGTTGGATAATCATGTAGGAAATAATGACATCATGCATATTTATTAATTTATAATGGCATATGCATATATGAAGCTTTGGTATTGGTAGACATTGTAGAGTCAGATCTATCATAATTTCATATTATAAAGCAAACAGAGCAGACCCTGATGCAGGTGGCAGTGGTCTAGTGGTAACGCGCTTGACTATCAGTCTGGAGGTCTGGGGTTCAAATCCCGGTCCCTCCCAGAAATTCGGAGACGCTTTTCCGTGTCTCCCACCCGCACATCCTCTCCACCCAGGGGGTAAAATGGGTGCCTGTGAGGGTCACTCGCCGGTACTGCGACTGCATGATTGCGCCATATGTTAGCAGTGCTCAGTATTGTAGGCCAATGACTCAATGACCAGGGGAGTACATGTACAGTCGGCTGAGCAGTCTTTCGGACTGAAAGTAGACTATAACTAGGTACTTTTTTTTACTTTTATCATATGGCTCCTACGGGAGCTTTCTTAACCCTTTCCCTCATTGGCTATTTTTAGATCCAACCACTTTGAATAAATCTACCGAAAAGGAGCATTTACTAGAGAAAAGGAAAATTTTATAATATTTTGTTTGAAACCATTGTGATAAATAGGGCATTTGCTCCTATGGAGCAAATGCTCTATTTATCACAATGGTTTCATAAAGTGACTTTTACGGAGGCTTAGAAAGGCGTATTTATGGAGGAAAGGGTTAATTAGGTCTACTCTATTTTCAAAGGTGTGAAAAAGCGTTTGTATGAAGGAAAGGGTTAAAATCTGTTGAATACATCAAATGTTGTAAAAATAACTTTGAAAATTGTGTTTTCCATTCCAGGGAAGAAATGAGATTTGCCTTCTTCAAAACTGAAAACCCAGAATTGCAGTTGAATGGAACATGTTGCAGTTTGCATATGATAAAAGAGTGTGTGGAATGCGAAAGTGAAAGGAGATGAACAAATTGGTGACAACATTTGCAAACAGTTGGGATCTTCAAGGGATGCCAAATAACTCAGTAGCTCACCAGGAGTAAAACTGTTCAACTTTGAAAAGCTCAAATTAGAGATTTGAATTAGATACACAGCCTTCACAGACAACAGTTGACTTCATGTTTAAACTCTTCCACTGCCATATTTTGTCATCTTTAAACTTTATCGTCTGCTACAATTTTCAATATTTCTTTTTCTTTCTTTTTTTAACAAAAATCACAGTAACAAAAAAAGTTTGGATCCTGATGAGACACCAAGTTTCTCGGCATAAGTAATCACAGATGCAATTTTGGCAGCCAAAGAGTTAAGACTGAACAATGTCTTGAATATCTTTATGATAATAAACCCTTTACATCATGAATATTCATGTAAGAAATAATGACATCATGAATATTAAATAGATTCATTGTTATAATAGCACATTGACACAGATTTCTTTTGGGCATGGTAAAAAACTGTACAATCAAATCTGTATTATATCTATATATTATAAGCAAATGGGGCAGACCCTGATCAGACAGCTCCTACAGGATCTGGGTCTACACAGATTGCAAAGGCATAGAAATGGGTATTTATGGAGTAAAGGGTTAAAAGCACATACTATGTAAGGAATAAGTAGTTGGCTTTTAGACATACAGTAGAACCCCTCTAAAACCATTACTTAATGAACAGTCATTAAAGCAGGTGATTGCTTAATTCAGGAAGAAATTAATGCAGAAAGCTCCTATATGAGCTTTCTGCATAATTTCCATCCTGCATTAAGCTACCACCTGACTTTGAAGGGAAGACATATGCATCTTTTAAGTGATTACATTGGAGAGGTTTTTACCATATTTGGTTGCTCATACACTCTGGTCATGGATTGTATAAGGACTGACACTTGCATCTTAACCCTTTACTCCATGAATATTTATGTTAGAAATAATGACATCATAATTAAATAATTTTTTTATAATGGCACATGGATGCAGGAATTGTAGAATCATGTCTATATGATTTCATAAGCGAACAGAGCAAACCCTGATCAGATGTCTCCTACAGGAGCCGTCTGATCTGGGTCTGCACTTTTGCAGAGGCGTAGAAAGGGGCATTTGTGGAGTAAAGGGTTAACCCTATACCTGTTGATTGTTTATGTAAGAAATGTTGACCCAACAAACATTAACTTTCTGCATTTTTAACAGCATTCTTAACAAGGGCAGAAACTGAAGAATCTAATCTATAGTATTTCATAAGCAAACAAAGCAGACCAAGATCAGACGGCCCCTGGTTGAGCTATATGATCTTGGTTTCCTCTGTGTGCGAAGGGTGAAAAAGTTTTTATATAGCAGAAAGGGTTAAACACAAAATTTGTCCAATTAATAATTATTCATAGTGTCATTATTTTCTTCATGAATATTCATATAGTTACGGTTTGATAGACGTAAATGACCAGATGTACAGTAAAACCCCTCTAAACCGGATGTAAGATATAGTGTAAATATCAGCCTTAGAGACAGGTGGCAGCTTAATGCAGGGTAAAATTATGCAGAAAGCTCCTATAGGAGCTTTCTGCATGACTTTCACCCTGCATTAAGCAGCCTCTTGCATAAAAGTATCTAAATTATTCTCTACTAGAATTCCGGTGTAGAGAGGTTTTACTGTATATGATAAAGGAAAATGTACAAGATTTTCAATTTCACCTTAGTATAAGTACCTGTCCCAGACATTTTTAATTTTGAAACTGTATATTTAACCCTTAACACCATGAATATTTATGCAAGAAATAATGACACCATGAATATTAATTCACTATATTTATAACAACATATGAACATAGGCAAATTTAACCAGGACAGAAAGTACAAACTCAGATCTATATTATGTAATAAGCAAACAGAGCAGACCCTGATCAGATGGCTCCTACATGAACGATCTGATTTGGGTCTACTTTGTTTGCAAAGGCATAGAAAGGCGTATTTATGGAGTAAAGGATTTACTGAACAATTGATAAGTTTATATTATTGTATACATACATTAAAAGTTGAAATGTCTTCATTGTGTGTAGTTCCTTTATCCAAACCTTTACTCCATTTCGTGCAAAGTTGCGTATCTACCCCTAATATAAGGAAATACAATCTCTGGTCTCAGCTGAAATTGTTTGTATAGCTAAACGAAACAGGTCTGTCCTAATGTAGAAATTGGGCAATAGGTGTTAAAAATATATATTACTTTAATTATGCATGGTTAACTCTTTCACTGCCAAATATTGTCTTCTGCAAACTTTGTCGTCTGTTACAAAATTTCATTTTTTTTATTTTTCTTCATTTTTGTTTCAAAAACAATTGTCACTGTACCAAAGAGTTTGGATCCTGATGAGACGTCGAGTTACTCGGCGTCTCATCTGGATCCAAACTGTTTGCATAGGTAATCACAGTTGTGACATTGGCAGCGAAAGAGTTAAATATCCATGCTGTTTACAGTAAACATTTTGTAAAGAATTCAAAAGGAGAATTATTGTTTTATGCAGAACTGATATGAAGACTTAAGTAAGTCTAGTGTTTTATAGGCATTAGACGGCGTCTCATCTTGATCCAAACTGTTTGCTTAAGGTTATCACGATTGTGCCGCTTGCGTGCAAAGAGTTAACAATTGACCACGTGCTATTTGGTATTCAATGGATAACATGACCTTTTGTCTAAGGTGAACGATATTGTGCCATCATGACCCTATTGTATTTTGTGTTTGAACCAGATTTGAAGACACTAAAACTCGTACGAAAACCCCGTACCGGACCGTATATGAACCCAAACAATCGACCAGTCAACATGTACAGTAAAACCTCTCTATAACGGCCACTAAATTGTGTTAATTAGTTAGTATTTAGGGCAGGTGGCTGCTTAAAGCAAGGTGAAAGTAAAACAGAACGCTCCTATAGGAGCGTTCTGTTTTACTTGCATTAAGTAGCCACCTGCCTTTAACACGAAATACTTGGTGTAATTTAGTGGTCGTGATAGAGAGGTTTTACTGTATAACATACAAAAGACATGTCCTACTGTGGTGGACAAATCCTACCCATAATGTAACGATAGTGTCGTGGAACGTTTCTCTATGGGCCCAAAGTGCCCCAGACACTTAAATTTACAATTCCCCAAATCCTTAAATTTACAATTCTGTGAATGCTATTTGTATTTTATACTGTGATAACAATAGGAAAGAATTCGCTGGGGGAAATTGACGTTTATTGCAGTAATTGAATTTCCCCTTGGGGTTTAACCTTGAACTTGTTCTAGGAAAATGATCTATAAATAAATAACACATACCGTTTCTAACAAACACGTAAGTTCGTTAATGCCTTACATTGACTTGCGGTTAAAAATCTTATTCATATGTACCCCTCCTTGTAAATAATCTGATTCAAGCCTGATATAAGTAAACTACAAGAATTTGGTAGAATACGACAACACTCTAAAAAGTAAGACTTTAACCCCATCAGCATTGTCGTCTGCTGGACACGTGTTCGTCTGCTTCAAGTTTTACAGTGGGCGCTTGTTCAATTTCTTTATATAAAGATAAACAGGATGCGAAACGAGACGCCGAGTTACTTGTCGTCTCATCTGGATCCAAACCGCATATGATATTACAGACCCGTCTTCGTGGCGCTGAAGGGGTCAGTTACTGTTGACCATACAAACCAATACACGTACACGTATTCACTATCTTGTCAATTCATACACGTATTCTCTACCTTAGTCATAAAAAGATGTACAATAAAATCTCGATATTTCGAACTTTATCAACTAAAGAAGAATTGAAAACTTTAGACTTGTGACTGCTTAACACAGAGTGAGTCATGACTTTCACTCTGCATTAAGCTACCAGCTGTCTTAAAGGCCGATAAATGCTACTTGTGTGAATTTTGTAATGGTACTTGTGTGAGTTTTCGTATCAGCGAGGTTGTACTGTATTTTTCATTCAAAAGTATAACACACCTCAAGCTACAAGTCAAAGAGTAACGAATCTGCCGTTAGTGTTTTAAATACGAATACAATATGCACGTGACAATACTGTTGACCTCTCTTCTCATCGCCGTTTGTAATGGACTAGATCGTGGTCTTCAAAATGCATTTGGAAAATTACCATCGAGTGAATGTAAATTCAGATGTGAAAATGGTATATATACGTTTTGTTTCTATCAATGTGCTTATTTATTTCCCATTTTTTGCGACACTTGTAAATTCGTAACCGGAAGCTGGCAGACGTTTTATTTACCCGTTCACTCCTTGAATATTCATGTCAGAAATATTAACTGTATACATATTAATTAGCTGATTGTTCGTGACTAAGTGAATGTTTACCATGGTGAAAAAAAACCTGTAGAATCAGATCTAATTTATTTTATAAGTAATCAGAGCAGACCCTGATCAGGCTTCTACATAAACTGTCTGATCTGGGTCTGCTCTGTTCGCAAAGGCGTTGAAATGTGTGCTTATGAAGTGAGGGATTGTGACAAAATTAATTAAAAACATATCCGACAGAATGTCAATTAACTCATTCCCTTAAATGCTATTTTCAGACATAACATCTGAATAAATCTTTTGAAAAGGAGCATTTACCAGAGAAAAGTAGTTTTCTAGTTGTGTAGTTTTGAAACCATTGTGATGAATAGGGCATTTGCTCAATTATTAATTGAACAAATTTATCACAATGGTTTCAAAAAGAAGTGACTCTTACAGAGGTACCAAAAGGCGTCAACACGAGGGAATTGGCTAATAATAACTATCATATAAACGTTTGTATAATCCGAGTTTATGATATTTTTGCTAACAGTGTGGATCCAGACGAGACTCCAGGTAACTCTGTGTCTCACCTGTATCCAGCATATTTGACACCCTGATTGCACCTGTGTTGCGTATGAATGTATGTTGAAAGTGAAATGCCCCGCAGGTTGAAAGTTAATGTTAGAGGACATTGATGCTGACTAAAATCATAGCTATCCGTCTTGATCCATTAGTTACCGTCAGAAAATATTGATGCTGACTAAAAGCATGTCTATCTGTCCTGATCCATCAATTACCGTCAGAGGATATTGATGCTGACTAAAAGCATGGCTATCTGTCCTGATCCATCAGTTACCGTCAGAGGAGATTGATGCTGACTAAAAGCATGACTATCTGTCCTGATCCATCAGTACCGTCAGAGGAGATTGGTGCTGACTAAAAGCATGGCTATCTGTCCTGGTCCATTAGTTACCGTCAGAGGAGATTTATGCTGACTAAAAGCATGCCTATCTGTCCTGATCCATCAGTACCGTCAGAGGAGATTGATGCTGACTAAAATCATAGCTATCCGTCTTGATCCATTAGTTACCGTCAGAAAATATTGATGCTGACTAAAAGCATGTCTATCTGTCCTGATCCATCAATTACCGTCAGAGGATATTGATGCTGACTAAAAGCATGGCTATCTGTCCTGATCCATCAGTTACCGTCAGAGGGGATTGATGCTGACTAAAAGCATGGCTATCTGTCCTGATCCATTAGTTACCGTCAGAGGAGATTGATGCTGACTAAAAGCATGGCTATCTGTCCTGATTCATTAGTTACTGTAAGGGACATTGATGCTGACTAAAAGCATGGCTATATGTCCTGATCCCGTCCTACGAAAGATCGATCGACTATAAGTAATGCTAATTACTACTACTCGAGTAGGAGCAGTTTGATCAGGGTCTACACTACGTAATACTACCTCAGAATAATTTAAAGTTATCAAAATGGTGCTAAATTGAGCTAGTGTATAAAATTTGCGAAGAAGGGAGATTTGGGTTATTAGGACAGTGAGTAAAAACCTTACAACCTTATATCACCAATTTCTACCGTTTCCTATTTTGCTCCATCTTATTTTCATTTCTTTGGCACCTATTTACAGGCAAAACCTCTGTAAACTCTCTTAAATAAGTATAAATGTATGTCTTTAAGACACGTGACAGCTTAATGCAGGATGAAAGTCATACAGAAATCTCCTCTAGGAGCTTTCTGCATGACTTTCATCCTGCATTAAGCAGCCACCAGCCTAAAATGTTAAATTCTTCTCAACTGAATATCCGGTTTGGAGAGGTTTTACTGTATTTCCTTCTTCTGTATTGATAGCCAGTTGTCACCGTATTTATGTGCTTCATGTATTCACTGTAGGTGCCAAACCTCGTCGAAATGCAAGCTACAAACCCATTACTGGTAGATGTGGACACGCGTCAGCAAAGGTAAATACATGTACAGGTAAAACCTCTATATAACCACCACACAATACATCACAAGTCTTGAATTTTAAGACAATTGACAGCTTAATGCAGGATTTTACTGTTGCCCTGCATTAACCCTTCCCCTCATACGTTTATTCCTCCCATGGTCGCTATACTGATGTTCTGTTGCACAGTAGCATCTCTCCACAACGGCTACTAAAAGGAGTCTTAGGTCAAGAGCTTTTTCTCATATGCAGGTTTTTCATGAATGGTGTTTTGCATTAAGTACGCGATTTTCCCGAAAGGCACTCTTTGAACGCATTGTATTTTTGTATTAAGCACGCGTATTTTCTCCATAATTTTGCACTGCCTGCATGACTTGTAGTTTGCATGAAGTCATTCCAAAATATGATCCATTAGTTGTGAAAATGCTGCTATGTCTTGTAAGTGACACAACGGTGAATGTGGAGACGTACTTTATATGTAAACCGGTCTGGATGAAACTGTTGACAATAGTTCCAATTGGATGGTTTGGAGAGGACGATGAGAATAAAGACTTCATGCGAAACTCGATATACGTTAAAGTCCGGACTTATAGTTTTATTGGACCCTGGCCCAAGGTTATACAACTTCTGAGTCTGAGTCTGAGATCATTCTCAAGTCTGTGATTGGTCAGATGCATCAGAATGGTCTCAGACTCAAGAGCAAGGTTTTTATAACCTCGGGACCCTGTCATACTGCATGGAATTTATCCTTGAATAATAACTGACCATTCCACTTTGAAAAAAGACCAATATATTTCATTCACAAATGGCGTCACATTGAAGAGGTTCTGTTGAAATTTTACCGATTTATAAGAATAGGCACCGACTAACAATGTTTTTTTTGGTTATTTTTTATACAGCTGGCCGAAGGATTGCATGTACTCCCTGAAGTGCAGTTGTGTTGTGACAAACGCGATAGATGTTTCCAGACATGTGGAAATAGCTTTAGTCACTGTGAGGAAGCATTCCGGAAGTGCATAAACGATAATGTGATAGGAGGTAAATGTTTTATAGCTTACTGATTTAGCCCTCAAAATCAAAATCAGAATAAGAATGATTGATGATGATAACTGAGGAGACTTTTGTGAAGGGATACTCTGTTCTAGGACTGAACTGTTTGCTGCATTACTTTTCAAACAGGAATTTCTGCATGACGTTCACCCTCCTTTAAGCTGTCACCTGTCTCCAAAGACCGGTGTTTATACTAAATTTAACGACCGGTTTAGAGGGGTTTACTGTATTGGTAAATATTCTGTTCTGTTCTTTTTCCCCAGCTGGTATTGGTTTACTACTGAAACGACAAGAACTTGTCAAGCCTCCCACATGTGCAACCTTTTTGGCGGCACAGAAGTCGGCGTGCTCGTGTGAAGCAATAGTAGATGGTACTACGGAAGAATCTTCAGCGACGTCTAACGACAAACCAAAGATGAAAGTGGTAGAAAGGGGAACTGAAGATCATAAAATGCTCTACATAATGCCAGAAGAGGAGGACGAGGAAGAGTACATAAGGAAAAACCCAATGCCGGTTCATGAAAAACGCGATGAATTGTGAAAATAAAGACATAAAATCTCTACAATCTTTAGGATATTGTCTTTTGGATCATATAACAAAGCCTCCGATTTCCTTCCAAAAACATTACAGTAAAACTACTCTCAAGCGACTATTCAAAAGCAGACATAGTTTGGATTTTAAGGCAGGTGGAAGCTTAATCCAGGACGAAAGTTATGCAGAAAGCTCATCCAGAAGCGTTCCGCATTTACTTTCGTTCTGCGTCTGCTTTAAAGGACATCCCTTGCAATTTATGTGTTCGCCTAAGACAGGTTTCACTGTATTAGGGTGCTTGAAACAGTTTACAGCTTAATGCAGGATAGAGGTCACGCAGAAAGTTCCTCTTGGAGCTTTCTGCATGACTTTCACGCTGTATTAAGCAGCCACAAACCAACAAGTATCTAAATTCTTCTCAAGTAGAATTCCAGTTTAGAGGGATTTTACTGTATATCCTGTAAAGACATTTTCCATTTATTTTTAAATCTATGTTACAGTGTTCCCTCCCTACAACGGCCCTCTCAATAACGATTCCCTCCTTACAACAACGCATGTCACTGTTTCCGAAACAACAAGGCTCCAGAAACAACATTTTTCCATCGTATTTTCATTATGCCTCCATCAAACCCTATGTTGTGACCACTCTTTAGAATCGTCACTTTGTGACGATTCTAAAGAGTGGTCACAACATAGGGTTTGATTGATGCATATATAACGGTTTTAGTTCTCGAAATACACCTCATCTGGGGATCCTCTAAACAAGCTAATTATGATTGATTTTCCCTCCCTATAACAACTCCCTCTGAACAACACATACAATATTCGTATCCCAAAGGGTGTCGTTATAGAGAGGGAGCACTGTAGTGCATATGTACTAACTATGGTGGATCCAGATAAAACGCGGTGTCTCATCTGAATCCAAAGTACTTGTAAATACAATCACGAATTCACCAGTGACCATGTACTATGCGTTTAGTATTTATAGACGTGTAACCCCTGTTGATTGCTGTTGACTTAAACACACAACAAAACATAAACATTGCTGAATACAGTAAAACCACTCTAAACCGGACGTTACACCTAAGTATCGGTCTTGGAGACAGGTGGTAGCTTAATGCATGATGAAAGTATGGCTATATGAGCTTTCTGCATTACTTTCATGCAGCCTTAAGCAGCCACCTGCCTAAAAGTATCTTAATTATTCTCTACCAGAATTCCGGTTTAGAGGGGTTTTACTGTATTCAAATAGTCAGTTTAGTATGAAAGGCTTAAATCTGTTGGATGATTCTGAATGGCAAATAGTTGAATACGATCCTCCTGATCAGGTTCTACACTGTTTGCAAATGCCAGTAAACTCGTCACCGCAGTCAAAGAGTTAAACCTTTCCAAGTTGAATATTCATGTCAGAAATAATGACATTATGATTTATTAGATGATTTATTATAATATCACATGTGCACATAATGTTTTGGCATTGGTAGAAACTGTAGAGTCAGATATATAACAATTTCATTAGAAAACATAACACATCCTGATCAGACGACTCAAATAGGAGCCGTCTGATCTGGGTCTTCTATGTTTGCAAAGGCGCGAACAAAGCGTGTCTATGAAAGAAAGCGTTAAGAAGTGTTAGTTATCAGAATATGTTGGAGCTTGCTGGTCACTAGATAATACTGATAGATGAGACATCACTAAAGTATGCTGTAGAGCTATGAAACAACGTCTACAATTCCATTGTGTTTCTTAACATTTCCCCTCATACAACAGCTTTCTCACACCTCTGCAAACAGAGCAGACCCTTGGGAATGAACCCAGACTCGGGAGTTTTATAACCTCGGGACATATTTGCCACCCTGAATGCAGGACAACTGTCAAATCTTTCAAGGGGGTACAGTAAAATCTCTCTATACCTGACGTTAAATTTGGTATATACATCGGTCTCGTAGACAGGTGACAGCTTAATGCAGGATGAAAGTCATGCAGAAAGCTCCTCTAGGAACTTTCTGTATGACTTTTACCCTGCATAAGCAGCCACCTGCCTAAAGGTATCTCAATTCTTCTCTACTAGAATTTTGGTTTAGAGTAGTTCTGCTGTAAACCTCAGAAAGACAAACATGCATAGACAAGGGGGACTAGAGATAGGCAGAAAGAAACATTCAAGTGTACAGCAAAATATGTATAGACAGGGAGAACTAGAGATAGGCAGAAAGAAACATTCAAGTGCACAGCAAAACATGTATAGACAGGGAGAACTAGAGATAGGCAGAAAGAAACATTCAAGTGTACAGCGAAACACGCATAGACAGGGAGAACTAGAGATAGGCAGAAAGAAACATTCAAATGTACAGCGAAACACGCATAGACAGGGAGAACTAGAGATAGGCAGAAAGAAACATTCAAGTGCACAGCAAAACATGCATAGACAGGGAGAACTAGAGATAGGCAGAAAGAAACATTCAAGTGTACAGCGAAACACGCATAGACAGGGAGAACTAGAGATAGGCAGAAAGAAACATTCAAGTGCACAGCAAAACATGCATAGACAGGGAGAACTAGAGATAGGCAGAAAGAAACATTCAAGTGTACAGCGAAACACGCATAGACAAGGAGAACTAGAGATAGGCAGAAAGAAACATTCAAATGTACAACAAAACCTGCATAGACAGGGAGAACTAGAGATAGGCAGAAAGAAAAATTCAAGTGTACAGCGAAACACGCATAGACAGAGAGAACTAGAGATAGGCAGAAAGAAACATTCAAATGTACAACAAAACATGCATAGACAGGTAGAACTAGAGATAGGCAGAAAGAAACATTCAAGTGCACAGCAAAACACGCATAGACAGGGAGAACTAGAGATAGGCAGAAAGAAACATTCAAGTGTACAGCAAAACATGCATAGACAGGGAGAACTAGAGATAGGCAGAAAGAAACATTCAAATGTACAGCAAAACATGCATAGACAGGGAGAACTAGAGATAGGCAGAAAGAAACATTCAAATGTACAACAAAACACGCATAGACAGGGAGAACTAGAGATAGGCAGAAAGAAACATTCAAATGTACAACAAAACACGCATAGACAGGGAGAACTAGAGATAGGCAGAAAGAAACATGCAAGTGTACAACAAAACACGCATAGACAGGGAGAACTAGAGATAGGCAGAAAGAAACATTCAAGTGTACAGCAAAACATGCATAGACAGGGAGAACTAGAGATGGGCAGAAAGAAACATTCAAATGTACAACAAAACACGCATAGACAGGGAGAACTAGAGATGGGCAGAAAGAAACATTCAAATGTACAACAAAACATGCATAGACAGGGAGAACTAGAGATAGGCAGAAAGAAACATTCAAATGTACAACAAAACACGCATAGACGGGGAGAACTAGAGATAGGCAGAAAGAAACATTCAAATGTACAGCAAAACACGCATAGACAGGGAGAACTAGAGATGGGCAGAAAGAAACATTCAAGTGTACAGCCAAACACGCATAGACAGGAAGAACTAGAGATAGGCAGAAAGAAACATTCAATTGTACAGCAAAACATGCATAGACAGGGAGAACTAGAGATAGGCAGAAAGAAACATTCAAGTGTACAGCAAAACACGCATAGACAGGGAGAACTAGAGATAGGCAGAAAGAAACATTCAAGTGTACAGCAAAACATGCATAGACAGGTAGAACTAGAGATAGGCAGAAAGAAACATTCAAGTGTACAGTAAAAGTACCTTAAAGTGACCGTTATGAATTAGCACAAGTGTATTTGAAAACAGGTGGTTAGTTAAATGAGAATACAGTGAGATTATTCATTCGACTGTAGATTTCTAACAGTTGTTTTGTTGTTGTTTTTTTATCCCAATAATGATTTGCCCATTTTATATCTATTTCAACATCATGCAACTTCGATCCTTCTCGAAATTAGGGTTGTTCAATATTCTTCTTGCCGATCGCTGTAATTAATTCACAATCATTAACTTTGAGAATGAAAATAAAATAAATAAGGCATTGATCTACGTCTGGAAATGTCCGATGAATTTCGCGCTACTCGTGGCTGTTGTAACCACGTGTTGAAACCCTGTTGAATATTCATGTAAGAAATGATGACATCATAAATATTGTTAGCTTTTTATTGTATAATGAAACTTGTACACATGATACTTTGGTATTGGTAGAAACTGAAGAGTCAGATCTATTATAATTTCAACCAAACCTAGCAGACACTGGGTCTACTCTGTTTGCAAAGACGTGCAAGGGTGTTTGTATGAGGAAAATGGTTAAACATCGATATTGCAAAATTATGTAATGCCTCAATTTTCAAAACTACATGTAATTAGTTCGTTTATTTTTTTTCTTAAACACGACCACAATGTTTACACAGTTTGGATCCTGCTGAGTAGCCAGTTTAATTGGGAGTCTCATCTGGATTCAAGGATGAGGGTTATTTTACCGGCGCGTGTACTGTCCACTTCACCCAGTTTTGTCACTCAGTTTGAATCGAGATTGTTTTGTCATTCCATACCGAGTTGAGATCAATTTTAAATCACGTGTCATCGTTTTTCAAGAACTTCTGTTGAATCCATCAT
Organism: Azorinus chamasolen; assembly: GCA_963576725.1. NCBI lineage: Eukaryota > Metazoa > Mollusca > Bivalvia > Cardiida > Solecurtidae > Azorinus > Azorinus chamasolen. Next base: position 62,470,734 of record OY755236.1, on the reverse strand, counting down.
TAAATAAAGATTTCAGGTCTAAAATCATTTTCATTTCAAATTGCAAATAGCGGAAGAATGACGCCGAGTGAAGCAGTCGATTGTTTATGAGTAAGTATAGCTCTTAGAATGTGAAGCCAGATATTTATATGAAAAACATGCGAGTCACCTCGACTTAAAAATGACTCGCTCCACTCTTCATTTCCAAACTGGAACATTACGTCGTCATGCAACGGCGATTTTGCAAAGAAACAGCTTGTCAATTTCGCATGTAGAAAATGCATTTTCGGCGTTTTATTTTTTGTTAAGCAACTACCATGTTTTGAATAGGTACTGCTCGCAATTTTTAACTTTAACCATCTGTATGCTGAAATGTTGGAATTTGATGCAGGATTTGACTGACAAACAGTGCAGTGCTCCTGATGAGAGGGCTGCTCATAGTTCCTCGTAGAGCCCTCTGTTCTGGGTCCATACTGAACTCCTCCTGGAGTCCCCTGATCAGGGTTTTCATTGTTGAACTCCTCCTGGAGATTTCTGGTCTTGGTCTACACTGTTTGCAAATGCCAGCTACACGCGCATTTCCCGCATTCAAATAGTTTAAATATAAGAAAACCACGAACGATTCAGTCGGTGAGACAATCAGTTTGGATGTAATTTGGCTGTGCTCAGGGTCTAAACTGTTTTACAAATGTTAGCACACAATCGCCCATAGAATGCCTTGAAGGTTTGATAAAACATCTGATTAACTGTGTAATATTAATTTACTTCACTGCCTACGGTGCTTGTGAAGTCATTAGTCTTAGCCAATCAGTGACCGTCACATGGATGTCTCAACCCTTATCCTGTTAAATACGACCCGATTGCCATCTGCAAACAGCCTGGATACAGATTAGACGCCGAGTAACTCTCACCAGGACCCAAGCTGTTTGCTACTCGGTCATTAGTTTCCCCAAAACCTGAAACAAATCGGAAGTATGGTAATAACTGGAACACATCGGGGTTTAACACTTATATCATTCTAAGCGCAGCCTCATCAGTATTTGCAAATAGCTTGGATCCAGATGATACGCCGAGTAACTCGTCGTCTCATCAGGATCCAACAGTTTCTAAAACGCTGGTACGAATCAGAAGTAAGTTATAACTGCAAGGATCAGAGTTTTGGCAGACAGTTTTCCAGCATGATAAGGGTTTAATAGACATACATGTACATGTACTTTTACAGTACGATAAGGGTGATAAGGCGACACGTCCGATACGACTAAAGTGGTTTCAAATTTATCAAAGAACATAATAAATGTCAGTTTTATGAAAGAAGCACACAGTTATTGACAATATAACGTGCAGAAATGATTCACATAGGAAAGTGCATTCTAGCATTGACTCTATTTTCACCTGCCATTTCGTATGACTTCTTTTTGGATGACAGCCTAGAAAACGTAGATTTCATGAAAGTTTTCAAAGAAAAGTGTGCATTCAAATGCAAGAACGGTAAGAATTTGTTTTACAATGTTTCAGCTAAATATGTTTCATTTATGAATATTCCTGTAAAACATTGACATTAATTACATGGTTGTTTATAATGGCATGTGAGCACAGGTTGTTTTTGGGCCATGGTAAAAGCTGTAGCACATATCTATACAATGTATCACTGCATAATCAAACAGGGTCCAAGGTTCTAAAGCTTCTGAGTCTGAGTCTGAGATCATTCAAGATGCTTGAGAATGATCTGCAGACTCAAGCAAAAAGCTTTATAACATTGGAGCCAGAGCATACTCTATTCTGTCCATAAATGCGCAAGATGTATACATATACATGTATATAACATGTTACAATTTAACGTTCTAGCGTGCTACAGGCGAAGTTTTATGACATTTGCAAAGTTGTTGGCTCCAGATGAGACATCGAGTTACCCGAGGTATGCACATACATTGAAGTTTGCACGATTCTCATTTTCTTTTTGAGAGTTTCATGCAAAATCATTGAAATTCAGCATTCTGAAAAAAATCGTCGACTGGAAAAAGATTTCCAGTTCAGATTTCTAACATGTTTTAACGGCACCGCCACAGGGTCAAAGAATTTGGATTTTGTTGAGATGCATAGTACGTTGGCATCTCATCTGGATCCAAACAGCCTTCAAAGATAACCATGGATTAGCCTGTAGTAAACTAAGGGTTCATACTAGTCTTAACCCTTTCCTTCATTATGCAAAATTGTTATGATAGCATTGCTACTTTATTACAAATTGTATATATGTTTTCTCTCTGTTGAGGGCCTCATGGAAGATTGGTTTTAACCAAATGAGTACTCTCGTTAAATAAAGTCTTTATTATTATTATTATTATTATATAAATGCATTTCACGCATTTGCAAACAGAGGAGACCCGCTCCTACAGGAGTCGTCTGGTCAGGGTCTGCTCTGTTTGCTAATGGAAATTGATAAATGTATTTCTTTAGTTTCTAAAATGGCTACAATGTTCCACCCTCCATATTTTATTATAACTATTTTGTCCATGAATGTTCAGTATACACATGTACATGTATATTGAAATTTGGAATAAATACAGAACAGGGAAATGGTTATACAGTAAAACCCCTCTAAACCGGACGTTCAATTTAGAATACATATCGGTCTTAGGGACAGGTGGTAGCTCAATGCTGGAAGAAAAGCATGCAGAAGCTTCTGCATGACTTTAACCCTGCATTAATCAGCCACCTGTCTAAAAGCAGCCAAATTCTTCTGTAATAACATTTTGGTTTAGAGGCGTTTTACTGTATATGTTACAGATACGATGTACTGCAGACAGAACGGACCCTGATAAGATGGTACCTCCACGGGACAATCATATCTAGATATTAATACACTGTTTGCGAATTACCCATTTAAATTTCTGTGCATGAAAATGGGTCTGGAAAAGATTGATAATAAGCGACCGTGTTCAGTAAACTCCCCTGAATACTGTGGAGACCTATACTAATTGGTCCTCCGATTTCATCGTTGATCTCTTTACGCAGCAACAACTAATTTGACTTAAAATATTTTTAATATGAATTATCAAATGATTATGATACATGTATTTATACCTTCTTAATGCGACCACTTAATGGATAAACATATGTGTCTTTATAAGCAGGTGGTTGCTTAATGCAGGACAAAAGTAATGCAGAAAGCTCCTCTAGGAACTTTCTGCATTAGGCCTACTTTTGTCCTGCATTAAGCTACCATCTGCAACTAGCACCCATAATTATACCTCTTTTAGGTGGTCGCATTAGCAGGGGTTTACTGTATTTACAATTCAAAAAGTTCCGAAACTATTGGAATGTTAAACCGTATTCTGCTGAAAGCAATCATGTCTGCCAATACTCTGATCTACAAGCGTTTGAGCAATTATTAACCGAGTGTCAAACAGCTTGAATCTTGGTGAGACATCGTGTTACTCAGCGTCTCATCTGGATCCAAGCTGTTTGCAAATGCTATTCGGATGGCGCTTAGCATGCACGATAAGAGTTAAATATGATTGAATGAAATTTTGAATTTGAAACGTTTCACATGTAAAATAGTTTTGAACAGCATACGCTAATGCAACATGGGGTAATAAAGAGCAATGAACCTAAACAGAAACTTGACCTATAGGAGCCGTCTGATCAGGGTCTGCTCTGTTAGCTTTTGATATGATATAGATCTGAGATCTTTTCTCAAAGCAAAGTATTTCGTTGAAAGTTTACATATAAAAAAAATCAGCTTATAAATATTCATTTTGTCATTGTTTCTTACTTGAATATTGAACAGGGAAAGGGTTTTAAAAGATCAAGAAATGGACATCTAGCCACAGACATGTTTAATACTGTATTTATATTTGTAAACGTTGCAGGTGAAACACCAAGAGAAAACAAATCACATAAACCCAAACCCCAGGGATGTGGTCAACTTGGACGAAAGGTATACCCCGTTTACTCCTTTACATACACATCTACAGTAGAACCCCTCTAATGCGACCACTTAATGAATAAACATGGCTGTCTTTATAAGCAGGTGGTTGCTTAATGCAGGGTGAAAGGAACACAGAAAGCTCCTATAGCAGCTTTCTGTGTTACTTCCATCCTGCATTAAGCTACACCTGCCTATACCACTCGGAATTATTATACCTGTTTTTGGTGGTCGTATTAGAGGGTTTTTACATGTACCTCTACTTTCATACTCTCAACATTCAATGTTGTATTACAACTGAGATACAGAGGATCTGTTGCGAGTTGTCTTTTAAGATCACATGTTCCTAAACGAGCCTTAGAAAATGTCATTAAGCGAGCATTTTCTTGGTGAGTTTAGGAACATGTGATCTTAAAATACAACGAGCATCAGATTCTTTTTCTCACATATCAAAAAAGTGTATTTTCGCCGTTTAAATGACATGTAAACATAGGTTTCCATGGCTTGACGTCATATATGACGTCATACGTTCTAAAGTGATCTTACACGTGTTACAGATAAGGAAATCTTAACCTGTTGTTCTAACTCGGAGATAAGGGAAGGTATGTGAGAATATAAAATATCAAGGCTGTCTGTCTTGATTTGTGATATTATTACATACTGGATGTATCTGTCTTGATGTGTGATAGTATAACACACCGAGTCTGTTTGTCTTGATGTTACATGTATTACATATCGAGTATGTCTATCTTGATGTGTGATAGTATAACACACCGAGTCTGTTTGTCTTGATGTTACATGTATTACATATGGAGTATGTCTATCTTGATGTGTGATATTATAACACACCGAGTCTGTTTGTCTTGATGTTACATGTATTACATATCGAGTATGTCTATCTTGATGTGTGATATTATTAGATATCGGATGTTTCTGTCTTGATTTGTGATATTATAACATATCAAATCCGTCTGTCTTGATTGGTTATATGATTACATATCGAACATGTCTGTCTTGATTTATGATATTATTACATATATAGGAGTTTTCTGTCTTGTTTTGTGATAACATGTCATCATCTTTCTTATTTGATTGCGCACGGCATTAAGCTATCAGCTACCTAAAGACTAACGATTGCACTTATTTTGAGATATATTTCCTTGTAGTTTGATTACATGAGGAAGTTGAAGGGACTACAGTCGTGCTGTGAAAAACATTCCACGTGCTATGAGACATGTAATGAATCCCGTAGCGCGTGCGACAGCCAGTTTTATCAGTGCCTAAAAGACTTGTGTGCCAAGAAATCAGAGAAACAAAACAAAAATGGTAAATACGTCCTTTTTATGCTACTTTTACTTGTAATTTCAGTTTTTTATACAATAGTTTTTACACCCTTCGTTATTCTCGTTGCTAAAAGAATTAGATCTAATCGGTGCATAACCAACCATGGATAGCCGAAGTGAAACAAAGGACCTACTCGGTGGCAGTGTCACTTAGTTGGCGATGGACAGATGACCGACCGAAGTCCCCCATTTGCTGTTACAAATGCCTGTTTAACTGCTACGAATAGTTTGACAGTTCCACCGAGCTTTATTCTTATTGACATTTGTTTTATATATTTCAGTGTGTGACCAGATTGCCATGCTTATGTACACTTCGACAAATGCTCTGGGGTGTGACGTCTACAAGAAGGGTCAAAAGAAAGCTTGCAAATGTGGACAAAATAAACCAAGACTAACAGAAGAGTTGTAAAACATAAACTGGTTGCAATTATTGCTAGTCTTCTCAATTTGTCACTATTTGAGTCGTCCTATGCTTCGCAAACAGTGAAATCATTTACTCCGTGAATATTCATGTAAAAATAACAGCCACATCAATATAAACAATGGTACGTGGCTACAGTAGTGTTTGGCCATGGTAGAAACCAGAATTACATATTTATCTATATTATATCATAAGCATACAGAGCAGACCCAGATCAGATAAGATACTCCTACAGGAGTCGTCTGAAATTGGTCTACCCTGTTTGCAAAAGAGTAGAAATAGTATTTATGGAGTAAAGTGTCATTTAAACTGGAGCAATCGCCTCGTGTAATCGCGTTGTCTGGTTAGGTGATTCACTGTTCGCTACCCATCAGAGCACATTCTAGTTTACTAACGTATATGATAATACACTCTAGAATCTGATCTGACGCTGTGAGTTATCCGGTTCTAACCTGTTTGCTAAGCCTAAAGATTGTTTTTTTTAATCGAAATAGTCACAATTCTCTTGTCTTCAAAACGCTTTAGGAGAATCGGTGGTGGCAAACTGCAATCACATAAGAATATGTTTCACGGGACCACAGGAAGAACACACTCATGAATCCAAAACAAATGGGTCTACATACGATAAACTATGATGACAGATTTCGTTCTCCATTTAGCTTACTATCTGTCTACAAAATCTACAATAAACTGCATTTGGAATGATGAAATACTCCAAGCAACGTGTTGTCTCATCATAAAACAAACTGTTTTAACCCATTCCTTCGTAGAAACGCATTTTCACGCATTCGCAAACATAGTAGACCAAGAGCACGCGGCTCCTATAGAAGCCGTCTGATCTAGGTATTCTCTGTTTGCTTATGAAATTGTATTAACCATTCGCTTGCTATTCGCGTCAATATACCTACCTGTAAATAGTGAAGACCCAGATGAGACAGCTCCTGCAGGAGCTGTCTCATCTGGGTCTGCACTATTTACAAGTTGATTGTGCAACCAGTGCACTCCACAGCAGTGATTGCACAGCGAAATACTTGTACATAGTGAATATATATGTAATTATACAACAGGACATGGGTAAAGAAGGAGAAATGTATTTTAAAATTCAGAAAGAGAAGGGTTAAATCTGACTGTACAGTTTCCAACAATACCAAACATGCCTGTGTATTATGCACTACTACAAAAACTGAGCTATTAAATATTACCGATGTCATTTTTTCTTTTATGAATATTGAATAGGGAAAGGGTTAAACATTTAATGGTTATTTTAGGTATTTTGAGAAGAAAGCACACGTAGACGGCAATTTCCCGAATACACATGTTCCTGAATGAACGTCAATTTATAACTGTTATGTACATGTATATACAGTAAAATGTCCCTAAACAGGAATCAAGTAGGAAAGAATTTGAATACATGTACTTTTAGGCAGGTGGCATCTTAATGCTAGGTGAGAGTCAGCTTAATACAGGGTGAAATTCATGCAGAAAGCTTCTATAGGAGCTTTCTGCGTGACTTTCACCCTGCATTAAGCAACCACCGCCTAAAAGTACATTGTATATAAATTTTTCTCCACTAAAAGTCCGGTTTAGAGGGTTTTTACTGTATTCAATATATTTACAATGTGGTCAAAGTGGTAAACAGTTTGGAACGTGCCAAGATACTCAGCATCTCATCTGGAATACAATTGTTTGCAAAGTTACATGTTTATATAATCATTACATTGCCGAGGCAGACTAAACATCGACATTTCAATGATCACTATTATCCGGTCGTCCCAATTGTCCGGATAAAGTGTAAATTCCGTGAATTTGTTAATTTGATTTAATGCATGTACAGTAAAACCTCTCTATAACGACCACTAAATTGTGTTGATTAGTTGGTATTTAGAACAGGTGGCTACCTAAAGCAAGGTTAAAGTAAAACAGAACGCTCCTATAGGAGCGTTCTGTTTTACTTTCACTTTGCTTTAAGCAGCCACCTGCCTTTAACCCAAAATATTTAGTGTAATTTAGTGGTCGTTATAGAGAGGTTTAACTGTATGTAGTAATTAGATACAGAACGTGTCCTAGATGAAAATATAGTCTCTAAAATCTGATTGTCATTTTCCTTAAACTTTAATTTGAATTTATGCATTTATTTAGCTCTAAATATTTAGTTCTAAGTTTGAATAACTGTACCATAGGTGAAAGATTATTTAATCTTGTTACTATCGATCCATTTTTTTCACGTACGTTTTAGTGTTCTAAAAAAGTTCAATGGAAATGAAATCATAACTTATTGTACATACGTGTTGTTGCACTAATTGTTCCATGACTTTGTGTATTTTGATTAAATTGTATGCGTTATGTAATATGTGACGAACATCCTTGTATAAGTTGTATCCTGTGTATGTGTAGTACGTGCAGTTCGTGAAAATAGGGAACAGCATAATTACATGAATATGTGCATGAATGATGGTGTAAATGACATAATTCATTCAAATAAAAGGACATAAGATAAACTGTCTTTCAGTTAATCTTTTATTAAACCAACTCCAGAAAAAAGTAATATTCGGCAACATAGAGAATTTCAATGACTCAGCAGTAAATAAATTATTCTTACAGTTAGACGTGCCTAAGTCATCCCTTGACAAAAGTTAATGTTGGCATGGCAAACAATCAAGATACATACCAGCAAGTCGTGGAGTCCAGTAAAAACACATGCATTTGCAACGTGTAACGCACAAATACAGACATTATTTGTAATTGTAATTTAATGCATTACAGTGAAAACTTCCAGTATTGAATTGCATAAGATTTAATTACAGTAAAACCTCTCTATAACGACAACTAAATTGTGTTAATTAATTGGTATTTTGGGCAGATGGTTACTTAAATCAAGGTGAAAGTAAAACAGAACGCTCCTATAGGAGCGTTGTGTTTTACTTTCACCTTGCTTTAAGCAGCCACCTGCCTTTAACACAAAATACTTGATGTGATTTAGTGGTCGTTTTACTGTATATTGCATTACAACTGAGTTTTGTTATAAACTAATCTGTGTTAAACAATATATTTGCATTAATCATATCTTTATATATACATGTAGATATATTTCATTATCCAATATCTTATATGTCTGTCAGTTGGGTGGATGTACATGTATATAAATGTGTGATGAAATCCCCTGATCAGAGTGCTACTGACTGTCACTTGACTGTAACTTGAAGTAATGAGAAAGCATCTGTAAAACGTCTAACTTCATCCCAAACTAACTGGTCTTTTTTTAAAAGGCACGGGTCCATTTGATCCTTACAGAGATCTGAGAACCTTTCTAGTTGGAAATGGTTTGATATGGATAGCTAGATCAGGAACGTTGACATGATAACTATATGTACACATACAGCATGATTAACCCTTTACGCCATGATTATTATATCGATGTCATGAATATTAATTAAATTCATTTTTATAATGGTATATGAACACATGAAATGTTGGCCATAGCAGAAATTGTAGAGTAATATTTATATTATTTCATCAGTAAACAGAGCAGACCCTGATCAGACAGCTCCTATAGGAACCTCTGAACTGGGTCTACTCTGTTTGCAAAGGCGTAGACAGGCGTATCTATGTATAAACCTTTATAACCCTTTATCTCACAAGGGCGCATATTAATGCCTTTGCAATCTGAGTAGACCCAACTCATACAGCTCCTACAAGATCTGTCTGATCAGGGTTATGGAAAACTAAGTACAAATATATATATATATATGCTTGTACAGCTTCTGACAAGGCAGGAATCCCCTCTTCATGTACCATAATAAATATTCGATAAATACAGCAGAATCCCTCTAAACCGGAATTCTTGTCAAAATTAGAATTTAGATACTTTTAGACAGGTGGCTGCTTAATGCAGGGTTGAAAGTCGTGCAGACAATTCATACAGGAGCTTTCTGCATGAATTCCACCCTTCATTAAGCTGCCATCTGTCTGCAAGTCCGTAGTTATACCAAATATAATGTCCGGTTTAGAGAGGTTTTACTTTACTTTACATACTGTACTTATAAATACTATCCTTGTTTCTTACATGAATATCCATGAAGTAAAGGATTAAGCTGTAGTTAATAGTGTAGCAGTTTCTCTTGTATAAGTATGGACTTACATGGATAGTTTATCGTTTGTTTGCAAACTATTCACTATTCCCAAATCGAGTACAGTAGAGCCTCTCTTAATCCGCCACTAAATGAATACATATATGTTTCTTTAAAAGCAGATAGTTGCTTAATAAATAACAAAAATGTTGCAGAAATCTCCTTTCGTCCTGCATTAAGCTACCACCTGCATTCACGACCAAGTAATACGCCTAGCTCAAAACGAATGCGTACAGTGTAGTCACACTTTTCTTCTGGCTTAAATTTCGGAATAATTTCTGTTAATATCAGGGTCTGAATTCATTTTTGTCGCTTGTTTCAATAATCCAGTGGGTGAATATCTAGTGACATCAGCTTTGTGATCTGGTATGATATTCGGAAGCGTTGCTGGCTTTTTGATTTCCACCGGCGGTTTTAATTCCGCTGCCTTGACATCGCTTTTAGACAGGTTGGCTTTAGCGAGACCTGTTAGTCGAAGACTTTTCTTCAAATGGAACCACTTCATAGCCTCTCTGTCCTTCCGACCTGCAATGTAGCAGTCATTATTATACAGTGTTAACCCTTTACCCCATGAATATTTATGTAAGACATAACGATGTCATACATATTAATCCGATTAGTTTATTATAATTTCAAATTGACACAGGAACTTTTGGCCATTGCAGAAACTGTAGAATCGTATGTATATTGCATCATAAGCAAACAGAGCAGACTCTGATCAGACAGCTCCTAAAGGAGCCGTCTGATCTGGGTATACTCTGTTTGCAAAGGCATAGAAATTTGTATTTATGGAGCAATGGTTTAACGAGCATGAACCCTTTTACAGTAAAACCTCTCTATAACGGCCACTAAATTTAGTTGCTATTTAGGGCATGTGGCTGCTTAAAGCAATGTGGAAGTAAAACAGAACGCTCCTATAGGAGCGTTCTGTTTTACTTTCACCTTGCTTTAAGCCACCACCTGCGTTTAACACAAAATACTTGATGTAATTTAATGGCCGTTATAGAGAGGTTTTACTGTACTTCATAAGCAAAAGCATAAGTAGGTCAGACGGCTCCTGTGGAAGAAGTCTGATCACGGCCTGTTCTGTTTGTTTACGGAATCATTCTTATCCTACAGTTTCTTCCATGACTGAAATGTCTGCCCATAAACCATAATAACAAGAGATGTTTGTAAAACGTGTATGCCCCTATGGTAACCAGCCTATAAGTATTACCTTGGACCTTGAAGTGTGGCCCACAATGCGCCCACCAAATTCAAGTCCAACATTTTTACAAAGTTTTACCAAGTTTCCCAAGTTTCACGATCTTTGACCAATGCGCTCTCTAGTACTTCTTCGAAGGTAGGATGAGTATCAAATTAATATTCGCAATGTTACTCGTATAATTGGTCAACAATCGTACTGAACAGTTTCTATTTTAATCCTTTCCCTGTTGTAAATCCATGTAAGAAATAATGACGTCATGAATATTAATAAGATTATTCTTTCTAATGGCATATGAACACAGAACATTTTGGCTCAGACAGAAGCTGTAGAATCAGATCTATATTAGCCTACACCATAAGCAAACAGAGCAGACCCTGATCAGACGGATCCTATTGGAGCCGTCTGATCTGGGTCAACTCTGTCTGCATATGCGTGAAAATGCGCTTATATAAGGAAAAGGGTTAACATATATATCAAATGGTTAGGACCACGAGGAGACGCTGAGTTACTATGAACTAACCCTATCAGGGCGGGACGCGTACTGCATTAGATGTACATGTATTCTAGGAACCTGGTTTCAAACACATGTGTATATTTATTAACCCATAACCTGATAGAGATGCCCTTGGGTCCATCATGCAATCAGTGTAGACCGTGTAGATCATGTAGGAGTCGTCTGATCAGGCTGCACTCTGTTTGCTCATTAACCTGTTCTCCATTTACCTTTCTGTGCCTTTGCAAATAGAGTAGACCCAGATCAGACGTCTCTTATAGGAACCGTCTGATCAGGGTCTGCTCTGTTTGCTTATGAAATAATATAGATATGATTCTACGGTGTTGTGCCATGGCCCAAAATGAATGTGCCCATGCGACACAGAATCTAATTAATATTCATGACTTATTTCTTACATGAATATTCGTGGTGTAAATTGTAAAATACTTATAGATATGATAAGAACAAATGAATATTATTCAACACTTTTTGCTATAGCCAAAAAACACGTTTTCTTATGTCATTATAAAAATTAACCAATTCAGTATTCATGATGTCATTATTTCCAACATGAATATTCATCAGATATAATAAAGAGTCAAGCGATCGCTGTAGATAGATTCAACTGTATTTTTTATAACATGGTTTAACTCTTTACTCCATGAATATTCATGTAAGAAATACATGTGCAAAAAATGTATTGAGATTAATTAAATTAATAAGATTACTTATTGTGACCAAAGGTGCCCGACGCATGCTTGGACTCATCCATGGACCCCCCCCCCCCCCCCCATCCCCCCAAAAAAATGTGATCGAAGTATGTTCAACTGGCCTAAAACTATCTATTTGAATCTTAAACCACTCCGAAAAACAAGAAAAACACGACCCGGAAAAAAATCCTATCGGGTCTATATATGTATTGTCAATACATATATAGACCCGATAGGAAATTTTTTCCGGGTCGTGTTTTTCTTGTTTGTCGGAGTGGTTTAAGGTTCAAATAGATAGTTTTAGGCTAATTTAACATACTTCGATCACAATTTTTTTATTTATTTATTTTTATTTATTTTTATTATTTATTTATTTTTATTTTTTTTTTGGGGGGGGGGGGGGGGGGGGGGGGGTTGTTTCCATGGGTGAGTCCAAGCATGCGTCGAGCACCTTTGATTGTGACATATAGGCACAGGATTTTTTGTCAAGACAGAAACTGCAGAATCAGATCCTACAGGAGCCGTCTGATCTGGGTCAACTCTGTTTTCCAAGACGCTAAAAGGCGTATTCATAGAGTAAAGGGTATTTACCTGGTATTCTTTTTCTATCATAGGTGAACAATGTACTAATTTATCGACTTAAATGTAAGCAAACTGCTGACTGAAGTTATAATCAAAACAATCTAAATTGCGAACAACTATATAAACAAACAGACAGTTTCGTGCAGTATTAGAATTGAGTGGCTTGAATAGAATACCGTTCTTGATAATATATTTTTCACACCCAAACTGGTCAATAAGGTTCTGTTCTTCAACCGAGTTCACGCGCACTCGTCGAATTATCATTGAACCACCCCATGGAACGATCTACGCGTGACCAAATTTTATAGGCAATCAATTATCATGTATTTGACTTATGTTGGATGTTTGATTTGTGTTACAACAGCGTACTGCTTCTATTTCTCTTTCTTTCTTCTTCTTTTTTTATTTTAAATCTCTACTTCATGAATAATGATGTAAAAGTAATGACACCAGGGATATCAATTAGACTAATTGTTACCATAGCCATAGACATATACAGTAAAACCTCTCTATAACGACCACTAAATTACATCAAGTATTTTGTGTTAGACGGGCAGGTGGCTGCTTAATGCAAGGTGAAAGTAAAACAGGACGCTCCTATAGGAGCGTTCTGTTTTACTTTCACCTTGCTTTAAGCATCAACCTGCCCTAAATACCAACTAATTAACATAATTTAGTGGCCGTTATAGAGAGGTTTTACTGTACATACATATGTATGTATATGTATCTGCAATAGCCAAAGGACACAATGGTTTTTGGTCACGACAAAAAACTGTAGAATTATATCTATAGCGTATCATAAGCAAACAGAGCAGACCATGATAAGACGGTCCCTTCACGAGTCATCTGATCTGGGTCTACTCTGTTTGCCAATACGTATTACATATTTAGGCGTACCTATTGAGTGAAGGGTTAAAGTTTTCCATATGAGATAAGTAAAACTTAGTCTATAGTCTATAGAGACCATAATATTACAATGAGTAAACATGAGAACCTACAAGAACATGTCATTGCTTAATGCAGGACTGGGGATTGGGGGGGGGGGGTCTTTCTGCATACGTCCTCCCTACATTGAGCTACCACCTGTCTTAGAACACCAGAATTAGACTGATTTTGGATGTCTATCTAGACACTCTTTACTGTATTTTGATCTAAATTTCTTTCAATACATCGACTGCCATTTAAGTTCAATATAATATTACTCGAACATATAGTCTTAGTTAGTCTATACAGGAAACTAAAATACAGTAAAATAATTCTAAACCGGGATTTTAGTACAGAAAAATAGATACTTTAAGGCAGGTGACTGCTAAATGCAGAGTAAAAGTAATGTAGAATGCTCTAAAAGCACCCTGCATTAAACTGCCACCTGTCCCCAAAGACCGATATTTTTACTAAATTGAACGTCCGGTTTAGAAGGGATTTTACTGTATTGACCAATTTGAACAGATTGACATGTCTTATGAGATTGAAGATGGCAAACAGTGGGGTCAAGAGCAGTTTTTCGTTCTGCTCAGCACATCGCAGTATGAGTTTCCACATACATGTATATAGTACAAACTCAATACTACGAAATTTTAGTAATGAAGGATTTATCTTCTTTGTAGACAGGTGACTACTTGATGCTTGATGAAAGTCACACAGAAAGCTCCTGCATGACTTTCTCCCTGCATTAAGCTGCCACGTGATCAATAATGGTATCTGTACGTATTTGAGTGTTCGAATAATCGAGTTTTACTGTACATATACATCACAAAATCAGTTCGATATCGTAATCATGTAATTTAGGCTTACCCTTGGATTGGGGACACGCATGCACTGTCATTTTCAATCAGTATAAGGGTAGATCAGAGGGCTCCTAGAGGGTCCCTGTGATCAGGGTCTATATACTATTTGTCAGTCAGACTCCTACATTAAGCATTTCATACTGAATGGACTCCATTGTTAGAAACTGATATGCTGATATTTTGTCTGAAATTTCGGCGTTGAAAGAGTTAGACATACCTTTGGATTTATCGCTTTTTACCGACAGGTTCTCGGATACATCCAGAGGCTCAGGAACGGGAAGCGGGTCGGGTTCTACTACAGGAACTGCGCGTTGCCTGAAGGATGACGTCATTTGTTCCTGCTTGCATTTGTACAGAGATGTCAAGTCCATTCCGGGGTTTCGAACCTTACCCTCGATGATGGTGCTTGCCACGGAGTCCACCTCTGATTCCTCATCACTGGATACATTGCCCAGCGTGCTGCAAGTAGGCGATGCTAAGATAGACGGCGGGATGCCACACGGGGGAATGTTCTGTAAGCAGTTCAACACTGGTGCACTGATATTCTGACTGGACTCGTGCAGACGTGGAGTTATCACAAGATTGTGCGCCTTCGAAGATACTAATGACTCATCTTCGTCCGATGATGAGCCACTGTCAAGGTCAGAGCAAGACTGGTCAGCTCGATGTCGCGGTCTTCGTCGAGTATCAGCGTGTCGTGTTCGTTCAACTTCTCGGTTATCAAGTTTTAGTTTAGCTATGGGTGGAAATTGTGAGTGTCTCTGTCTGTAATTTCTAACCTTTGGCCTTTCTCTAAGACTTGAGACTGCCCATTTCTCTTTCTTGCCGAAGTTTTCGTTATTCACCTGTCCTAGCCCAGCCCGCGCGTTACCGTTGTATATCAGGATACTGGCGCACACGTCATGTCCGAGCCGTGCCGCGTGCATTAGAGGGGTGAGACCGTTGTAGTCCGGGACATCTACGGATAGGTCATACTTCAACAATGCTTGTACTATTAATTTCACAGTAGCTGCATTCCCAGATGTAACAGCGTGGAACAATGCAGTCTGGCCATTGATGTCCACTTTATTGTAGTCCAGGTCGACGTCGGCATAGTCGATTAGCAGAGACACGTCAGTGTCCCGTCCATATAGACACGCCCACGCTAGAGCGGTGCGACCCACGACGTCTGCCTTGCTTACTAAAGCCGCTTTCTTAAGGAGCATGCGCATGATCTTCTCCCTGTTTCTGTCGTGTTCCACAAACACAGCCCTGATGAGAGGGGTTTGACCACAGTCATCTTGCTCCTCCGTGGATGAACCCAAATCCAACAGTAGACGAACCTATCATGAAAACAAACCCAATGTCAACTAAATAGTTTGTACGATAACCCCCCTCTAAATCAGGCGTTCAGTAAAACAATTAGATTGTTTAATTTAGGCAGGTGATTGATTACCTTTAAGTTAACCTGTTCAATATTTATGTAAAAACTAATGGCATCATGAATATTTAACAGCTGATTTTTTTTTTATAATGGTACACGTAGGCCTACATGGCCACATTTTTTACCTTGACAGAAGCTGTACAATTCCGCATAAGCAAAGCAAACAACAGACCCTGATCAGACGGCTCCCATAGGAACCGTATGATCTGGGTCTACTCTGTTTGCAAAGGCGTGAAAAGGCGTTTGTCTGAGGGAAAGGGTTAATATAGGTTGAATAATGCCATGCATGCTGAAAGCTCCTTTGTTGTGTGTGTGTGTGTGTGTGTGTGTGTTGGGGGATGGGGGGGGGGGGGGGGGGGAGGTCTGCGTGACTTTAGAAATTCCGATTTAGAGGGACTTTACTGTATTTGTCAACCCTTTCAACACTCATCAAATATATTTCATTAGACTATATTTCTACAGAATGTAGTCTAGAAAAGCCAGGAAAGTCTTTTTTAACATTCCGGTTCAACCTATTAGACACGTAGTGCAGTTTAAACTCTGTATCAAACAAGTGTCTACTTTAACCCATTTATTTACATATTATGGACACGTTGGAGCTTTCTGCATTGCTTTCAGACTGCATTAAGGTAACATCTGTATTTTGAAAATCCTATACACGTCTTTAAACCGGAATTCTAGTAGAGAAGAATTTAAATACTTTTAGGCTGGTGGTTATTTAATGCAGGGTGAAAGTCATGCAGCAAACTCCTCTAGGACCTAGCTTTCTGCATGACTTTCACTTTGCATTAAGATGCCACTTGTCTCCAAGACCGATGTTTTTACCGAATTTAATATACGGTTTAGAGAGGTTTTACTGATGAGAGGGTTTCGGTGGAGCTCTCTCATTTGTGTCTACACTGTTTGCAAAAGAATCGTGTCCCGCACTGAAAGGGTTAACTGACTCTTCTCATACTAAGCGCGGTCTGACTCGCATTTAGGAACAACTTGGATCAAGATTTAACTCGGCATCTCATCTGGATCCAAACTGTTTAATATTCGTCAATAGTTTAACCATTTCTCTGTTCATAATTCATGTAAGAAATAATAACATTGTGTATATTTATTGGCTGAATTTATATAATGTATATGTACACAGTCCTGAGTCTTTTGTTGGCTTTTTTAGAAAATATATATACTCAGATTTAATATAATTCTATAGGCTGCTATATATAGGAGCCGTCTGGTATAGGTCTAATCTGTTTGTAAATGCGTGAAATGGCGTTTATGAGGGAAAAAGGTTAATACTTGGTCAATAGTTTCTTAATAGTTTGAACACATCGGAGGTAAGTAGGAATTGTTACAGATGAACACATTAGCAGATTCATTTGTCCAGAATTAACTAAATGAAAATTCAGGTAAGAAATAATGATATCATGAATATTAATAAATCATTAAGTATAACGTCACATAGTCACCAGGAAGTTTGGCCGTACCATGTACATGTATTAGAAACTGCAGAATCATATCTATATTACTTCACAAGCAAATAGAACAGACCCTGATCAGACGGCTCCTTAACCTTTAGCCTGCTATGGGCGGGTGTGTGAATACCTATGCAAACAGTTTGGATCCAGATGAGACCCCGAGTAACTCGGCGTCTCATCAGGATCCAAACTGTTTGACACCCCGATTGCATTTTGGAAGACAAATTGATTATAGCTTGACTTTTGAAAATGTAGTAGGTTAAAATTTATGCAAAAATAATTTGCTCAGAAGGCTAAATATTAGGAGTCGTCTAATCTGGGTCTACTCAGTTTGCAAAGGCACAGAAATGCGTATTTATGGAGCAAAGCGTTAAGAAGATGGTCACAAGAAAAAAGACAAACCTGTCGTGTTCTTCCCGCTGAGACAGCTTTTAGGAGCGTTTTAGGATTGGACATAGTTTCTATAAAAGCTTGATGCCTGTATACGAACCACTGACGC
The DNA here is from genome assembly GCA_963576725.1 of Azorinus chamasolen. Classification (NCBI taxonomy): domain Eukaryota; kingdom Metazoa; phylum Mollusca; class Bivalvia; order Cardiida; family Solecurtidae; genus Azorinus; species Azorinus chamasolen. The sequence goes on along the minus strand of OY755236.1, from coordinate 62,452,772 downwards.
ATACAGTGACCACAAGAACCACAATGTCCAGAGTAAATAAAATAAAGAATGTCTTTAAAACTATTATTCCATGTCCAGAAAGGAGATGATCGACGAAAGATTGAAGAATCTGTTGATTTATTTTGTTCTTCACTTTGAACTGGAAACAGCGTTCACTAAGGTTTCCTAGGGTCGGTATTTATCAAGCCGTGTCAAATTTGTATTGGTCATATAGCTCTGTGACTTTGCATACACGGTACTTTCTACAAACATTATAATTCAACAGTTACCCAAACCTGTCAAAATGTCGCGATCAACATCTCATTCACTGCGTCGTATGTTATAGTAGATACAGAAACTTTATAAACTGAACCATGTGATAAATAGTGTAAACCTATAACATGTAAACAGCTAAACTTCCAGAAAAACTAAAGTTTTTATTCAGTTCAAACAACGTTTGGAGCTACGATTGATCTGTATCCCGTTGTTCGCGACTTGGTCACGCTTGCAAATAGCTTGGACCAGATGAGACAACGAGGAACTCGGCATCTGATCAGTATCCAATCTGTTTGACACTGGGTCAATAGTTTCTCAAAGGCTGGTCAATTAGGAAGTTGTCAAATTGCGCAATATCCAAACTGAACCATTCACTCCTTAAATACGCCTTTCTATGCAACTGCAAACAGAGTAGACTCAGATCAGTATAGGAGCCGTATGATCAGGGCCTGCTCTGATTGCTTTTAGGAATAACACAGATCTGATTATAAAATGTCTCTTTTGATAAAAATTACACGTGCTTATAAGTATTTGCCATTAAAAAATCAATATGCATGGCGTCATTACTTCCTACATGAATATTCATGGAGTAAGGGGTTAAGCAGACAATATTTTTCTCACTGCGGGGCAAGTGTAACGAATCCTAGAAATGCAATGAGGACCTATATGAGCTGTCTGATCTGGGTCTACTCTGTTTGCAAATACGTGAAAAAGACGTTTATATGAGGGAAAGGATTAGGCTTCCATAAAAAAGAAAGCTAAATTGGAGTATTTAAAAAGGGTGGTAGCTTAATACAGAGGATGTTTAAAGCACCCTTTGGACTGCATTAACCCATTACGTCATAGGCTACTTTTAGATCAAACCTCTTTGAATAAATCTACCGAAAATGAGCATTAACTAGAGAAAAGGAAACTTTTAGAATTTTGTAGTTTGAAACCATTGTGATAAATAGAGCATTTGCTCCTATAGGAGCAAATGCTCTATTTTTCACAATGGTTTCACAAAGTCGTCAATATGAGGGAATGGGTTAAAACGTTGCCTGGTTTTACGACTTATATATCTCATGCATGGTGACTTAACCCTTTATCTCATGACTATTTATGTAACAAATATTATAATGAATGTAACAATATTGATTACATGTCGATGACTTTTTGTAATAACAAAATCTGTACAATCTCCTACAAGGACCGTCTTATCTGGGTCTACTCTTTTTGCAAAGGTGTTCTCATCAGTGGTGGCTCGAGGCATGTTTTACTCTACATGAAAGTTTGGAATGGAATACTTAAGTTTACTTCTGCAAAAAAAAACTGACATGGCAAAAATGAGAAGCAAAATGGTCATACCCACATCTTAACCCTTTACTCAGCAGATACGCGTTTTAAAACCTTTGTAACAGAGCAGACCCAGATTGGAAGGCTCCTGTATTGTAAGAGCCGACTGGTCATGCAGGTCTGTTCAGTTATGTTTTACAGAATTATATATATCTCACTCATTTCCTACTTGGCCAAATTATTGTTTGCATATGCCATTACTATTCATGATGTCATGATTTATTGCAAGAATATTAATGGAGTAAGGGTCAATTTGTCCTCATCGTTAGGGCAACAATTCTCATCTCTGATACGTGTATGAAAACAGAGTAGACCCAGATCAGACAGATTCTGAGGGAGGAGTCTGATCATGGTCTACTCTGTTCTCTTTATGGAATAATTATAATAACAATGGCATGTTGTATTGCTATGCAAGACACGAGTCCCCCACCAGACTAAAAAACCTCCACTCTCCCCACCCCACCCACGGTGTGGTTGACCATGGTATATACATGACCACCTGAATGGTATTAGTACCTACTTTCATACATTGAATCAGTAAATAAAAAGTTATTGTCCCGACAAGAAAATATGAAAAAGGGGAGTAACTCCAATAATATTGATGCTAGAGTTATTGCCCTTGTGCATGACACTACACCTCATCATGCTTGTTCCATATGAGAAGTTTCAAATCAATTGAACCAGTACATAAAGAGTTATTAACTGGACAAGAAAATATGAAAAGGGGAATAACTCCAAAAATATAGATGCTAGAGTTATGGCCCTTGTGCATAACACTACCCCTCATCATGCTTGTTCCATATGTGAAGTTTCAAATCAATTGAACCAGTAGATAGAGTTATTGTCCGGACAAAAATATGAAAAAGGGGAATAACTCCAAAAATATTGATGCTAGAGTAATGGCCCTTGTGCATGACAGTACTCGTGATCATGCTTCTTCAATGTGTGAAGTTAAAATGAATTTGGCCTAACTTTGTAGGAGATATTGCCCGGACACGAGGCGTGACAGACGGACTGACATGAAAATATGAACAAGAGGGCCATTGGCCCTATATCGCTCACCTGAGTTACAGTAATACATGTATATTGACATGTTAATTTTTCAGTGGAAAACAATCTAGCAGATGAAATAAGCTTAGTGCACTGCTTTCACCCTTTCACTGCTGAATAAACTTGAACTGGATTCAGAACTAATACCAAGTGAATGGTTGACCAAGATCTAAACTGTTTACAACTTGTGCCATTTTTGCCTTAGCTCAAAATGCCTAAAACTGGTCTTTGAGAAATTCAAATGACTTCAATAAAGCTATGCAATTAATGCAATTATACCTTGACCCAGGTATATAGGCAAATAAAGTGCTAGGCAGTACATAATGCCAGTTTTTGTGTGAAATGACCAATAAGAATATCTTTAAAAATCGTTTAACCCTTTCCCTCATATAAAGCTGTTTTCATGCATTAGCAAACAGAGTAGACTCAGATCAGACGACTCCTACGGAAGCTGTCTGATCTGGGTCTTCTCTGTTTCTTTTGACACAATATAGATCGGATTCTACAGTTTTTGTCAAAGCAAAAACTTCTCTTCAGAGAAATAATGTGTTTTACACATTAAAAATAAGAGTAGACTAGATCAGAAGGCTGCTATAGAAGCTGTCTGATCAGGGTCTGCTCTGTTTACATTTGACAAGATATAGATTTGATTTTACAGTTTTTTTCAAAGCTAAAACTTCTATTTATGGCAATAACAATTTTTTAAGCATTAGCAAACAAGAGTAGTCCCAGATCAATTTTTGTCAAAGCAAATAGGTTAAGGGTTAATAGGTGTTTAGAAATAATTCTAGATCTAGGTGTGAATATCTCATGATAATTCAATTAAACGGGTCATTAGTATTTTTAACAATTGAAATTGAGAAGAGTTACGTCTATTGTTATAATTAAGTTATATTTACTCAGTTATTTCATTAATATCATACAAAATTCAGACATTTTAGGACTTTTTAATGTGTTGTCATCAAATTTTATATAAAAATGTTATATTTAAGATGCTTTTTTGGGCAGCAGTAGTAATTTTAACACCTATCATTGTTAGGGGGGCAAATGCATTATCATGTTTTCTTAAGAATTACCATGACTTATATCAGTTGGGCCATTGCATAATCATGTTTTCACAGTTTTCTTAAACATTACCATGACTTACATCAGTTGGGTTTGGACCCAGATCAAAAGTCTAGATGGTGATCATTTTCCTTGATTGGCTGAATTGTTACTTTCCAATATCTCTCACATCTAATTTGAGAGACATTGGAAGACACCATGTACTAACACTACACACTGGGGTTAATAGGTCAAAATGCCTTTAATGTTTCGTCTGCAACAAAAAGTTATTGTCATCTGCTTCAATTCTTAAATTAAACTTACTTTCTTTTTATTGCAAAAATATGGTTAAGATGACAAACAGTTTGGATCCTGATGAGACGCTGCACTATGCGGCCTCTCATCTGGATCCAAACTGTTTGCATAGGTAATCACAGTTTCACCACTAGCATGCAAAGAGTTAAGAGTCATGCATTGACCTGGAGAGATTTTACTGCCGAGCGCTGTAACCTTTGAACTGAAGGATCTGGAGTTGTTCATTTAACCCTTAATTTCCCTCATATAAACTTGTTTTCATGCATCTGCAAACAGAGTAGACCCAAATAAGGTGGCTCCTGTAGGATCAGTGTCTGTTATTTGCTAATGGAATTTGACAGATCTGTTTCTATGCCTTCTAAAACAGCTACACTGATTCACCTTCAACATTTTATCATAAATAGATATAAATAGAATGACACTGGAACTCCAGTGCAGTTATCTCCCTTTGTCCCTTATGGCTATGCTGATGGGACAAGGGAAATAACTGTGAGGAAATTACCTTTTAAGTGTTACAGATTCAGATGTTAAGTAGCATAAAACCCCAGGGTGAGACCATTTTTGGCCCAGGGGTCATTATTTGAACACAACTGATAGTGGTATATTAGGTGATGCTTCATACCAAATATCTTAGCTCTAGATTATGTGGTTTCAGACAAAAAGATTTTTAAATGTTTCCCTATATAAGTCTATGTAAAAACTACAAGCCCAAGGGCAGGGCCATTTTTGGCCCGGGGGTCATCATTTTAACAAACTTGGTAAAGGACCATTAGATGATGCTATATACCAAATATCAAAGCTCTAGAAATTGTGGTTTCAGAGAAGAAGATTTTTAAAGATTTAAAAAAAAAACCTGTAAAAGTAGTGGGGCGGGGCCATTTTTTGCCCGGGGGTCATGATTTTAACAAAACTGATAGAGGACACCCTAAGGTACATTTCTGTGAAATTTGGTTGAAATCCTCCCAGTGGTTTAGGAGAAGAAGTCATTTGAAATAAAAGTGAACGGACAGACGGACGGACAGACGGACAGACGGACAGACGGACAGACGGACAGACGGACAGACGGACGACGGACGACAGGCGGTCACAATAGCTCACCTTGAGCCTTTGGCTCAGGTGAGCTAAAAAGGGGAAGAATTAAAAAAATATCGATGCTAGAGTTATGGCTCTTGTGTATGACACTACCCCTCATCATGATTGTTCCATATGTGAAGTTATAATGAATTTGGCATAACTTTGTAGGAGATATGGCCCGGACACGAAGCGTGACAGACGGACGGACGGACGGACGGACAGACGGACGGAATCGAGCAAACCTATAGTCCCCAACCGGTAACCGGTGGGGGACTAATAATAAGAACTAGAACTAGAACTAAAGGTGATAAATACCCCCACTACCACATTTGACACAGAGATGGGGGTTATAGAAATAAATCACTACAATATCTGCTACAGTTTAGAAAAATACTCCGGAAAACCTGAAATTTCCCAAAAATTTCTAAGTCGATATGTTGTAATTCTGTTAAAAATCAATGTAGTGTAACAAAATTCAAACTTGATCTGTAACTCATTATTATAAAGCTACATACCAAATATCACATCAATATCTGCAAGGGTTAAGAAAAAAACTCCGGAAAACCTGAATTTCCGGAAAATTTCTAAGTAAAATCACTGTATTTCCAAGAAAATCAATGAAGTGTAACGAAATTAAAACTTGATCTGTAACTCATTATAATAAAGCAACTTACCAAATATCACTTCAATATCTAAAGATTTAGAAAAAAAACTCCGGAAAACCTGAATTTCCGGAAAATTTCTGGGTAAAATCACTGTATTTCCGTGAAAAATCAATGAATCTTCACGAAATTCAAACTTGATCTGTAACTCATTATAATAAAGCCACATACCAAATATCACTTCAATATCTTTAACGGTTTAAAAAAATACTTAGGAAAACTGAAAAATAACCAAGGGCAATAACTCCAAAAAATACTGAAGACAGAGTTACAAACCTTGTGCACTGCACTTGCGGTCAATGTGATCTATCTATATATTAAGTTTGAAGTCAATAGCTTTTATACTTTGGAAGTTATGAAGACGGACAGACATGGTGACTCCAGTATACCCCCCCCCCCCAAAAAAAAAAAAAAAAAAAAAAAAAAAAACTTCGTTTGTGGGGGTATAATAAATTATTATCATAATTATAATAATTACATCTACTATTATCATTATCACATGTTTTATTATTTCTAAGGATGATGAAACTACATCAATAGGAGGTTACATAAGCAAGAAGAGCACACAACTCAAGTCCTACCAGTTTGATTTTGCCCAAACTAAAATTTGGCCATGGTCATTTCATTGTATTTGTAAATGTGTGAAAGAACACATGCGCTAAAATGTTTACAACTATACATGATAAAATATCATTTTTGTGGTGTGCGGTGGTCTAGTGGTAACGCACTTGACTACCAGTCCGGAGGTCCGGGGTTCAAATCCCGGTCCCTCACGGAAATTTCAGAGACGCTTTTCAGTGTCTCCCACTCGCACCTCTTCTTCATCCAGGGGTTAAAATGGGTACATGTGAGGGTCACTAGCCTGTGCTGCGGCTGCATGTTCGTGCCATATGTTAGCAGTGCTCAATATTGTAGGCGATTGACTCAATTACCAGGGGAGTAAATGTACAGTCGGCTGAGCGGTCCTTCCAACTGAAAGTAGACTAAAACTAAGTACTTTTTTTACATGATAAAATACCATTGTTGTTGGCTAAATCAGGGACATATAACTCTAGACCTACCAGTCCAATTTTACCCATGATTGAATATTGCCAATATCTTATGGCCAAACACAATGTTTTAAATTATTTTATCTTTGAAGAAACAAAGATGCTAAAGAGTAAACATAGGTAAACGGCTCATTATTCCAGACCTACTACTCCTATACCATAAGGAACTTGGCCGAGATTTAGCAATACACATGTTTACTATACATGAAATTGAATAGTAAAAAATGTTATTTGAAACCTTTCTGTGTGGACAACAAGTCACTAATGGTCTTTGCAAACAGTGTAAACCCAGATGGAAGGGCCCCTAGAGGAGCCCTTTCATCAGGTTCTGTATAGTTTATCATGATACACCTTTCTTATAAATTATCCCTGAATGTTTACGGTAAGCATGGTTTTTTAAATGTTGGAATAGTCCACTTGAAAATTCAGCGTTGAAAGGGTTATAGGCATAAAACTCTAGACCTGTTCATTTAATTTTGCCCATAATCGAACTTGGTTGAAATCTTACAGCCATATAGTCGACCAAGTATTATTAAGATTGCTTCAGACAACATCCATTCAATGATCCTAAGAGTTCAATTCAACACTTGACTTTTATGTGTCAGAGCTAAAACGTTTGGATTCTAGATAGTCATGAAGCTACTTGGCATTGAGACACAATCCAAAATATAAAACACCTAGTAAACCATTACACAGGAAGAAAATACGAGAACTATAAATATACTAAATACATGGCAAAAGTGTGTCCATGTTTTATTTTCAAAACATAATGTCTTGAAGAACAAATAAATATTCACATAGTAATTAACAGATAAGAAAAAGTAAATTATTAAGTGATTTAAACATAATACTTTTAAAGCAGGTGACAACTTAACCTTTTATGCGTAAATACGCCGTTTAATGCCTATAGGAGCTGTCTGGCCAGCATCTGCTGTTTGCTTTATATGAAATTATACTGATCTGATTCTAAAGTTTCCGACATGGCTAAATTTTGCTGTATTCAAGAGTCATTACAAAACATGTTCTTATTAATATTCAGGATGTTATCAATTCTTAACCCTTTACTCCATACGCCTTTCTACGCCTTAGCAAACAGAGTAGACCCAGACCAGACGGTTAATATAGGAGCCATTTTATCAGGGTCTACTCTGTTTGCTTGATATATAGATATGATTCTACAGTTTCTGTATGTTTTTCATCCTGCATTAAGCTGCCACCCTTATTTCAGATCGACAATCATATGCATTTGAGTTTGAATTATCAAGGTTTTACTGTAATTCAGCATTTCAGAGAACATCTTTTCTAACAATCACATGATCTCATTTCCAAACACTTTGTATGTCTCTCTTTGTTAACCATTTCACCTCAAATGTCATATTATCTCATCTTGCCACTGGGGAACAACAAAGACCCTGATCGTAAATAAAATGAAACAAATTGGTGTAAAAATCCTTACTCCTTATCCCTTTACTCCGTGAAGATTCATGTCAGAAATAATGACATCATGAATATTAATTAGATTTCCACAGCAAAAACTGCAGAATCAGATCTATTATATTCCATAAGCAAACAGAGTGGACTCTGATGAGACAGACCCAATAGGAACCATCTGATCTAGGTCTACTCAAAGGTGTAGAAAGGCATATTTATCAATAGACAAATTTTATAATGATATCATGAACAAGTTTTGACCATGGCAGAACTTGTACAATCAGATTTGTATTATTCCTTACGTTTCCTGGATTCACAAAGCGTTAAAAGGCGCACCTTTAAGGGAAAGGGAAAGCATAATCCCTAAACAGTCTTTACTTGACAAATATTCATGTGATACACTGCCCACTCTGAAATATATTGCTATGGCAAAGAATAGAGAATCAGATCTGTAACATGTAAAGAAACAGAGCAGACCCTGATCACACTGCACCAACATGATCTGTTTGATATGAGTCATATTGCTTACAGGTATGAGAGCTATCTGTATGAATTTTATCCTGTATTAAGCTGCCATCTGTCTAACAGACCACCATTACCTGTAATACGAACTTGAACATCTGGTTTCGAGAGGTTTACTGTCTCATTTCAATGACCTATCATGACTAGCCTTGACCCTGACCTGAAAGTGACACTGACCTAGTATGTGCCTTCACTGTTAGTAATGTCTTAACCCTTTCCTTCATATATATGCTTTTTCACACCCTTGCAAACAGGGAAGACCCAGATCAGATGACTTCTGTAGGGGCTGTCTGATCTGGGTCTGTTCCTCTTGCTTACAGATATCTATAGATCTGATTATGCAGTTTCCACAACAGTGAAAAAATCCCTTTTTCATGTTCCATTTTATTGCTTTTGTCCATGAATATTCATGAGGTGAAGAAATCTTGAATAAATGTTAAACAGGGAAAGGGTTAAACCATTTTCAACAGTTGCTTACTGTTTCAATTTTGACTTTTTCAACGCTGAATATTCAGAGTGGATTATCCCACCAGTGTTTAACTATTAAGTCCATTCAGTATGAAAGTTTTAAACTTGCTCTATGATTCTGAATGACAAACAGTGCAGACCTCTGATCTGGGCCTGTACTGTTTGACAGTTCATGCATGTCCCGCATCAAAGGGTTAAATGAACATTTTTCTTCATTTCTTTTCAAAACATAGTATCACAAGGAGCTGTCTGATCAGGCTCTGATCAATTTGCTTATATGTTATAAATCTGATTATCTATACTTTGCCATTGAAATTTCCTAATTTATAAATTGTTCATCCTTTACCTGATAGAGACGCCTTTTTACCCCATTACACACAAATAGACAGATCAGACAGCTCCTGTAGAAGTTTGCCCTGTTTGCTGATGGAATTATACAGATCTGATTAAAAATCTACTGTTTCTGCCATGGCCAATCTAGTTTTCATCTACCTTTATAAAAAATCAGCTAATAATATTCATGGTGTCATTATTTATGACATGAATATTCAAAACACAACTAATATCATAAAAAATAGAAATGCCGTTTCACGCATTTGCAAACAGAGTAGACCCTGATCAGAGGGCTCCTGTAGGAGCCCTCTGATCAGGGTCTGCTCTGTTTGCTAATGGAATTTGAGAGATCTGTTTCTTTACTTTCTAAAATGACTACAATGTTCCACCTTCCATATTTCATTATAATGAATATTCAGTAGGTACCGTATTTAAATTTGGAATTAACATAGAACAGGGAAAGGATTAAGCTCTCTTTTCACTTGATGTGGCTCAACTTGTTTGCCTCTGATCTGTTGGCAACCTCTTTGTACACTTCATGTTCAGTTGTGTGCAGTGAATCGAAGCAATACAAACTTCTACAAGTTTTTGTTTTGGGGTGGGGTTAAAACCACTTTGAGTCTTTCTTCAAGTTCACTAATATCCTTCCCAGCCGCCTTTCCTTTCTTAATTGCCTGTCTTAAATCATAAACCTCTAAAGCTGGGAGGCCTTTATACAATACGTTTGCAATAGCTTGATCAACTTCCCGTTCTTTTCTGAGAAACATAAAGTAAATCAAGTATGCAGATAAACTGCCAAATATAACAAAGCTCTGGTATTTCCATTCATCATCAAATTCGGATGTTTCCTCTTTGCTCTCAATGTCACCCTTCAGTGAGGACATAAATGGGTATGGAGTCTGGTTCATCTTATCCACAATGCTTTTCTCACACATTACATTGCCACTGTGTAGTTGACAAGATACAACTGGACCAATGCTGCAATTAGAAAAAGGAAACTCTTTTTATCTGAAGTTTCACTCTATTCCATAACACCCCCACCTATTTATGCCTTTGCAAACAGAGTATACACGAAATACATTGTAGATGGCTCCTGTAGAAGCCATCTGATCAGGGTCTACTCTGTTTGCTTATGGTATTGACTCAGTCCGAATACAATAGATCTGGTTCTGTAGCTCCTGTTATGGCCAAAATTTCCTGCATTCATATGCCATTATAAATATTCATGTAATTAATACTGGTATTCATGATGTCATAACTTCTTGCATGAATGTTCAATGACTAATGGGTTGAATGATTTGTATACTTCAATTATATGTCATACAATATGTAGCTATACATGCTTATCAATATTAATCCTAGGTTAGCATTACTGGTAGCCAAACATAGCCAATGACTACTAAGCTTTCTGATTTTGCTGAAGAAAATATTTTAAATAAGGAATATTCTTAAGATTCTGAACTTTGTTTTTGGCTACTACTGTTATAATTCTAGCATTAACCTGGTAACAATTTAACTCAAAAGAGATGCTTTTTCACGCCTTTTCAAACATAGTAGACCCGGATTTGAGGGCCTCTGTAGGACTTCTTTGATCAAAGCTGACTCTGTTTGCATATTGAATTATAAATATACAATACTACAGCTTCTGAAAATGGCAAAAAAGGCATTTTTCATTGACCATTAAAAAGTTCACTTAACCCTTTCCCTCATATAAAAGTTTGTTCATGCATTTGCAAACAAAGTAGACCTAGATCAGATGGCTCCCATTACAAAAAATCAAATAATAAATATCCATGATGTCATTATTTCTTACATGAATATTTAACAGGGAAAGGGTTGATAAATATTCATCAAAATTAATCACCAGTTCTTGCAGAAAGATGGGCGACGTAAAAGATTATTAACCCTTTGGTTATGTAATTATTGTTATTAATTAATTGGTATATGTGCCCAATTCATGCGCCACACAATAGTTTGGCTACAGATGATAATAATATCTACAAGGCAGTCCAAAGGACGGCTAAATCCCCCCGCCGCCTAAATTAAGACATTGCATTTGACCCAACATGACTGACATATGTATGCGTTCTGCACATCGGCTCAACTTGGTTAACATTTGAGGCAAGTTTCATGAAAATCCTTCCAGGGGTATAGGAGATATGTTACAGACTGACAATTGACCTTCAAATGTGACATTGACCTTGAGATGACATGACTGACACATGTGTTCTGCACATCGTCTCAATTTAGCTAACATTTAACTCAAGTTTTATGAAAATCTTTCAAAGGGTTTAGAAGATATGGATCAGACACAAAAATGTAATGGAAATTGAAGGTTTAAACATGACCTTCAAATGTGACCTTGACCTTGAGCCAACATGACTGCAACATGTGTTCTGCACATCATCACAACTTGGTTAACATTTGAGGCAAGTTTCATTAAAATCCTTCTAGGGGTAAAGGAGATATGGAGCAGACACAAAATTGTTACGGACAGATGGACGGAATCCATCCTTATAATCTCCTTCCACTCCGTGGCGGGGGATTAAAAATGAGTCCCATGAGTAATCACACTTGAACTTAGTGAAAGAATAGAATTTGTTATTGGAAATAATGTAGCTTGTTTGCATTCTAAATTGAAATTAATAATGTGAAATTTCATAGTGATCTGCATTTTTTATGTTGTCGCAGAGCAGCATGGTGGTTCAATTGGATTTGTTCATTGTTCAATGATTTGATATAAAATTACAGGTATATAAACACAGAAAAGAGTTAAACCTTTCCCTAAAAGCTTGTTCACACCTTTGACACCAGACCAGACCCAGATCAGAGTTTGTTCTGGTTCTTATGGAATTATATGCATTTGCAAACTGAGTAGACCAAGATCAGACGACTCCTGCAGGAGACCTCTAATCAGAGTCTGCTCTGTTTGCTTAAGGATACATTTCGAGGGCTTGGTGTAAGACTATTGTAACTCCTTCACAAAGTGAAGGAGTTACAATAGTTTTGCACCAAGCCCTCAATTTGCTGTTTGTTTATGACATAATATAGACCAGATTCAGTTTGTGACATGACAGAAAATTCCTGTGTTCATATGCCATTATCAAATTTTATCTAATTAATTTTCAGTTTCTTACTATTTCTTATATACATGTCTGTGAAGACTCAGGGGAAAGGGTTAATAGGCACATTTAGCAGAAGTAGATGTGCATTGTGGTGGCAATGAGCTGTATTAACATCAAGATACCAAATATTTTAACCCTTTCCCTCATATTAATTGTAACTCTCATTTCACACACTTGCAAACAGAGTAGACCCAGATAAGACAGCTCCTGATCAGGGTCTGCTCTGTTTGCTAATGGAATTTGATAGATCAGTTTCTTTACTTTCTGAAATGGCTACAATGTTCCAACTTCCATGTTTCATTATAACTCTCTTTCCCATGAATATTCAGTAGGTATTTTAACTTGGATTAAACGTAGACAAGAAATGTCGAAACGACATCAAACCAGGTTTTCCTTCACTATTAACTAGTGATTTCTAAAAGGAATAAATCAAAGGGGCATAAATCCCAGAAAAATTGCAAAAGGAAACATTCCTGACAATATGCACATCTACATATTGTGTCCGTGCTACATGCAAGGTTTTATGAAAATCTGTTGATTAGTTTTAGAGGAGTTGCGCTTACAAGGATAGGGTCAAAAGACCTAGTGATTTCTAAGTTCAAAGGGGCATTACTCAAAGAAAAATTGCAGAAGGAAAAATCCCTGACAATATGCACATCTACATATATTGTGTCCTTGCTACATACAAGGTTTTATGAAATTATGTTGAACAGTTTGAGAGGAGTTGCGCTTACAAGATTGGCAGCCACCCACCATCCGCCCGCCATACATCACCATTTCAATAACCGGATTTTCTATGGAAAACCCTGTTAAAAGGGAATGGGTTAAAATTATGTAGATCATCATGGTCATCTACAGTTTCAACCTGTAGGCTTGACCATGCAGTCACCGTTGTAACGGACACTTCGGACCATGGACATTTCTGACCAGACACTTAGGACACTATGGACCATACTTTCTAGACACTATGAACCATGCTATAAATATAACACTGTAAACAGACCCATTGCAAAGCTATTAAGTTATCAACCCGTTACTCCATGAATGTTTATATGTATAATTAATGACGTCATGACGATTCATACATTTGTGGCTGTTCTGTGCACCGTTCATTATATTATATAGCACAGCTGCACTATTCCATAATAACTACACTGGAATTGAGTTTATTAAGAGGTTAAAATATGGCCTAGGTGTGCCTTCTGGCCATAATGGCACACCTGGTGTCATAATAGCCCAAGGGCTTTAGCCAAAGGTCTATCGTGACACCAGGTGTGCCATTATGGCCAGAAGGCACACACAAGCCATATTTTGACCTTTTTATTGAATACCTTACAGATTTTACTAGATCTATATGCCACCTATCATTTCAATACAATCTACTATCCCAACAAACCACAGAAATAGATCTAGATGCTAAGATCTATACTTTTACAAAAATAAAGAAGGAATAGTTATGCCTTCATGGGGATTCGAATCCCCCATAAAAAAAATATGTAGTCTGACGTAATAACCACTAACACTAACAATGACTTAACATTTGATTACATTGTTTTAAGTTTATAAAATTTGTTTGAGAACTTCCGATGCATGATGTGAAATTATGACGTCATTTTTAATAACATAAACAAAGTTACGTAGTACCGATCGATACAAAGAAATTAATTTTTAATAGAATTTACGACTGTATAAACTTTACGATTGTCTAGTTCTAGAATACGATTTGATGACAACGTCAAACCCCTTTCTCCTGCCATGTTTGAATAGAGCTATGTTGCTAACATCAACGCATTTCACGTGAAAAAGATCGCTGGCCGATTATGGATAATCGGCCTACTGTGCCATTAGGGATTGGTAACATGACTCCGTAATGACAGTTTTCTATGGCAATTTTGTTACTATTAAATAATAATTCAAAGTATTTATAGTAAGGTATTCAATAATATCACAAACTTAATGATAAAATTATTAAAGATGATTAAAACCAACCAAAACCCAATAATTATATCACTGTCCGTAGTGTTCCAAGAGATGGTCAGTAGTACCTAGCTACGATATCTTGATGGGTATTTATAAATGTCTCCTAGTGGTGTGGAAGTTTCTATTCAGTTCATCTGATATGTGTTGTTGCATTTGTAAACCATGCATGTACATCTACATTGTATGACGTCTCAGTCACACTGGACTATTATGCGACGGGTGGTGCTAAGTCAAGAAAAGAAAAATGAAATGATAGACAGACAGAAGAGCTTCGATGTCCGTGTCTGTTTGGGAAACAGGTCAAACCGGCCCCAAGTCAAACCGGCCTCAAGTCAAACCGGCCTCCAAAAAGTCAAACCGGACCTCAATTTGGTCAAACCGGCCTCCTTATTATATTTTGGCTGGTCAACCGGCCCCACGAATAAAAAAGCTTCTAATATATATCGTTTTAATAATGAAATGTTTTATTGATACTTTTATTACTTTTTTTTATCACGAAATATAATGTTCGAGAAACCTGTGATGAGGAAAATTTCCATTTCTGCATATAATGTAACCGAATAATAAACACTTTTCTAAGATACACACGCTAATTAGTATGTGTGCCTTTAATCTAACCGAGCAATAAACACATTATTATTTTTTGCTTCAAATACTAATTGGTATGTTATGCATGTGGCGGTAAATTTAAGTTACTTAACTCTTTCCCTGTGCTATGCTTATTTCATTACATACCGAATATTCAAGGACAAAATAGTTATAATTAAATATGGAAGGCCATTTAAAAAAACTAAAGGAAAAGATCTTTCAAATTCCATTAGCAAACAGAGCAGACCCTGATCAGATGGCTCCTAAAGGTCTACCCTGTTTGCAAATGTGCAAAAACACGTTTATATGAGGGAAAGGATTAAAGGTGTTAATCCCATTTATTATTGTTAAAGATGAACACTAATTGCTAAGGGATGGCCACGGCTGTAACATATAAATGTATTTAAGCTGTTAATCCCTTTGTTTTCAGTGTTGGGTTCCGTCAATAAACAGGCTACATTAATTTTCGGCGTTTTTGAATAGCGATATTCTGTTCAGTGATTGTTCCACCTGAACAACGCGGACAAGTCTAATTGCTCTACGGACAGATTATTTATGTGTGTTTTATATAGGATGTATTCAACGGGCAGGTTAATTATATGTGTTTTAGAGTATGTATGATGTTCTATGTATATGTTCCATGCTCATTAAACAGATCATGTTTAACCCTTCAAATCCATGATTATCTATGTTAGCAATTAAGACCTATAATATTCCATAGCAAACAGAGCATACCCTGTAAGACTCAGATCCATCTGATCTGGGTTTCCTTTGTTTGCATTGATAATAATGCATTGTAGTCAGCCCTTTACTCCATAAATACGCCTTTCTACGCCTTCACAAACAGAGCTAGTAGACCCAGATCACATGGTTTCTATAGGAGATTTCTGATCAGGGTCTGCTCTGTTTGCTTACAGTATACTATAGATCTGATTCTATATTTTCTGCCTAAGTAATGATAAAATATCAAATCATAGAGTAAAGGTTGAAAATAACTTCAAACGAATACACGTACGTTTATATGAAGGAAATGGTTAATTCTGGTTCTGAAAAAAAATCGAAATTTTCACATTTGAACGTTGCTTTATTTTTGTGTGCAAATATGTCTACATACATTACCAAGATAAAAATTTACCTTACGTTCATTCAGAGACATATACATACATGTATGTATATGTCTCTGGTTCATTCAACTGACACACAAACAACATACACGCGCATGCCATTAATTGGATTATCACACCTACCGCAAGACATATGGGCGGTGCCATTAATTGGCATTAACTAAGCGCCAATGTCGCTTAATGCGAGCGGAGTATAAACTATAGCTAATACATTGCCGAATTTCCAACTGACCAAAATATATGTGATAAGCAACTAGATCTACATTGGGTTTCTAGAAATAATTAATATTTAACATTGTTAAAATTTGATTTAAAAATGTTGGGCCGGTTTGACCAAAAAAATAATTCATGTGAGGCGGGTTTGACCTTTTGGAGTCCGGTTTGACCTGGGGCCGGTTTGACTTGGGACCGGTTTAACTGTAATTCTCTGTTTGTATAGTGTATATACTTATATTTGTCGAAATAAAAGACCTACATGGCTTATGTTACTTTGTAATGTACTATCCGACATGAAATAAAATGTGTCTATGTTTATGTGGAAACAGGTCAAACCGGCCCCAAGTCAAACCGGCCTCAAGTCAAACAGGACTCCAAAAAGTCAAACCGGACCTCAGTTTGGTCAAACCGGCCTCCTTATTATATTTTGGCTGGTCAAACCAGCCCCACACATAAAAAAGGCTTCTAATATATATCTTTTTAATAATGAAATGTTTTATTGATACTTTTATTACTTTTTTTTTTTATCATGAAATATAATGTTCGAGAAACCTGTGATGAGGAAAATTTCCATTTCTGCATATAATGTAACCGAACAATGAACACCTTATTATTTTTTGCTACAAATACAAATTGGTATGTTATGCATGTGGCGGTAAATTTAAGGTACTTAACTCTTTCCCTGTGCTATGCTTATTTCAATACATACCGACTATTCAAGGTCAAAATAGTTATAATTAAATACGGAAGGCCATTTTAAAATCTAAAGGAAAAGATCTTTGAAATTCCATTAGCAAGCAGAGCAGACCCTGATCAGACGGCTCCTAAAGGATCCGTCTGATCTGGGTCTACCCTGTTTGCAAATGCGTAAAAAACATGTTTATATGAGGGAAAGGGTTAATGGTAATAATCCCATTTATTATTGTTAAAGATGAACTCTAATCGCTAAGGGATGCACGTGGCGGTAACACATAAATATATTTAGCTGTTAATCCCTTTGTTTTCAGTGTCGGGTTCCGTCAATAAACAGACTACATTAATTTTCGGCGTTTTTGAAGAGCGATATTCTGTTCAGTGATTGTTTCACCTGAACAACGCGGACAAGTCTAAGTGCTCTACGGATAGATTATTTATGTGTGTAGGATGTATAGGATGTATTCAACGGGCAGGTTAATTATATGTGTTTTAGAGTATGTATGATGTTTTATGTATATGTTCCACGCTCATTAAACAGATAATTTTTAACCCTTCAATCCATGATTATTTATGTTAGCAAGACCTATAATATTCCAAAGCAAACAGCCTACCCTGTAAGACTCAGTCAGGGCCATCTGGTCTGGGTTTCCTTTGTTTGCATTGATGATTGTAGTCAGCCCTTTACTCCATAAATACGCCTTTCTATGCCTTTGCAAACAGAGTAGATCCAGATCACATGGTTTCTATAGGAGATTTCTGATCAGGTTCTGCTCTGTTTGTTTACAGTATACTATAGATCTGATTCTATATTTTCTGCCTAAGTAATGATAAAAATGAAACTAAGTAATATCAAATCATAGAGTAAAGGTTGAAAAGAACCTAAAACGAATTATACTCGTACGTTTATATGAAGGAAATGGTTAATTCTTATTCTGAAAAAAAAATTCATAATTTTCACTCGATATCATTTTACAAAATTTGAAATAGATTTATGTCTACTTTTGAATGTTACTTTATTTTTGTGTGCAAATATGTCTACATATACCAAGATAAACAATACCGTACGTTCATTCAGAAACATACATGTATGTCTCTGGTTCATTCAACTGATACAATGAACGCGTGTCTAATTGGATTATCACAAACAACATACACACGCATGCCATTAATTTGATTATCACACCTACCGAAAGACACATGCGTGCCATTAATTGGCATTAACTAAGCGCCAATGTCACTTAATCTAAATGCGAGCCGAGTATAAACTAGTGCCGAATTGCCAACTGATCAAAATATATGTGATAACCATCTAGATCTACCTTGGGTTTCTAGAAATAATTAATATTTAACATGGTTAAACATTCGATTTAAAAATGTGGGGCCGGTTTGACCAAAAAAATAATTCATGTGAGGACGGTTTGACTTTTTGGAGGCCGGTTTGACCTGGGGCCGGATTGACTGTAATTCGTTTATGTAGTGTCCCTAGATATGGTCCGATTCCGAAATGTCTTTTCCGAAATTATTGTCTGTGCCGTATTAGTTCAGTTTCCCTTCGTCTTCGTTTTGGATTAGTTCATCGCTGTTATTTGACAATATCGGGAACATGCAGATTAGAAGGAAATTTCAAATAAATAGAACAAAAAATCATTGTACGGGCAATTTTCTTTTAAAAAATACGACAGAGGTCAATTTTACATGTAGTTGCATAACACGCGAAAACACATGACAAATGCTATAATAACACTATACAGTCTGATAGCATGTCAAAATGGTATTGGCCCTATTATCTGAAAATATAAAAGAATCGTTACATTGTCCTGAATCTGCTTGAACATTGTTTCCATGCTGATACATTCCTTAAAACACGCAGTACGCTGTTTTGACAGTTCGTCATGATTTTGGGCACGTTCTAAAACGCTTACCAATTAGCTGACCATATAAGATATATAGGAAACTGCTGACCACATAGGTAAAGAAGGGTATCGGAAAACGCTGACCACAAAGATAAAGAAGGGTATCGGAAAGTGCTGACCACTTAAGGCACAGCTGGATATCCCACAATGCTGAGGTTATACACAAAGAGGGATATAAGCGGCAATAAAATATAATTATGTTCAAGAATTATTCAGAACTGCATTTTTTTAAAATTACGCCATTAGTACTTAGAATAATAATAAAAAACCAGCTTGTTAACACTTAAAAAAAATATAATAGTGCGATGTGTAGAATGTGTATAATAGAAACAGAATAGATTTACATCATTATTTAAAAGATGGTTCTAAATATATTAAGTATGTGATGTTAAATTTTCAGAATTCATTTGAAAGTTGAATTAGATATAGATGTCCAAATAGGGAAATAAATCGGCAGTAAGTTATAATATATGTCAAAATATTTTATATTTACATGTACATGAACTTATTTTTTATAACTAATATATGTACCATCTTGTAAAATATGATTTTACAAATATCATTATGATGAAAAATCATGAATAGCACTGAACAGATTAAAATTACTGTTTCCCCTAATGTGATTATAGCCATAAACGTGTTATTTTATCTGGACGTGTGTCATTAGCTGGTATTGCATTAATGAGATAATGGCACCTGTATAAGTGTGAAAATCTAAATTATGCACAGCAAAAAGGTAAATTATTATTATTATTATTATACCACATTTATATAGCGATCTTTTCACACAGGATATGTGCGTTCAAAAGCGCTTCACATAAATAATTTGCATGTACAAAACTGAGTATATATAATGCTTACAGAATATTTTAAACAAATGAAATTTAAGGTAGAGATATCGATAAAAAATATTAAAAATGGAATTAATTTAAGAATCATAGAACAAAAATAAAATCAAAATCATCCTTTACTGTACGTTTTTATGTCCGTAAATCATAGGAAATATATAGACGCATGCTGTGACTATATTGTGTCAGGCCACTCATATCACTGAAACTGTAGTGAAACATTATATATATGGTCAGTGTCGGTACGCCAGAACCCCCTGGATTGGCATACAACACTATACATAAGATATTGTCTTACGTATGTAGGACAATGGGTAAACAGAGTAGGACAATTTTGTAGCTAATGCATATAAACTACACAATGCAATATAAACATTACAAACAACCCAGCAATATAATTATACACCCAGCATGCAAAACTGGCGAAGGAGTATCATAAAATCAGTCCAGCCGACACTGAAATGAGGCACACAATGCCGCCCGAGCCGCAAACCGATCGGTTTCAAAGAGATCAGGGACTATCCCTACCATCAAGATCCACCACCCGCACAACACGAGCCACACATCAAGCGCTCACAAACAGTGCGCAACTAAAACAACTGACAGGACACTCCTCAATCAAGATTTTGCAAGCAGGAAATGTCCGAAAGGAGAGGGATTTGAAAATATCCCGACAGTCACAAGAGAATGGCAGGATCGACACTCGGTGGATAAGGCAGCAGTCATCAGGATTAACAGTTATTATATCTACATGTACATTTTACTGTCCTTGCAATGTCCTAGTAAAATAGGTTGAAGAAATGCGTTTTCAGACATTTTCTAAAGGCTGCAAGTGAGTTGGCGTCTCTGATGCCTGACGGTAGAGCATTCCAAAGTTTTGGAGCTGCATGCATGAAACTCCTATCCCCGTATTTTACCATACGACTTTTTAGTACGACCAACGACACTGAACTACTTGCTGACCTTAACTCTCTGCGAGGCCTGTACACGTCAAGCATGTCGACAATGTACTTGGGGGATTCATTGTGCATGGCTTTGTACGTAAGTGTCAACATTTTGAATTCGATCCGATGTTGAACCGGAAGCCAGTGGAGTTCCTTCAAAACCGGAGTGATATGATTGTATCGAGAAGTCTTGTTTATGATACGGGCTGCTGTGTTTTGCACCCTTTGAAGTTTCCGCAGCATGCTTTTTGAAATTCCATGCAGCAATGAGTTGCAGTAGTCAAGTTTTGATGTAACCAGGCAGTTTACCAAAGTCTTGGTAGCATCAGGTGATAGGTATTGTCTTAAATATGGCCTATTTGCCGGAGCTGTACGTAACTAGATCTACACACGGAATTCACGTGCGGTGTCATATCCATTTGTGAATCAAGTTTTGCACCAAGATTCTTCACACACAGCGATGGCTTGATTTTAGAGGATCCTACTTGTTCATGAATGCTTTCAGGTACTTTTGTGTTTTTCGTGCAGAACAGGATGACCTCAGTTTTTTCGGTATTGAGCTTCAGCATGTTCTGGTTCATCCAAGAGACTACTTTTCAGACAGTCCTCAACTCGTGTTAAGGCTACTTGTTGACAGGAAATATACTCTGGTTTAAATGACATGTATAACTGCGAGTCATCGGCATAAAAATGGTAGTCAAGTCCATGGTTTCTGCAGATTGAGCCGACAGGTTTTGTGTACATGATGTAATGTTTCGGTCCTAGGGCGCTTAATTTCATGTTAACTGGAGTGGACAATTCTCCATCTATTTAGACTGTTTGGTAGCGGTCTTTCAGATAGGTCATCCACTCAAGGAGTTTCCCAATGATTCCGAAGTCTGTTTCCATGCGTTTTAGCAACGCTTCGTGATCGATGGTGTCAAATGCAGCCGATAAATCCAGCATCACCAAAACTGTTGTTTCGTTTTTATCCAGGGATTGAAGGATGTCGTTCTGAATTTTCCGAAGAGCAGTCTCTGTTGAATGGTGCTTTCGGTATGCAGACTAATTATACTCATATAGATTGTTTGAGGTCAAGTGGGACTCAATGCGTTTGTCAACCACTTTTTCTAACACCTTGGAGACAAATGGCAAATTTGACACAGGCCTATAGTTCTTAAGTCCATTTGAATCAAGACCCGGTTTCTTTAGAAGGGACCTGACCTGTGACATCTTGAAATCTTTTGGAACGTAGGCAGTGTCTAAAGAGGAGTTTACAATTTATGGAAAAGTAGTAAAGTCAAGCAGGCAAAGCCACATACAAGACGCAACCACCACCAAAAACACCGATAGACAGCATGACACTCACACACACACACACAACCACACACCCAAACGCACACACACACACACGAAATGAACACAGAAAACACCAAAAGTCAAATCGGTAGTAGTTCATTAAGGCATGACTTTAACAGCCATGTAGGTATTGGGTCCAGTTCACAGGACTTGCAGGGGGATGCCTTAATTATTTCTTCTACTTCTTCTGATGTAGCTGGATCAAAACTATCTAAAGAGATCGTTGAACGCTGCATTTCAGTGGTAACTTGAGTACCATTGGATACATAGACTGAGACAATATCTGCCCATATTCTGTCTACTTTGTCAATGAAAAATTCGCAGAAGTCTTGCGCAAGTTTCTTGGAAGATGATGTTTCAGGCAATATGTACCAAGTAGATGCTTAGTGACTTTAAAAAGACTCTTTGAGTCTCTTTGATATGATTCTACTTTCTCTGAGTAGAAATCGACCTTTGACTTTGCAAGCAGTTTGTTCACTTTGGCGCACTGTTCTCTGTACAGCGCTGGTGGTCCACTGTGAGTCTGGATTTTTTCCAGTTTCGTTCCAACTTGCGCCTTACATGTTTAGCATCGTGCAGTTCCTGGGTGTACCATGGACAAGATGGTCTGAGAGTTATGCTGTTTGTACACAATGGTGCATGTTTATTGGCAAGTGCCGCCAGTGCTTGTGTATATGTGTTAACCAGCTCATCAACATCTGTCATTTGCGTACTTGCTTTGAGGGATTCTGAGTTGAAGAGATCCCTTTTGAATGAGTCGACATTAATTGCCCTAAGTTTCCGAAATGAAACAGCTTTTCTCACTGTAGGAGGTTTTGCCGCCTTTGCATTGAAAGTTACAGAAAAATGATCACGTGAAATTTTACCACTACTGTCAGATAGTCCTGGGTCGGTGACTTCAATATTTGACACACAGTTATCACCTTCTCTTGTAACAACAACATCAAGGGTATGTCCGCCAACGTGAGTGGCTACATTCACATGTTGTTGCAATCCAAATGATTCTAGTGTACTAACAAAGTTAGCTGTGTTTCTGTCACCTGGAATATCAAGATGGATGTTTAAGTCCCCTACAATGATGACCGGTCTGTCGGTGGCCGCAAATTTAGATAGGAAAAGTGGCCACTCATTCTCAAGAAAACCTCCAGATTTTAGACCATTTCTACCTGATGGTGGTGGTCTGTAAACAACTACATGTATTAGTCGCAGAGTGAAATCTCGAATACTTAAAGTGCAGTCCATGTACTCAAAGGTTGGGAAATCATTATCTCTTGTTGATGTATGGAGGCGAAGTCCTATTGAAGCCTTATATATGACTGCTACCCCACCGCCACGGCTGCCACTGCAGCGAGGGACATGTTCATTTTTGTAGTGAGTAGTAACCAGTTCGTTTAAGCACGATTTGTCAACCGAACTACCGAGCCAGGTTTCTGTGACGGCTATCACATCAAAGTCATTAGAAACGATATAGTCGCAAATAGAAAGTGCCTTGTTTTTTGACTGATCTAGGGTTTATACTGCATACTTTTACAAACATCTGAATTTTGACTGGCGTCGGAGTTTTGCGCTTGACATGTACCAGATTTTTTTGTCTCCTTGGAAAAGGACACTGTTGATAATTTACCCGTGTTATGGTGAGGTATTGAAACAATGGGACTTATCTGGGGGAATTCTTTCAAGTTACTGAATTTACGCCATCAGATGAAACTTTGCTTTCCGTCTTACGGTTTTCAGAAATAATTGGAACTGACTGAGGTATTTCCCTTAATTTGTTTAAATGAACGCCTTTATTTACATCCCAAATAGTTTTTATTTTTGGGTCGCCCCCTTTAGAGCCTCTGAATTTAACTATGCCAAATTGCCCAAAGTCTAACAACCCTTACTGTTTTAATCTTGAGATTACTAGCTTGCTGGGTTTTAAAATGGGCGATAATTGCCCTATAAAGGAAATATCATACCTGGTGTACTGTACTGTGCTAATCCGCTTCTTGTGTTCACCTGTATATCCCAATGCCTGAGGCGCACACATTTGAATTAAAACAAAAAAAGTATTGCACAAAATTGATTTATTAATATCACCTTTTTTCTGTCAAATCACACAACAGAATCACCCAAAAAAGTTCACCAATCTATTTACACTTCCTTCATGCACAATTGTGTCAAGTTTCGGAAAGTTTTCAATTCAGTTCAATTCAATTTCTTTATTGCATAAAACATACATAGTATGATTATAGCAAGCGTGATAAAGAATACAATACAGTGATATATGAACATGTTAACAGACAAAAAACGAATACTAGATCTATACCTCTTTCAAAAAGAGATTAGAATAGATAGTTAGGTTGTTGTTTTTGATGTTTTGATGTTTGTTTTGATGTTTGTTTTCCATTGTTTGTTTTTCCCCTTTCATTTCATTTCCCTAGAAGAGCTCTATCTGAAATTTGAATTTTGACATTCTAAAGTCTGAAATTTGAAGTTTCTTTGGGATAGATAGATGCTAATACATGTATTTTTGTTTTTAATTCAATTTATTAATATTTTATGTTATTTCTTCTTCATTTTTGTTTATTTATTTTTTACTTATTGTTCTAATATTGTTAGGTTATTTTAATATTGTTATAATTTTATCTTGTTATTTTATTATAATGTTCTAATATTATCTTGTTATTTCTCAATTTATTTGTTTGCTGAATGACTTTAAGTTGTTTGTTTTTATTCTTATTTATTTTGTTAATTTTATTGTGTCTGATTTCTAATTTGGTTTGCAAAATAAATATATTTGGAAATATTACTGACAATCTTTTTGTTGTTTGTGCACATTAGATTTCTAAACTTTTGTATCGTAGGCCATGTGTAGTAATATTGTGGTAAGTAATTCGTGCGTAATTGGCTGTACCTTGGGCAGATGAGTAGGAAATGATACTCATTTTCAATTTGACGATGTGTGCAGTTAGTACAGATTCTTTCATTTATTTCTGTATTTGTATGTCTTCCTGTTTCTACTTCTAAATCATGAGATGATATCCTTAATCTTGTCAAAGCAATCCTGAATTTCTTCTCATGAATAAATGAGAAATATTTTTCAAAGTCGAGGTCATATTTAAATACATGTAGACCATAGGCCTCAATGCTGTTAGAGTTATTTATTTTTACATACCAGCTTTGTTTATATAAGTTAGTATTTTGATATTTAATGGCTCCTAAGTCTATTCGTATGTCATTTTGGTTGTACCAGATGAAATCTAGATTTGATTTTTCTAAAATGTCCTTAATTTTATTTGCCCAGTTATTCCATTATATGTGTTCCTTTGTTCCATATCCGTTTTTAAGGTACAGTAAGCTTTGTATAATAGCGATTGTTTATCAGAATTTATTATTTTACACCAATATTTTATCATGATAATTTGTCTCTGTATTAACGTAGAATAACGTCCCAGTTACCCGTACAATGCCTCTAAGTTCGTAGATAAAAAAAAAGTTCGACAAAATTTTGAATGAATTCGTTCTACGTTTGGTACTTGGTGGTGGCCCCTTATCTCCGCAGCGTAGTTAAGGGTTGACGAAACTAGAGTATCAAATAATTTTATCTTATTATTTACTGGCAATTCTAGCTAGTTGAAAATTGTAAATAAGTTGTGAAGAGAAAATGATGAGTGTTGGGCTATGCGTTTCTGTGTTTGATTCCAATTTCCATTTTTAAAGAGAAAGAATCCTAGCTATTTAAAACCAGTTACGATTTCAAGTTTTGTGTTATATAAGAAGAAATCATAGGACGTGAGTCTTACCGTTTCAAATATCATTATTTTGGTTTTTTAACATTAAGTTTTAGTCCCCATCTTTCGTTGTAAAGTTCTATGTCATTTATAATACTCTGCAGTGATTTAGGATCATATGTAAATGCGCATGCGTCATCGGCAAAAAATAGTAAAAACAACTGTATATCTGACGTATTCAACAATCCATCAATGTTAGAGTTAATACTATGTAGGACATCATTTAGAAAAAATTAACATAAAATGCTGCTAGCCGGATCTTCCTGTTTAACTCCTATATTTGAAGTTAGCGGGTCAGATAGCATAGAATAATTATTGTATTTGATACAATTTGATACATTTGATAACTACAGTGTACATTGACTTAATTGCTATGCTATAAATGATTTTGAATCAAGTAGAGATCTATCAACCGCGGGTTATACCTATGCTAAAGAATATCCAGTCAGACGAGCATCCTATATACTCAGTGAGCCAATGGGGTCTACAGTGAACACCCCCTTAGTGCTATATAATTTGACCCAAAATTATTTATCTAATAATCTTGGTGATATTCAGTGAGCATTGTAAACTTTAGCTAACCATTTTGCATTTTTGTTTGCTTTATAAGAGAAAGACTGGTGTCATTCGACAATTTCAACATCTATTACTGTTAACTAGTTTATATCAGAAAAGTAATATTTACTACTAAAGCAATGCCTCATACCTATGTTTGTAACAATTGATTTCATGATTCATCAAAAATAACTGAGATCTAGCGGAGTATTACAGGTAGATGTCAAATTTCCAAAATTTGGGAAAGGATCGGTTACCACGGAAACCGTTACATTGTTACTTACAGTTCATTGTTTGGGTATCAATTTAGATACTTTGCTTTCTGAGTATTTTTTCATCAATTTAAACTACATTTGAAGTTGTTTTCTGATATTGGTAGGATAAAGATTGAGAGGTTTACGTTTTTCTGTATTTTTTGCTATTTTTTTTAATTATTCTCATTAATATTCAAATATGTATGCAGATAAAGTAATTCCTAAGTATAGCCATTAAACAAAAGCACAAGGTCTTAGCTTTAATTCGGTACCAGTTTTATACAGTTAGCATAAAAACTTTCTGTGATATGGAAGATTTTTGCAGGTAGGTGTCGACTAACAAAATATGTGTGAACAGAGTGAAATGAATGGTTACTATGGAAACAGTTAAAAAGTTACTTAGGGTTAAATTTTTGGTCCTCAAATTTGATATTTTGTTTCCTGAGGATTTTGTCTTCATGTTAAACTGCATTTGAAGTTGTTTTCTGATATTTGTAGGATAAAAAGTGAATAGTTTACATTAGTTACGTTATGTCTATATTGTTTTTACTATTTTTAATGTTCTCATTAATATTAATGAGAATGCAAATAAGGTAATTTAAAAAAAAAAACTGAAAATAAAAGCACAATGTCCTATCTCCAATTTGGTACTAGTTTTATAGGTTTAGGACAAAAACTGGCTGTGATATGGACGTTTTGCAGGTATCGCCATCATTACGAAAACTAGGGTGTTGCCATGGAAACGGTGAAAACGGTACTTAAAGTTCATGCTTTGGTGCTCAAATTGGATATTTTATTTTCTGAGGATTTTGTCATCATGTTAAACTGCATTTGAAGTTGTTTTCTGATATTTGTAGGATAAAAAGTGAATAGTTTACATTAGTTACGTTATTTCTATATTGTTTTTACTATTTTTAATGTTCTCATTAATATTAATGAGAATGCAAATAAGGTAATTAAAAAAACAACTGAA
This sequence comes from Azorinus chamasolen, assembly GCA_963576725.1. NCBI lineage: Eukaryota > Metazoa > Mollusca > Bivalvia > Cardiida > Solecurtidae > Azorinus > Azorinus chamasolen. The sequence goes on along the minus strand of OY755236.1, from coordinate 62,424,907 downwards.
AATAAAAGCACAATGTCCTATCTCCAATTTGGTACTAGTTTTATAGGTTTAGGACAAAAACTGGCTGTGATATGGACGATTTTGCAGGTACCGCCATCATTACGAAAACTGGGGTGTTGCCATGGAAACGGTGAAAACGGTACTTAAGGTTCATGCTTTGGTGCTCAAATTGGATATTTTGTTTCCTGTGGGTTTTGTCATCATGTTAAACTGCATGGGGGGGGGGGTTGCCATGGAAAGTTTAAATAACACACAGCCTAGAAGAATTTAAACTTGAGTACATTCGTGATTCTGATTCAGGGCACTTTTCTGAACATTTTGGTACCCATGAAAAAAGTCTAAAGGGGGGGGGGGAGGGGGGGTGCACGGTATACCCCGTTGGCTTCCTGAGTAATAGGCTGAGGAAATGCTCCGTATTCTTTTCAAGCTGTTTAAGTGGATTTTGCTTTGGTGGTTACATCTGAATTAAAAGAACGAAAAGAACAATGTTGTTGTATGTTAAGAGGACAGCAATTAAATAAGTGCAATGTAGCCAAAACTTTTGTTCAGTATCAAACTACCATTTAGAATTTATATCCGTTTAATGGCCATTTAAAACTAATTAAATACACTCACATAATAAGCGAAAAGAACACATTTCTGATATATATTAGAAAGAACATATTTCCAAAACAATTGGAACAGATCCTATTCCTTATATTTATCAATGACTTTCCGGAATACCTAAAATACAGTACACTTAGACTCTTTGCTGATGACAGCCTCATATACAGAGAGATTAGGGACATATCTGATGCTGAACTTCTTCGACTAGACCTTGAGGCAGCTGGCAGGTAGGAACAGGACAAGTGTCAAATCCTGTCTGTCACTAAACATAACTCTCCTGTCCATTTTCAATATAAATTACATGGCCACTCCCTTGAAAAGGTTCACAGTGCAAAATATTTAGGCATCACCCTTCAAAATGATCTTAAATGGGACATACATATATTCATATAAACTCTATAACAGCAAAGCTAATCATACAATCTCGGTTTTCTTAAAAGAAACTTGAAAATATCTTCTTCTAAAGTTAAAGATCACGCTTACAAAGCCCTTGTCAGACCTTAGAAACTCGAATATCCATCCGCCGTCTGGGACCCTTACAACAGAAACAAAATCAATCAAATTGAAAAAAATTCAAAGGAGGGCAGCTAGATTTGCGAGTAACAGATACCACAATACTAGCTCAGCAACAGACATGCTGGGAACCCTAGGCTGGCCACCCTTAGAAACACGCAGGACAAGGGCTCGGCTAATCATGTTTTACAAGATTGTACACTACATTGTTGCCATCCATCCAGGTCCAAATTTCTTAATTCCTTCAGACCCTAGAACCCGAAATTATACCAGTCATAGCTTTAGACCCATTAGTTCAAATAAGTATACTTACACATATTCATTCTATTGTCGAACCATCCACAGTGGAACCTACTGCCAGATATAACTCACATAGCACCATCTGTTCAGATATTCAAGTCCATAGTGGCTATCCCTGCAGTAATGAATGTGTGGTAGGATTCAATCATTTTTATTTGTTTTGTATGCATGTCACTGTAACAAGTTCTCACCTATCCTAATTTGTTAATTAGTTTCAATATTTTATCCAGCGCCTTCACATAATCATCATTAATGATGGAGTGAAGTAATTGAAAGAAGAAGAAGAATATTCGGCCATGTATCCTGCAATGTAGGCATAAAAGACAAGGTATCCACCTTCCTTTTATTCTCTTTATACCTGTCCCTTATCATTCCGCTTGAATTTTTACTTCAATATATACGTCTTTCTGTCAGTCAGCTTGTCTGTCTGTCAGACCCTTCTTCGCCCCATCGCCTCAGTGGATGTATGTAAGTATACAATACAATACAAACTATACTTGTACTTTTTAGCACCTCGCCTTGAGCAGAGGGACGAATTCTTACTCAAAGTACACTCCACGAGTTTCTTATTATTACACATTATCTTCATATAATCTTCATATTATCTGCATACAAATCACCCTGTGGGTTATTTACGTTGGGCGTCAAATGTAACTTGGTGAACAAGTTGTGACTCGACTGGGACTCGAACGCCAGGGCCTCTGGCTTACCATGCCAACACTCTACCGACTGAGCTACCAAGCCACACAGTAAAGCCTATCAACTTAATTCACCATAATCTCTATACCCGGCTACACATATATTTTTAAGCAACTCCACTGTATAATTCCGCGCTTGAATACAAGCTTGATCTATTTTCTCTTAAATGTGCGTATGATTAAGGGAGGCAAATCTGTGTAGACACCTTTTTACTATGTCAGCATTGTCTCCCTTCATCAATTGACAAGTTTTTTGAAGACAATATTGTCTTAGATCTTTCTTTTTTTAGGAGCTTCTTAGAATCATAAATGGTGAGAACTATTTAAATTAAACTTGAGATTTTAAATATTTCTATATATCTTATATGTATTGTTTCAATATGCTAAACTTTATCCTATATTTACAGGCTGTTTGTTTGAAAGTGTTATTGTTTTATTTTACTATATAGTTGGCAAATAGCTTCTGATATAGCTAATGTTATTTGGTGTAAACCCGACTGAAAATAAAGCTTCTTGTATCTTGTAACTCCTTTTTAGTCCCTCGTCTCAGTTGCTGTGTGTACTTATTAACCCCTCGCCTCAGTGGATGTTTGTACTTTTTAGCACCTCGCCTCAGTGGATGTATATACTTTTAAGCCCCTCGTCTCAGTGGATGGAAGTCCTTTTTAGCCCCTCGTCTCAGTGGATGGATGTATATACTTATTAGCCCCTCGTCTCAGTAGATGTTTGTACTTTTTAGCACTTCGCCTCAGTAGACGTTTGTACTTTTTAGAACCTCGCCTCAGTGTATGCAATTCCTATTCCCTCGTCTCAATGGATGTAATTACAAGTCTGTTTTAGCCCCTCGTCTCAGTGTATGTATGTACGTATTAGCCCCCTCGTCTCAGTGGATGTTTGTACTTTTTAGCACCTCGCCTCAGTACGTGGGTGTAGAACATTTTAGAACATCGCTTTGAACAGTGGATGTAAGTCCTTTTTATACCCTCGTCTCAGTGGATGCTCGTATATACTTTTAATCCACTCGTTTCAGTGGATGCACATGTATGTCCTTTTTAGCCCCTCGTCTCAGTGGATGCATGTAGTTATTAGCCCCTCTTCTCAGTGGATGTAAAAGTACAAAAATGAGTCATGCAGGAAACACCATATACAGAACAAACAGTCGCCCGAACAGCAACACAAGGAAACAGCAAATGTACATAACTATAAAAACATCAAGAGACGCACAAAGACAAAACAACATACAATAGGGGGAAGATGGAAGTACCGCCTTGGAACGATCAGTGACAAAAGTCACGGGGGGGGGGGGTTAAACCGGTTTATGGGCGCCCAACCTCACACTTATTCCATCACACTTAGTCTAGTTACACCTGCTACAGGAATTTGAATGATAATCAACACATACCTCGGGTCTACACTGTTTGCAAAGCTATGCATAATTGAAATAATAGATACATTCTGATAAAAAGAATAATTGTTCCAAAAAGCTTGGGGGATAAAGGGAGAGGGTATATCTTTTGAAAGAAAGATAGAGTGTTAACCCTTTCCCTGTTCTACATTTTTTTTCAAATTTCAATACCTACTAAATATTCATGGGCAAAATAGTTATAATTAAATATGGAAGGTGTAGTACTGTACCTATTTAAGAAGGTAAAGAGACAGATATATCAACTTTTATAAGCAAACCGTGCAGACCCTGATCAGACGGCTCCTATAGGAGCCGTCTAGTCTGGGACTACTCTGTTTGCAAATGCATGAAAAAGGCGTTTACGTGTACCACTGTACAGTTTGGTACATTTCATGTGCACTTTGTTACCAAATGTGTCAAGTTTGGGGGCCTAAACATAAATGTGTACCACGGTACTGTATGTGTACATTTTGGAACATTTCAAGTGCACTTTGTTGCCAAGTGTGGGGGTCTAAACATGCCAAAGAGGTACTTTGGAGAAACCCGTATGGAACCAGGTATGTCCCATAGGAGCACAATTAATGTTAACACAAGTACGCCTTCTGTTCACGTAAATGTGTACCACTATACAGTTTGGTACATTTCACGTGCACTTTGTTGCCAAATGTGCCAAGTGTGGGGGCCTAAATATGCCAAAACTGTGCTTTGCAGAAACGCGTATGGAACCCGGTATGTCCCATAGGTACACAATGTTAGCATAGGTACACCTTCTGTTCACGTAAATGTGTACCTCGGTACTGTATGTGTACATTTTGGTACATTTCAAGTGCACCTTGTTGCCAAGTGTGTGTGTTGGGGGGGGGGGGGGGCTAAACATGCCAAAGCGGTATTTTGCAGAAACTCGTATGGAACTCGGTATGTCCCATAGGTGCACAATGTTAGCACACGTACGCCTTCTGTTCACGTAAATGTGTACAACAGTACAGTTTGGTACATTTCAAGTGCACTTTGTTGCCAAATGTGCCAAGTGTAGGGACCTAAACATGCCAAAGCAGTACTTTCCAGAAACCCGTATGGAACCCGGTATGTCCCATCGGTGCATAATGTTAGCACAAGTACACCTTCTGTTCACGTAAATGTATACCACGGTACTGTATGTGTACATTTTGGTACATTTCAAGTGCACTTTGTTGCCAAGTGTGGGGGCCTAACATGCCAAAGCGATACTTTGCAGAAACCCGCATTGAACCCGAATGTCTCATAGGTTCACAATGTTAGCACAAGTACGCATTCAGTTCAAGTAAATGTGTACCACTGTACAGTTTGATACATTTCAAGTGCACTTTGTTGCCAAGTGTGCCAAGTGTGGGTACTTAAACATGCCAAACCGTTACTTTGCAGAAACCCGTATGGAACCCGGTATGTCCAATAGGTGCACAATGTTAGCACAAGTACACCTTTTGTTCACGTAAATGTGTACCACGGTACTGTATGTGTACATTTTGGTACATTTCAAGTGCACTTTGTTGCCAAGTGTGGGGGGCTAAACATGCCAAAGCGGTACTTTGCAGAAACCCGTATGGAACCCGGTATGTCCCATAGGTGCACGCTGTTAGCACAAGTACGCATTCAGTTAAAGTAAATGTGTTCCACTGTACAGTTTGGTACATTTCAAGTGTACTTTGTTGCCAAGTGTGGGGGCCTAAACATGCCAAAGCGGTACTTTGCAAATACCTGTATGAAACCCGGTATGTCACATAGGTGCACAATGTTAGCACAAGTTGTTTTTTGTTTGTATTGATAAACGTCCGTTTCTGCTCAATATGGGCTAATTGGACGCCCCAGAGAGAGAAAGAGAGGGGGATACAGGGAAACCCGGGCGCGATGTCCTACTCTTATTATCGACTGAGTTTCTCTGGTTCTTTTAGATGCCCAGTGTAAAGCACTGATACATCGGACCTCGGTTTATAATCTCGCCCGAAGGACTTAGTCCGGCGGGGGTTAGCACAAGTACACCTACTGTTCACGTAAATGTGCACCACGGTACCGGAGGGATTTGGAATATATATGTAAGAACAAAAGTTGTTCAGTCCTAGCCAATAAATCGATTGATATCAAGGTTTCAATTTTGCACCAGAGTAAAACCCATAACGGAACATGCTGGGAAAGTGGGACAGAATTGACAGAGCTTTTTAAACGAAGCAGTTTTGTAGTTGTAACCATTTTTGCATCTCATACTTTTACTGAGTGTTACCAGTTCAAACGTTGGCCGGTTACGAGGTAACAACGAGAAACCTTACGCAAAAGCGTAGTCCGGGCTAACCCTAACTCTAACCTAGCCCTAATTATACTTTTTTGTGGCGAGTGTCCCTGAGTACACAAAATGACCTTTCAAGGTCGGATTGCGATGATCATGACCCAACCACATACCCAGCACAAAAACAAAATTCTATCTCCAAAGTCAGGAGTTGAGATTATGATGCCATATGTCAGATATACTTGTTAACCTTACAAAAGTCCGCAACTTTCGTGACTTTTATTTATTTCCCGAATATAGCGATGTTGGTGTCAAAAGATGCAGCATCAAAAGATCTTTGAATCCTGTAAGTATCATTTCCGAAAACTTCCATATAAGGAAGTTTTTCATTTTTCTGGGTTGAATATTGATAAGGTTTGGTGGTTGAAGTGTCCCTGTCCGTATTTGGGCAATAAACAACTTATCGATTCACAGATTTCAATTAAAAAGGTATCGGCGTGTAGTGCATGTTAAGATCTACAAAATGACATATCGTTTGATATTCTAGCCCTATGCGTTCTCCTTAAAAGTAAAAAAAATGTTAAAAATAGACACTTCCTTATATGAACGAGTTACATCAAACGTTCAAACCGCGCTTATATCTTAATATGTCTGTAATATTTTTTCATGTACCTATAGAACTCAGAGTTTTAATAAGGTTGCCAGTTATGACACAGATACACCTAAATCGCTCCGGATTTGCTCAGTTTAAGGGTTTGGAACCTGATATCGCCGCCATTTTTCAATATGTTTTCAATATCTTTGCGCCGACTTGTAGCTGCTTACTTTGTCTTTCAACCGTTACTAAATTCACATTCCTTAGTGTAGGCGTTCGTCCATCAGAGCGCGAAAATCCTTTTGGCGCCAAAACAGTTTAGCGATTTCTGCCGTTTTGGGGGTCCCGTTATTACATAATCCCGCATATATTCTTTATATCTATATACCAATATAAAGAACTATTCTTGGACATAACTAATGCATAAATATATTATTCTGTCTGCTCTTGTGTATGTCTATACGAGGTCTTGAATTAGCTAAGTATCGCGAAAATTACCGGTTTTTCCGAATTTTACAAATTTTGACGGGCATTTTACGAACTGACCTCGCAATGTCTGCGCACTAGATTTATAATGCAAAGATGTAGGCATAAATATGCTTATTTAATTGGTACTAAGTACATTACCGAGAACCCTCGATATAGTTGGTTCTAGGCTCGATCCTGGATGCCGGCTAAAGTGTCCAAAATGCATCTTCTGGGGCCTATTTAATGGAACCATTGGCTCTATATACATTTATTTTTAACCTACATGTATGTATTAAACAAGTTATTCTCTATAAGCTGGTATTCTAATATAATGCGTTCGGCTGTTTGTCCGTCCGTACGGCCCGTTCTCTAGGCCCACAGTGCAGCTTTTGTGAAAATCAGGCTATTTTGAGGGTTATTTCTACATCAATTATTTGTGTCTATTATTTTTCTTTATATATGTATGTAGGTAACAAAGATATAAACAAAATGACACAGTTTACATAGAATTTGGGGCATTCGTCCGTCCGTACAGTTTAAGAAACGGCCAAATTCAGACATCCGGAAAGTGCAAATTGCAATTTCAAATGCCCATATAAGGTAGAATTTTATAGATAGATAACATAAATTAATTGCAAACGTTCTATAAAATACTTCATAAAATTACCAGATGTTGCATTATTTACCTGTTTGTCCGACCGTACGCGCAGCAAATTATCTAATCTGAGGCTATATTTCGTTATAAAAATGGGTCGTTTTTCATGACTTTTGACAAGGACTGTATCCATAACAGGGTGGTACAGATTATAATATAATTATACATGGGTATATAGTATAGGACTATATCGCTAATCGTCCGCGTAGGTTTTATTGTTCGTCCGTTAATCTGTCTGTCTTTGCGGGCAGTAAAACAGGTTTACTACTCGACCGTTGTTTTCATTAACGAGAATAGGCTGATTCTTCGTATACGAAAAAAGTTAAATTTCACAACGCTGTATCTTTTTAATCGTATTTAGGGGACTTCATTCTAGAAGATTACATATAGTTTTATACCTTACAGCCGCCTGTTTGGGTCCAGATTACACACAAAGTATCTTAGTACTAAGAGACTTCTTTTTTTTACATTACACAATCCAGATCTCCGATGCTCTGATCAGGGTCTACACTATTTATTGCATTGATTTACAGTCCGGTGGCTCTGATCAGGGTCTGCACTGTTTGCTGCATTGATTAACATGCCCCCCCCCCCAGATGACTCTGATCAGCGTCTGCACTGTTTGTTGCATTGATATACAGGCTGGCGGCTCTGATCAGGATCTGCCGTGTTTGCTGCATTGATTTACATGCCGGCGCCTCTCCGATGCGACCCTGATCAGAATCTGCACTGTTTGCTGCATTGATTTACATGCCACCGCCTCATCAGGCTTTTTAGACTAAGTATTAGACCGCTTGCCTTGACCTGTATGAAATTCGGAATAGTTCATTTGAAGATTCGGCGTTGAAAGGGTTAACATGACTAATGTTAGAACTGACTAATGTTCTAGTTTGTGTTCGGTTTTCTCCGTGTGAAGGTCGTAACCACTTGCAGCTCGTAAACATACAGGTAGTCAGATTATCAACAAGAGCACAACAGGAATGCGTCCTGACAAAAATGGTCCAATACAGTTAAACCCCTCTTCAAACTACCATTCAAAACATGACTATTTCTGACTGGTGGTAGCTTAATGCAGGGTGACAATTATGCAGAAATATGCTTAACATAACCCTTTTCCTGTTTTGTACTTAGGCTAAATTTCAATACCTACTGAATATTAAGTAAGAAAATAGTTATAAAGAAATATGGTAAGTGGAACATTGTAGACATTTAAGAAAGTAAAGAAACAGATCTATCAGATTCTTTTAGCAAACAGAGCAGACCCTGATCAGACGGTTCCTCTAGGAGCCGTCTTATCTGGGTCTACGCTGTTTGCAAATGCGTAAAAACACGTTTGTATGAGGGAAAGGGTTAAGGGAGAATTTGTCCATTATTTTCGTTCAGCATTAAGCTTCTAACTACAATAACTTTCTGCAATAGCAATTTATTTTTTTCGTTTGTGTTGCCAGTTCAAAATACAAAGAAATACATATACATAAATAAAGTGTTAATGACTCGACCAGTTTCTATATTGCACTGATTTGAAATGTACACCGTTTTATCTGAAAATAAATACGGTAATTATTGTAATAATAGCAAAACTAATGACAGCCAATGTTTATGAATACTCCCTACAAACCCCATGCTCCATGTCGTAATCATGATTAACACTTTCTCTTCATATAAACGCTTATTTGCGCACTTGAAAACAGAGTAGACCCATATCAGACACACGCGGATTCAACAGTGTTTACCATTTACATTTACCATAAAAAGGCATGTGTACATATGCCATTACCAAAAATAAACTAATTAATATTCATGTAGTCATTATTTCTGATATGAATATATAACAGAGAGAGAGGGTGAACCTTTTACCTCAAGAGTCATACAGGTTGGATATTGATTGATTGACGTTTTTATCATAGTGCCAAAGCATTTTTTGCCATGACGTATAGTTTTGAATCAGTTTTATATATTTAAATAAGAAAATAGACAAGACCCTGCGTCTGATCTTGGTCTTCTCTGTTCGAAAAGGTGTTAAAAATTAGCCTCTGTGGTAAAAGGTTCAGCTCAGTGGCTACATCGTTTAGCTGTCACGCTTGGGTGGCCTATAAATTATTTAACAAGTCGACTTCTACGCACGATCTTATTAGCGTTTGCAACCAGCTGCGTCATCGAGTAACTCAACGTTGCAACATAATCCAATAAGTTTGATACTAGGGCAATAGTTTCTCAGCTGTTTTAACCCCTTTGCTGCCAGTGCCGGATCTGTGATTACCTATGTAAACAGTTTGGATCCAGATGAGACGTCGAGTAACTCGGCGTCTCATCAGGATCCAAACTGTTTGTTACTGTTACTATGTTTTTGAAATAAAATGAAGAAAATCAAAAGAATGAATATTTGTAGCAGACGACAAAGTTAGCAGACGACAGAGTTTGGCAGCGAAAGGGTTAACGAATCGAAAGTAAGCAAACACAGTTTGAGCAGACCTGATTTATTTTCAGTAGCCTGTGGGTTAATGGAACATACGCATGTACCTTCAACAAGGATACATAACTGCCAATTCAATATTGGTGGATAACACGTGCACACGAACATTCAACAAGGATACGTAACTGCCAATTCAATATTGGTGGATAACACATTCAAATTAACCTTCAACAAGGATACATAACTGCCAATTCAATATTGGTGGATAACACATACAAATGACCCTTCAACAAGGATACATAACTGCCAATTAAATATTGGTGGATAACACATACAAATGACCCTTCAACAAGGATACATAACTGCCAATTCAATATTGATGGGTAACACATAGAAATTAACCTTCAACAATGAAAAATAACTGCCAAATCAATATCGGTGGGTAACACATACAAATGAACCTTCAACAAGGATACATAACTGCCATTTCAATATTGATGGGTAACACATACAAATGAACCTTCAACAAGGATACATAACTGCCAATTCAATATTGATGGGTAACACATAGAAATTATCCTTCAACAATGATAAATAACTGCCAAATCAATATTGGTGGATAATACATACAAATGAACCTTCAACGAGGATAAATAACAACTGTCAAAATCAATATTTGTGGATAACACATAGACACGAACCTTCAGCGAGGACTAATTACTGCAAGATCAATATTGGCGGATAATACATATACTTAAATAATATATAAATGCCAGATAAATATTGGTGGATAATTCATACACATGAACATTGAACGATAATTAATTACTTCCACATAAATATTGGCGGATAATACATAAAGATTGAATTACATTTTTGTTGGATTGGAATTATATACATATAAACAATTACTGCCAGATAGATATATTGGCGGGTAATACATAGTTACATACAGTTGAATAATAAATGCCAGATAAATAGCCTATACTGGCGGATAATACATATAAATGAACCTTTAGCGAGGATATTTACTGCGATATCAATATTGGCGGATAATACACACAGATAAACCTTCAACATGGATAACCCTTTCGGTGCCAAATCAATTTCATCCGCTAAGATGTCTCCAGTTTCGGGTTACATGCTGGCGTTTTCTTAACAAAAGTACAATAAGCGTCAAGCAGTTTGAATCTCGATGAGATGCAAAATATTACAGTAAAACCTCTCTATAACGGCCACTAAATTATGTTAATTAGTCGGTATTTAGGACAGGTGGTTGCTTAAAGCAAGGTGAAAGTAAAACAGAACGTTCCCATAGGTTTTACTTTCAATTTGCTTTAAGCAGCCATCTGCCTTTAACACAAAATACTTGATGTAATTTAGTGACCGTTATAGAGAGGTTTTACTGTATTACCGATTCATTATGGTGGCGAAAGAGTTCATTACTGCCAGATTAATATTGGCGGACGGGTGATAAATATAATCCACACAAATAATAAACACCTGATAAATATTGACAGATTTTTATGAAGCACACAACGGACAAATAACCATTATTTGTTTAACTCCTTTCTCGATAGATTCTCCTATACGTCTTATAGGAGCCGTTTGATCCGAGTCAGCTTTGTTTGATTTAAAAGTATTGTAGACCTGATTCTACTGATTATGCCACGGTAATAGAACCTCACATGATTATATGCCATAATAAAAGTTCATCTGTTTAATATTCATGACGTCATTATTTCTTTCATGAATATTTATGATATAAGGGGCTATCTGATATCTTATCTCGAACATTTCTATGTTGACACAGACTAACCATCGCACTTGAAAACAGTGATCACAATCCACTGTAAAATCTGTATTGTTCTGTTCTGTTCTTTATCAGACGGCTTCTATATGAGCCGTCTGAGCCGGGACTACTTTGTTTGCAAATACTTGAAACAAAAACCGCTTATAGTAAAACTAGACTGGAATTCTAGTAGGGAAGAATTCAAATATTTTAGGCAGGTGGCTGCTTCATGCAAGGTGAAAGCCATGCAGAAAGCTCATAGAAGAGCTTTCTGCATGGCTTTCACCTTGCATGAAGCTGCCACCTGTCTCCCAGACCGATATTTATACTAAATTGGACATCCGGTTTAGAGGGGTGTTACTGTATATGAAGAAAATGATTAACCCATATCCATCTGTGAAATAAATACTGTTTGCTCAAATTGACTACTTCCGAATGGGTCAAGCTTTTGAGAAACTATTCACCGGGTGTCAACTAGCTTGAATCCTCATGAGACACCGAATTACTCTGATCCGGATCCACACTGTTTGCAAGTGCGAGTCAGATTGCGAATAGCGGAATGGACTAACGTTCATCGTGCTGCAAACAATGCGTGTTCTTATGATCCGATCTGTTGTAATTCAGGTTCTTCGATCAATTCAAGCTATGACGAACATACTCTCCAAGTGTCAAACTAGTGGGTCCTAATGAAACACAGAAGTGGTGGGCGTCTTATCTACTTTAGCAATTGTCAGTCACTCTAGCTAACCATACTTAGTAGACATTTTTCGCTGCTGCTGATTGCGAGTAGCGGGTGACTGTGCACGACTTATTTGAGGGGGCTTTCTCAAACCATTCGGACGTAATGCTGTTTGAAATTGAATTACCGTCTGCTTTCTTGTCGTCTCCTTATCTTCCAAATACAAATACAGTAACACCCCTCTAATGCGACCACTTTACGAATGGAAATAAATATCTTCAAAAGCAGATGGTTGCTTAATGCAGGTCTAAAGTTATGCAGAAAGCCCCAGCAGGAGCTTTCTGCATAACATTCGACCTGCATTAAGCTTCCACCTGTATTTAAGACTCAGAATTATACATCTTTTTGGTTGTCGCATTAGAGGGGTTTTACTGTAGTTTGGTTTCATTACTTCTGCACTAATGGAAAGCTTTGTCGAACATATTCGGCCTCAGATTAGCCCTTTTGGTTTTGTGGGATGTGTACTGTTTAACATTCTGCCCACTACGGGTAAATTTGGATCCAGACGAAGACCCCCATATTTTGAGAAGACCCCCATATTTAGTCCGCCACTCGCTTCTCGAGAGCCGTGTTCAGCAGCAGCGAAAAATGTCACTAGTACTAACAGTACATGTACTAACTTAGCTTCAAAATATTCGTGTACGAAATAAGGACATTATGAATACTTAAAAGCTGGATTTTTATGGTGGCATATGTACTCGGGATGTTTTCGATAAGGCTGAAACTGTGCTATCAGAGTTATATTATACCATAAGCAAACTGAGCAGACCCTGATCAGAGGCTCTTATATAAGCCTCTGATCTTGGTCTACTCTGTTTGCAAAGGCATGAAAAGGCGTTTATATGTAGGAAATTGTTAAAAAAAAGCAGGTTACTACTTAATTAAGGGCAAAAATATGTCTTGTGATTACTTTCAACCGGCATTAAGCTAACAACTGACCTACAATATACTGTAAATCCTCTCTAAACCGGACGTTTAATTAAGTATAACTATCGTTCTTGGAGACAGTTATCAGCTTAACACAGGGTGAAAGCCGTGCAGAAAGCTCCTCTAGGAGCTTTCTGTATGACTCACCCTGCATTAAGCAGCCACCCGCCTAAAAGTATCTAAAATCTTCTCCACTGGAATTCTGATTTAGAGAGGGTTTACTGTACGTCTTTGAGGTGGTTTAAAGTCTCAGTCACAACCAAATGTGATCACCAAACGGATTGGGAGACGTAAGCAAACCTCAGGTGGTTCTGATAGTCGTGCGGCGACCGTACCATGATCCAGCAATGGTCGTGTACGTGTCGGTAGCTCTCCTACGGGTTTGACTCCATCCTCGTACAACCGTATGTCAGTTACAAGTACGTCAAACGCACTGACATTACCTTGCATCCACCATTACATCTTCTCTCCATCGTGTGGTACCGCAAGGCGGTCGCAAGGTTACCGCAATGTGATCGTGTATTTGCGTTTGATATTGTCGTGCAAGGCCAGTGAAGACACTTCGCTGTAGCCATACAAACATCGCAATTTTCCGCTGCGGTAGACTTAAGTATGGAGGACGATCAACGCCAAAATTGCATCATGCTTTGTGGCATTTCAGTTTGCTTCATTGTAATTGCATCATGCATTGTGGCATTTCAGTTTGCTTCATGATAAATGCATCCTGCATTGTGGTGTTGAACAGTTTGCTAAACGATTATTGCATGTCAAGATGGGAGTCCTTCTTTCATTGAAGTTTCTTCAATGACACATGACCCAATGCGGTAAGCCCATAGTAACAAGCATAAAGCCGAATGCCGAACGCCGAAGGCATAATGCACTTCAGCCGAACTCGCCATATAGGTGGCGCTGCACGTAAAACCAGATAATCAAACTACTGAAAGTACTGAGGATGGATTCAACGTAGATCGAATTAAATGTTTGGTTTGGTTTTTAAATGTTGTTTTGAGCGAAAAAAAGAACATTATTCGGACGTGGGTGTATGGGGGGGATTAATTATTTAAAAAAGATGTTGCCTTTGGTGCAATTTTATTTGTTGCTTTTTTATGTCCGTCTGATCAGGGTCTGTCTTGTTTGCTGATGGTCTGTCAAAGATATCATTCTGCATAGTTTGCCCTGATCAAATTCACGTGTCCATATGCTATTTCATTGTCATTATTTTTCACATGAATATTCATTGAGTAAAGGGTCAACTGTGTAGTACCCTGATCGCCGATGTGTGATAGACCACGCGTGGATCATGTACGGACCGTCTGATCAGGATCTGCTCTGATTGCTATTGGAATTTCATTCATCTGTTTATTTAGAATTTCTGAATGACTTCAATGTTCCACCTTCCATATTTTCATTATAATTTTTGGTTCATAAATATTCTGTATAGGTATTGGAATCGGGACTAAATATAGAACAGGGAAAGGGCTAAGATTACATGTATAAATATAAACATATATCATAAAATAGCATATTTTTATTAGAATTATATTGGGTTTGAGAAATACATTACATTACATTATTTTCATTTTGTGTACAATATACTTATAATATGTTTACTAACCCTTTCTCTCATGTTAACATCTTTTCACACATTTGCAAACACAGCAGACCCAGATCAGATGGCTCCTATAGCAGCTGTCTGATCAGGGTCCGCTCCGTTCGTCAATATAATTTGAAAGATGTTTCTTTACTTTCTAAAATGGCTACACTGTCCCACCTTCCATATTTCATTATAACTATTTTGTCCATGAATATTCAGTAGGTATTTAAATTTTGAATAAACATAGAACAGGGGAAGGGTTGAAAATAAATTAAGATATGAATAATGATAACTCATGAAGGTGTAATAAAAATATCTGAAATTTTAACATTTAATACTTTATTTAACGAGGGTAGCTAAATTAGTAATAATGACTAATCTACCTTGAGGCCCTCAAAACAAGCATTTCATACAAAATACAAAACAGTAAAACACAGATCTATATACACAAGAAATAAATGTTCAGAAGTTCAGTAATGTTGCGTCTAGATAATTAATAAATGTTGTCTGCTTCAATTTGTAGATTTATTCTTTATGGACACGCATTTGGATCCTGATAAAACTCCGAGTAAAATGGCGTCTAATCTAGATCCAATCTGTTATCATAGATTTGATTTGCCACTAGCATCCAAATAGTTAATATAAAGCTATAATATATAAAGTATTGCACATAAAAAAAATGAAATGCATAAATGACATCTGACCCCGATTCAGGTGGATGAATGCACGCGCTATTAAAATCACATATTTGTGACGTCATTTATTCACGCTGTAATTATTATAAATACGAGAAAATATTTTTGCTCAATACTAGTTAATCTAAAATGATCTCTGCTTCAAATTTTTAAAAATGCAAATAGAGAGTAAACTAATTGAACCTGATGAGACTTTGAGTTATTAACGATATAGATTAATATATTCTTTCTGAAATTCAACCAATTTGCCCAGGGAGAGGGTATACATACTTTTGTGCATGTCCTTATTTAGATCTACATTGTTATATGTTTAAATTTCATTTACATTTTCTTAATTTTTCTTCACTTGAGGTCCTCTACAAAAGTTACATAAATTATGCCCCTTGTGTCAAAATTGGTTCACCCCAGGACCGGCTAGTTTTCTATAGAAACACATAGTGAAAACTTTGAAAATCTTATCCTCTGATTGTCTGGTGAGCGATGTCAGGGCCTTTCAGACCCTCTTGTTATTATTATTCTTCTCCCAGCAGTCAATACCCCCCCCCCCCCCACCCACACACACACACTCTCTCTAATGTAATGGATCAGTAACCCTTCTATTTTTTGTGTGTTTTTTGAAATCCTTCTATTTCTATGTCTTCATAGCGTTTTCCTTCTTTACCTATGTATTCGGCAAATCACTTCAGCATTTTAGTCCGAGCTGACTAGAGTACGACAAAGACCGGGGCGAAGATGGAACAACGAACCACGCATCAAGCATCAAGCACCAAGCACCAAGCGCTAAGCAAATAGCACAAAGAATATGCTCCAAAGAAGTTTCACAATGAAACACATTATTTGACGTTATTATAATCAATAAACAAGTTTACAGAAGGTCAAATGTCGGATCGAGGAAGAAACTTCAAAGAAAGAAGAAAGCACATCGTGACATGCAATAATCATTTAGCATAATGCATTTAACATGAAGCAAATTGAAATGCCACAAAGCATGATGCAATTTTGGCGTTGATCGTCCTCCATACTTAAGACCGCCTTGATGTTGGTTATCGCTGTCGTAATGTGGCTCTGATAGTCGCGCGGCGACCGTACCATGATCCAGCAATGGTCGTGTAGGTGTCGGTAGCTCTCCTACGGGTTTGACTCCATCCTCATACAACCGGATGTCAGTTGTACGAGCATCGCACAACGACTGTACGCCATGCGCACAATTACCATGCATCCACAAGTATATATTCGTCGTAAACGTCTATATAATGCTAGCAGAATATACAACGTGGGTTCCGATGATACACAGGAAAACGGGGATCAGTCATTCGTGCTAAACACCACGTATGACAAAAGTCTACACTGTTTGCCATGTGCCAGCAGCAGTTCCTCTATAAGCAACTCAGAATCCTTTAAGATTTCAACGTGGTGACACACCTAGCAAAACTTTAAATATGCCATAGTTTTGTCTGACCACTAATTCATCGAGTTTTGTAAGATGTATCCATGGTATCAGCAGCTTGTAAGAATCAATAATCGATTTGTGTATTTTCCTTAACCGGTTGTCTTTGAAAAAAAATCGCCTGCATTAATTTTCAGGGTACATTTTCCTCCTATTCCTTTTCAAAATAATTACAGAGTGCCAAACAGGCTGAACCCTAAACCGACACCGAGTAACTAGGCATACCGCCTGGATCTAAACTGTGATCACAGGCTATCACAAAAAATGTCCTCATTCATAATTCATGTCAAACGATTGAGTAGGCTACCTGTAAAGAGATACGACACATCACTATCAGTAGTAGCAACATCGTCATGAATGTTTGTGATTTACATGCACGAGAACAGTGTTACACTAAACTACAGTAAATCTATCTTTTAAGGGACAACCTAAAGACGTAAATGTTGGCCTTGAAGACAGGTGGTTGCTTAATGCAGGACGAAATATATATAGAACGCTACAATTAATCATAATTTGGTCGGCGTGAACCAAAATAAATGTGTGATATGTATAAATGTTTTATGATTCCACTATAGTTCGATTTCGAGTGCTGAGCCATGACTGCACTTTTCTATTTATAGAAGTTGCAACCATTCTAATTTATGGGTATGTGGACAATGATTTTTCACAAGAAGCTCGTAGTAATCGTGCAGTATTAGTATACATATTCTTAGTACAGGTCTGTATAACCACAGGTAACTCCGGAACAAATACCTGGTTTTACCTCTACGGGTGGACTCGTCCTAAAGGTCACAGCTCACGGGTCAAAATCGAACTATATATATTAGTAATTTATTTGATATTGTATATTTTTACTGCTCCTCTGGGAGCTTTCTGCATGACTTTCACCCTGTTGCCTAAACGTTTCTAAATTCTTCTCTACTAAAATTACGGTTTAGGCGGCTTTTACTGTAGTTTAATTTCCTGTAGTCTGACTAAGACTAAATGTTCGTGTAATATTTTGTTGAACTTGAATTGCATTCGATGTATTGGACTAGAATTCCGGTTAAGAGGAGTTTCACTGTATTGATTATCTCACCAGTCATCAATCGGGAGTAATAGTAAAACAACACACTAGGCCCGTGATACGCGACTAGTTGATTGCAAATAAAGCGCACAGCAGTGGCCAGTTCGTGTGTATTACGGTAAACGATCCGAAAGGGTTATTTTTTTTATGGATTTTACCGTCGTAGATTTGTTGTTATTTTGTGATCCACCATTGAATATATTGTTGGAATGTTACGGGACTCTCACTGGCAACTATGGACAGGCTATCGTAAACCTTTTCTCGTATTGTGTTTTGTGACCATACTGATGATGACAATGTTCACAGGTATGTCTAGAATGTTCGCTACTGTCATACCACTCTCTCTGCGCACTAAGTAATTTTCGCCTTCAATAAACGTCGTCTGTTATAATTCTTCTGAAAATATTTTTCTTTCATTTTAACCCTTTCCTTGTTGAATATTCATGCAAGAAGATCATGAATACTTATTTTTATAGTGTTAGGTCTTTTATGCACACAAGATAATTATTTTGGTATTGATAGACAAATAAACTGTAGAATCACATCTGTATTATTTTCATAAGCAAACAAAGCAGACCCTGGGTCTACTGTGTTTGAACATGCGTTGAAAGACGTATTTGTGTATTAAAGTGTTACCATTGCAAACAGTTTGGATCCGGATCAGATGGCATGTACATGTAGCTTGGCGTCTCATCCCGATCGAATGAGCGATTAGAGAGTGGTCACAACATAGGGTTTGGTAGAGAAATAAAGAAGTTGTTCTTGAAAATATTTTAATTTACGTATCTTATCTGGACCTCTGACTTACATTGAAACGAATGTCTAATGGATCACCTAAAGTTCTACCATAGTTCAGGAATACAAGAGGCACAGACACAAATAGACTTATTGACATTCACTGCTCAGTTTCTAGTTAATTTGCACGAGAAAAACGCCGTTTCAAAGCTCAAGTTGTTCAATGTACAAAAGACCCAAGTAGTACACCCGACCTGTCCCAAGCCTTTCAGCTTCTAATGCAATTTGTTCTGTGTAGAGAAAAAAACTCTATATCTTCCTCCACCTATAATCAAAGGTGCTCGACGCATGCTTGGACTCTACCATGGAAACAACACACCCCCCCCCCCCCCCCAAAAAAAAAAAAAATTAAAAAAAAAAAAAAAAAATGTGATCGAAGTAGGCATATGTTAAAACTAGCCTAAAACTTTCTATTTGAACCTTAAACCACTCCGAAAAACTAGAAAAACACGACCCGGAAAAAATTTCCTATCGGGTCTATATATGTATTGAAAGGTATCTAACTACGACAGATCAGCGGCGGAAAATACAACAGTCATGTTTTTCAAAGTCTTACAGCAAAGCCAATTCAACACCGATTTTAATCATTTTGGTCTTGATCCGTTCCAAATTCCATATGCTAAGCGGCACAGTTAGTGCTTTCCTTAAATATTACCCCGTCTTGTCGCTGCAAGACCGCGAATTTGAAAATACGCTAGAGCGAAACGATGTGACTCCCGCCAGGATGCATAGAAGTATATAGGGGGATCTGTATTCGTTAAACTTTTCAGCAAAAACGCGAATTATGCTGAAACACATTCGAAAAACATTCAACTTACCGCAGTTAAAACGGTGCTGGCTATTTGTAGTCTGCTATGAGACGCCAGTTTTCTTTCTCCTACTTTCGTTTTGAACGGAGTTGGCCAAATCGCTGTGACCCGGAAGAAGTACTAGCGTTTTTTCAAATTCGCGGTCTTGCAGCGACAAGACGGAGCAATATTTAAGGAAAGCACTAACTGTGCCGCTTAGCATATGGAATTTGGAACGGATCAAGACCAAACTGATTGAAATCGGTGTTGAATTGGCTTTGCTGTAAGACTTTGAAAAACATGACTGTTGTATTTTCTGCCGCTGATCTGTCGTAGTTAGATACCTTTCAATACATATATAGACCCGATAGGAAATTTTTTCCGGGTCGTGTTTAATCTCGTTTTTCGGAGTGGTTTAAGGTTCAAATAAATAGTTTTAGGTCAGTTGAACATACTTCGATCACAATTTTTTTTTTTTTTTTTTTGGGGGGGGGGGGGGGGGGGGGGGTGTTCCATGGATGAGTCCAAGCATGCGTCGGGCACCTTTGCCTATAATTAGCTGGACGTCGCGATATCACTAAAATACTGTTACTCTAGGAGCTTTCTGCATGAATTTCACTAGATGCATTAAGCAGCAACATGCCTTAAAATATTTAAATATTCTACATGTACTAGAAGTCCGGTTTAGAGAGGTTTTACTATACGTGTAAATGGAATAAATACTGGTAATCGCTCTTCTAAATATTGATGGAATATTCTCAAACAGTTATCTGTCCGCGTCGCAAGGAGGGCATACCTCCACTAAAATCTGGAACTTAGATGGTAATGGATGATGTTGATAAATACATGTATAAACATTAATTTTGAACGTTTTGTTTTTCTCAAATAGATGGCACACACTATTCTTAAACAGTTGCCTGCTCCTTACTCGGCGTCTCATCTGGATCCAAACTGTTTGCATATGATATCACAGACCAGTCTCCGTGGCACTGAAGGGTTTAACAGCGACACTGAACCATGTGGTCAGTACGCGCTTCTGGGTTATTTTACTTTGGTTTGCTTCGATTAAATATGGCTTCTGGTATTTATTTGTGTCGCGTCACCAGTAACTTTTGTTTACATACGTACTGGTCAGCCTTTTATATCTGCAATAGTTTTATTTGTATAAAGCAAACACAGCTATATATCTTGACACAGTGATGTAAATAATTACTGTATAATGGAGCCTCGCTAGAACGACCACATAATCTACTAACACATGACTTTTTGAAAGAAAGTGGTCGCTTAATGCAGGGCAAAAGTAATGCAGAGAGCTCCTGTATGAGAATTCTGCATAGCTTTTACCCTGCATTAAGCTGTCATCTGTCTTGCATTACAATTCTGGGTCCATGCTTATAAAACTTTTAGTTGATTCTGAGTTCGTTCTCAAGTTTTGATTGGTCAGATTTGAGCCAAAGGCTCAACTCTGACCAATCAAAAGCTTGAGAACTGAAATCTGACCAATCAAAAGCTTGAGAACGAACTCAGACTCAACTGAAAAGCTTTATAAACATGGACCCAGAATTAGATTTCTTTTGATTGGTCGTATTTGAGAGACGTTACTGTTTCTTTGCTCGTGTAAATGTGTTTAGACTTGTTTTGGTCACTTTATATCTGCGTAAACAAATACGCGTGTCGACCCTTTGCACGCTCTGACATTTGCAAACAGTGTACACCCAGATAGGAGCCTGCTGATCAGGGTCTGTCCTGTTTGTTATTCAAAATTCTCTAGCAAGTGTTGGCATTTCATACTGAGTAGACTCTGGTTGACTGTTCCACTCTGAAAATTCGTCGTTGAAAGGGCTAATTTCTTAATTTGTAATTCAGCCAAAGTAAATTAAAGAGTCAACAGTGTATCCATTCTCGGGCTAAACGCGACCTGATTGGTATTTCAGTCAGCTTGGACTCAGACGAGAAAATGGGAGAAGTTGGGGATCGAACCAGCAAGCAGTAATCAATTCTGATGCATTATCTTCAATAATATTTGTTGGACAGTTTCTAGTAACTAATCGATTGTTTCTGATATCGACCAATCACTCTATCATGTGTTACATTTCGCTCTAAACCTCAACTACCGATGAGCTATACGCGAAGGAATGACACACTCTCTCCACAGTTAGCCCATGGTGAACCAAACGAACATCATTAGACACGTTTGAGTCAGTATATGACTTTGTATATAATTATACTTTTATATAAACGTGTCTTACCCCTGTAATCATAAGAGGAAGTGCAGAGGATGGCTTCCCATGTGACTTACGCATGAGCTGATAGGAGGTGTCTTACAATGCGTTTATGCATAGAAAATCAATTAAGCCTTTATCTTATAGAAACGCCTTTATCGCTTTTGCAAACAGAATAGATCCAGATCGGAAAGCTCCTGTAGAAGCCGTCTGACATCATGTCATATAAACGCCTTTTCACGTATCTGGAAACACAGTAAGCCGAGATCAGGCGGCCCCTATAGAAGCCGTCTGGTCGGGTCGGGGTCGGATCTGTTTGCTAATGTAATTTCATTGACCTGTTTCTTTAGTTTCTAAATGGCTACACTCCTCCACCTTCTTTATTTCATTATACTTAAATTGACCATGAATATTCAGTAGGTATCGAAATATAACACAGGGAAATAGTAAAGACGGGTTCTAGTGTACAGTAAAACCTCTGTACAAGAACCATTAAATAAATAAAATCCCGAGTCTTTAAGGTGATCTGGATCTGCACTAGTTGTCTGTCTGAATTCTTAACCCATAAACCATGAAAATTCATGTCAGAAATTATGACATCGATTAATTGTTAAAATAGAACATGGACACGGAATTCTTTGGTCATGGCAGAGACTATAGAATTGAATTAATTTTATATTACGAGCAAAGAGAGCAGGCATTGATTAGATGGGTCTTACAGGAGAAACTTGTCTGATTTGGGTCTAATCTGTTTAAGGGTTTAAGAGAGTGGGATAAGGGTTAAGGTAGCAGAATAATGGCTTAACCAGTATTATACAATGCTAGGTAAGCGTGTCTGGCAATAATCGAATGTTTGTTAACGTCAGGTGAAAAACTGGGATATGTATTGTCCCGTTTTATTAATCTGTCCAATTTGAATATTCCTACGTCACTGAAAGGATATATTTAGATTGGGTAAACCTGTGTTTCAAACGTTTTTCACGAGCTTCACAATAAATATACAGGTACTTAAATAAGCAAAGTAGGAAAGCTTTTATTAGCGGAAATAATCCTATATAGGAGCGTTCTGTTTTACTTTCACCTTGCTTTGAACCGAAGCTATATATGGCGTGTTCAGCAGGCGTATAATTTGACAGGTTAATAAAACAGGACAATATTAAGGTGAAAGCACTTCAGCTAGTAATGGTCCCAGATCAGGGCACGTATTTAACCTCATGAATATTTACGTAAGAAATAATGGCACCATGAGTATCAATTTAACTGAATATATATGCCCTCAACGGCGGGCATATAGTAATCGAATTGTCTGTCCTTCCGTCTGTCCATCCATCCGTCCCGAATTTCGTGTCCCTTCTATAACTTGTTTTTGCCTGTGAATGGATTGCAAAATAACACGACACAAATGTTCACATACAAAGACGGTGTGTCGCGTTCAGCTCCCTGGTCCATGAGTCAAAGGTCTAGGTCACGGGATACAATCATTGTGACAGCTCTTGTTATTATGACACCATGAACCTGACAAAATTTTATCATCACAGAAAATGTAGAATCAGGTCTATATTATTCCACAGGCAAACAGAGCAGACCCTGACCAGACGGATCCGACAGGAACGGTCTGATCTGTGTCTACTCTGTTTGTGAAGGCATTAAAAGGCGTTGGAAGCTTGCAAGGGTTAAGTAATGCAAACCACCAAAGATGTATTGTATTGCCAAAATAGAGAGAAAGAAAGACAGTTAACCCTTTCCTTCATATAAACTCCTTTCACGCATTTGCAAACGGAGTAGATCCAGATCAGACGGTTCCCATATTAGCCACCTGATCAGGGTCTGCTCTGTTTGCTGAACAGAACGTATCCTTTATTTTTGTCACAGTTTACATAAAAGTAAAAACATGTGAGTAAAAACATAGAGGAGAACCAAACAAATAAATCATGCAAATCAATAACACTGACATTTTAAAGCCAACGTATTGATTGGTATAATAACTATCTGTAGCATAACACTTTTTTAGTGAATACACAAGATCAGCTGCCGCGTTTACAGGCAGCTGCTGATCTGGGCCTGCACTGTGCTCATGTAACTTGTGTGGATTGAGGTTCAATTTTCAGACCATCATTGGCGAAAGAAAACAGACCTATTTATAAAAATAGTTAACAATGTCTGATAAAAGTAGCAAGTTTTGTAAACGTGTGTTAGATTTTGTTGACAAGAGTAGATTGAGTTTATTAAAGTCTAGTCTGTTACAGAAGAATCGCGGTATGTATTTTACTCTTAAATCATGGAACTTCGGACATATAAACAGATAAATGGAACTAATTTCCTAACTCGTTCAATAAGCAAATAGTGCATTTTCTATTTTCATATGGAACATATTGCCACCGCCCTACTTCAATTGGGAACTTATGATTACTAGTCCTAAAGCGAAACATAGCTAATCGGAGTGACCGTGATAGTGCTGTTAAATAATAGACTGCCAATTTTTCTTAAACAGGTCATTCGGAATTTGCTTTATGAGTTTGTGTATAGATCGATTAGCAATCCAATTTTGATACAGCCAGAGCTCCGAGTTTCCGGTTGAATCGAGTATATTTTTATGCGTTTGAGCCATTTAAATTCACGCGCATCGTTTTTCATGGCAATATAGGATATATGGGATAATTTGTTTTCTTTTTCTAGCAACAGTTTATTCCAGTACTTTACCATTCTGGACTTGATGTTTATATCAATGGGATGACGACCGAGCTCTGCATATAGCATATATCTCGGAGTACTTTTCCGCGAATTAGTAACTTTTCATAGAAAATCACAATGAACATTCTCAATGGCCTCAGTGTTTTCAAAGCCCCACACTTCAGAACTGTAGGTTAAGATTGGTAATATTGTATGATCAAACAGTTTCAACTGTAAATCAGTAGGGAGGTGTAAGTTGTTTATTCTGTGAAATAACTGATACATAGCTTTGTTGGCTTGAGCGATTAAATATTTTCTGCCTCTAGCAAAACTTCCGGAACTAGTAAAGTACATGCCTAAGTACTTGTATTCTTTTACACATTCTATTGTTTGATCATTTATCTTGAAGTTATATCTACCAGGATTGTTTGATCCGAATACAATAACTTTAGTTTTATCAAAATTGATATTAAGTTTCCATTTCTCACAATAAGCGTAAAAACTATTTAGGCAAGTTTGAAAAGAGGCTCCAGTTTGGCTCAGTACAACTGTGTCATCGGCATATAGTAATACAAGTTTCAAATACACAATAGTATCGTCTTTATCAAAAGTAATGGTTACACCGTCGTTGTCATGACTTATAGACGTTTCCAAATCGTTGAGATAAAGAGCAAATAAAATGGGCGATAAGTTTTGTCCCTGCCTTACTCCACAGTTACTTACAAAGAATGAAGATGTACTTCCGTTAGTGCTAACACATGATTTGATATTTGAATACATGTTTTTAATGACTGTGAGAATTTTACCCCGGATACCACTACTTGAATAACTTGGACCACAGACCTGCTCGCCAAACCGAATCAAAGGCTTTCGAAAAGTCTATGAAGGAGCAGGAAAATTTCTTCCTTTGACTAAAAAGCACAAAGTAAATATATGATTGCATGTGAAATATTTGGATCTAAAACATGCCTGGTTTTCGGAGAGTATTTTATTTTCATTGAGGAATAGGTTTATTCTTTCATTTAAATTGCGGTGAACAGTTTCCCAAGGCAGCTTATATGGTGATTGGCCTATAATTTTCTGGATTTTCTGGAGGGCCTTTATTCTTATAAATTCCCCCGATTAGCCAGGCTTCGGGTAAAATACCAGAATCAAGAACAATATTAAAAGAAGACGTGTAAATCGGATCCATTAATGATTTCGTGTTTTTAAATATCCGTTTATTATTCGGATCTTGTTCTGATGGGGCCTTACCATTTTGGGTAGACGAAATCATTCTTTCTACTTCCTCATTTGTAATTGGACTATTTAAATGATCTGTGGAAAGCGTTGATAAGCCTGGAGTTTTTTCAATAAAGGGAGTATTGTTGATCATTTACATGTTTGAAATAATTATAAAATTCAGATATATCTGGATTCTTGACAGATTTAGTTTTCGAAATACTTTTAAGATAACGCCAGTATTCTTTCGGACTATGGAAACTCATGTTTCGTAGTTCTCGCACTTTTGAATGCCTGTATTTATTTATATGTGTGTTTATGGTGTGCTTGTATATTCGGCTGGTTCTACTTAACAATACTTTATTTTCTACTGTCCTGTGGATTTGAAATTTTTTACGAGCTTTGTTATACACATTACGCGCTCTTTTACAGTGAGGACCAAACCATGGTTTATTTGAGGGGTCATCCTTTATTATTTTTTTGGCTAGTCCCGGGATCATTTCTACGCCTACTAGTATGCGAAAAGGTCAGCGACGCGGCTTTATTAAATAACTTTGAAGTAGTATTGGCTGCAGCTTTAATGAGCTCTTTTTTTTTTATCATTTTGCGTTTCACAGCATTGTCTAAGGCCTTTTTTAATTTCATCCACTGTACGTAAATCAAGGTTAACGGAAAATTCTTCATTTTTATCATCTTTCCGTCTAAGCCTTTTCTTGTGGGACGTGACTTCTGTTTGGCCGAATCCTCCTATATGCAAGTTCATGGATAAGAGTCTGTGGCCGTCAGAGTAAATAGCATCGAGCTCAGTCACTTCGAAATTGGTAAACATCGGCAATAAGTTTATAGACGCCAACGCATCTGTGCGGGCATTTGCATCACCTACAATAAGAATATTTTCAAACTGGGTACATTACGAGGCAATTTCATTATGAAGAGTATAAAATTCGTCGTCGTTGAAGAAACGGGACTGTTCAGGAGGTTAATATAACCCACCTATCACATATTTCTCTTAAGATGAACCTTCCAATAATAACCAGTAAATATAATCACATTCAGACTCTAGAATAGATACATATTTTGAAATAGAATTGTACACGAAGAAACCAATCCCACCAGATTTCTTTTTCACTTTTTGAGATCTTGGTTTAGAAAAGAATGTAAAATTTGGAACACCAATCGAGTCTTGAACGTCGATTTGGTTTCAACGACACACAAAATAGAAAACTTATTTACTAACTGTACAAATTCAGGGCATTGCACTTTCGATTTGTGCCCACAAACATTCAACGAACCAACGGAAATTACACCATTGGCCTAAATCATTTTGGTTACTGCAAGTATAGTCTACTGATTCTAAACTAGTTGAAACACTACCTGGGCTCGAAGATGCGGATGACGAAATAACATCATCGATTATTGGGAGATTCGAGGTCAACCAAGTGCCAAGCAATATGTCAAACTGTATCTCATGGGTGAAGGACTCTTATTTAACCAAACTTAGTGAATTATGAAATTGCCTCACACCCATCTGACACTTTACTCAGCATCTGATCCACCGAATTAACAACAATATTATATTTCAATTTACATACAAATATTGACAAAGGATTGCCACTAAATTCCAAGAGCAAAATCATAACCGACCTACGCTGATGACCTTGTACGGAGAAAGGAAGTAGCATGTGCCGAGGCTAAATAATTTACTCGTAAGGCGCCGAAAAATAGACCGCAGATATTCGAACTCCAATAACAGCCGGTTATCTATAGTGATAACCGTTAATATATGAGTCGAATTTTCATTGACTCGGTAAACCGAGTCTATATAGTCTTGGCTATCAAAATGGTCGTCATGTTGCGGGGTAATCAAAAGTTTGTTGTTTTGCGATGTAGCCTAATGGAACGTGAACCGGTGTCATTTAGAACCACCCGTTGCGGTGGTACCACTGAGGGGGTCTGTACATCCGCTGCCAGTTCATCGGCCCTAGTGAAACTCGCTGTCCCCTCTGGTTGTGGTAATAAGTGCCCATCCCTCTTCCATGAAACCTCCCATCTTGGAAACTTGAGTCAGTGTGGCTTATGGCTGACGCTATTTCCAGAATATTGGTCAGGGCGCTCTGCATTTGCTCTCCGGGAATTTTGCCGCCTTTGGCATTTAGTTGTATATGGTCACGGTAAAGTGTTTTATCCGATAAATCCTGGCTTATAAAATTGCTGTCATGATTGATAAAGTGGTGCCCTTCGTTTTTTGCACAGTGAATGTAGCGACGTATTTGTTGCGTTTATGTGACTGTTTACTAGTTTGCCATTTCTCCTTGGAATCATGGAAGATATCATTATTTTGATCGTTGGATTGATTGATGTTATGGTACGAATTGTCTTCTTGTAGTCATTAAGTATCTTTTCGCTGCTATCACCACCGAGACATTGTTCCTACTTGTAAAATCACTGCGTCAAGATTCCTTAGATGATCTGGATCAATGGCATCCGTAATGGAGAAGGTTTTTTCTATGGTTCTCACTTTTCCACCGGAATGACCCGGATGAGTCTTTATCTGAATTTCTAACGTTTCATCTCGCATTTTCCCTGTGCTAAGAAACCTGGTAATCGAATCTTCGGCTATAAAAGCGGAATACCTTTTGTTTACTGGCTCTGGTGAGTGGCGTGCTGGAATTCTCTTTTCTGGAACTGACCAAGGTTGGGATTGTGCGACCACTTTCCTGTGGTGTATTCCGGCTCGCAGACTATCCATCTTTGCTGGTAAGATATTTTGATTTGTCAATTTGGGTTTTGATATCTTTCAGCTCTTCCATTGTGGTTTTCTTCAAGTCAGCAACCTCATTCGCTATCTTATTCTCGACATCCTCCAGAACCTTTTTATCTGCCTGGGTTTTTATATTTACCAACTTACCAACTAAGTCACTTTTTTCCTTTTTCAGTTTTTCACATACGGCTTTTAGT
Source organism: Azorinus chamasolen (assembly GCA_963576725.1). Taxonomy (NCBI): domain Eukaryota; kingdom Metazoa; phylum Mollusca; class Bivalvia; order Cardiida; family Solecurtidae; genus Azorinus; species Azorinus chamasolen. The sequence goes on along the minus strand of OY755236.1, from coordinate 62,396,083 downwards.
TTTGTATTTTCCTTCTCTTTGAAAGATAACTGTGCACTAACTTTTGATATGAATGCTTTGGAACGAACCAAAACGCTTTTTATTTTTTCTTTCTCAGACTGAAGGTCTTTTACCTTGGTTCTCAATGTTTTAAGTTCTTCTTCTGTTAACTTAAGTTACTTTTGGTTTTCACTTTTCAATAGATTTGCTTGTGAAAGGAGATCATGCAGGAGATCTTGAGGCTCTTGGTTTTCGGTGGGCGTCGTTGACAGAACATCCGCAGAGTGACTGGGAAGAGTTTTGGGGGTTTTCTTGTGTGCTTTTTTTACGGCGGTTATCTCAACGTCACCGTTATGACTGATTTCAGAGTTTTTTGTGTTCTAAGTTTTAGATCTAGTTTTTTTTTCTGGTTAGATTTAACCATCTTTCGTCTTGGCGTAGACCTAATTCCATCACCTAAATCTATATGACTATGGATGTAGGGTCTGTTTGCCTGTACAGAACTGAAAAGTATTGGCCTCCTTCGAGAATTACGAACACCATTTACCAGCTGACTTAGACAGAGTATAGATTCCACTCTTTCGTGTGCTCTAGACTCTTCGAGGGACTTAATATCAGTTTCCATACTACCGAACGAACATATCTTGGTCTCTCAGTTTTAAAGAATTGTCCTTTGCAACTAGATGACTGATGTGACGTCATCATAACGTCATACCCCTTGCTGTTTTATGTATGTGGGTGGGGTAAAACTGTCCTAAAGTTTAATGATTTTAACTACTTTTATACGCAAAATCAGTATTATAATTAATCACACAACGTCGAACAGGCTATCGACTTTATATCGGAGTCACACTCGCGGTTTTTCTAGGGCTCCACTCCTTCAAAAAAAAAAATCGTTTGTTTACATTTCTCGCAGTAAAAGAGCGGCTTTCATCAACTCGCACAGGATAGTTCATGCTTATGACATAATATAAATCTGATTCAGCAGGTTCTGTCTGGGCCAAATTGTCCTGTATATATATGCCATTATATAAAAATATATGATTAATATTTATGATGTAGTTATTTCCTACATGAATAATGAACAGGCAAAGAGTTAAAACTTCTCAAATGTAGCTTCCCAGATATTCATAGACTTGGAGACCCCTATATATAGGTGGCGTTCTGATCTAACTAGATCCCCTATTTGTCAGACAGAACCCGTGGTGTTGGTAGACATTATTCCTTAGAATGCTGAGTTTTCAAAGTGGAATGCCCCATCATTGTTTTACTATGGAATCCATTCAATATGAAAGGGTGCTAATTTGCTCGAGGATTTTGAATGACAAATAGTGTGTGATCAGAAGCTCCTCTAGGAGTCCTCTGATCTGGTTCTACACTGTTTGCAAATGCCACCACACGCGGGTGTCGCATTTAAACGGCTTGAGTCGCGATCTCCGATACGGACAAATATAGTAAATACTTCCTCATAGTTTTTCAAATTGCTCCTCTTGTTTGCAATTGTGAGCTTACATGTGAGAGTAAATGTGATATCTCACTTACCCTAAGTATTCGGACATGCAAACCTAGGCAAATGGCGCAGATCCAAATCCAACTGTTTCTGAAGGTGCAGCTGGATCAGGGTCTTCATTATGTGCTACTCTGTCAGTCTATTTTAAAGTTGGTACCATATTGTGCCAAATTTAGTTGATAAGCATCACACAATTAACTCTTTGCACGCTAAGTAATTTCTCGTCTGCAACAATTGTCGTCTGTTTCTATTCTTAAAATAAACTTTCTCTTAGTTTTTTGCAAAAATATGGTCGAGATGACAGTATAATATCTTATACAGTATAATACTTCCCATTCGACTCATAATTTCGGTGTTTTATGAAAGCTGAGACCCGGGCAAGTAACCATAATAATATTGCTCGAGTCTCGGCGGTTAGATAAGGCTACGGTGTGACAGGGGCCGTGCTTAGGAGTTAAGGTAAATATTCATACGTTTTTGATGTTAATAGTTTTTATACGTCCGTTTGAAAAAAACGGGACGTATTATGGAATGGTGCTGTCTGTCTGTATGTTCGTCCATCCGCCCGTCCGTCCGTCTGTCTGTCTGTCTGTCTGTCAGTGTATATGTCTGCCCATTGAACATAGGAAGTTTGGACATGGCAGAAACTGTACAAACATATATATTATTCCATTAGCAAACAGCAAATCCTGATCAGATAGCTCCTACAGGAGCTTTCTGCTTAACTGTTTTCCTGCATTAAGCTACCGCCTGCCTTTCAGACACAGAACTATATTATTTTCGGCGGTCGCGAGAGAGGGGTTTAACCGTTTAACTGTATCATAATTTCTACATTCAGAGAGGAGACCACAACCCCCGCCTGGATATCCATGTTCAACAAATGAAAGCTACATTTCTGGACCAATTGAGCACAACATGGCGATCATAGATAGTTACCGGTTTGCCAACATAGAGAAGTACGTCGATCAACTCGGACTACGGGACAAGATTGAGCCAGTGGCACGTGATGTACCGGTGATCGCAACGGGAAGTTCGTCCAATCATTTTCAAGAATCTCTACAGATGTTGAACAATCTGAAATCGAAACTGTTTGATAGTTACAAAGACATACGAGTATATTACTATGACATGGGTTTAACCAGCAAACAGAGGGAAAAGGTAAGGTCGGAGGAAAATGTCATAAAATGAAATGCAAATTATATTCATTCTTTAGCCTACTCCGTAGATAGGCTTTTCTATGCCCTTTTTGCAAACAGTTATACAATGATCAAACAGCTCCTATAGGAATTGTCTGATCAGGGTCTGCACTGTTTGCACTCAGAATTTTTTGTTCTGGGTATATCCGGTCTTTCATCGAAATCTTTACAAAATATATACAGACCAAAATAACTACATGTAAAATCTCGATTATTCGAATGTTCTGTATAGAAGAATTTAGACCCTTTTAGGTAGGTGGCTGCTAAATGCATGGTGAAAGTCATGCAGAAAGCTCCTAGAGGAGCTTTCTGCATGGCTTTCACCATGCATTAAGCTGCCACCTGCCTTAAAGATCGATAATAATACGTATTTTAATGTTCGAATAATCGAAGTTTTACTGTATATGTATTCTCTGGTTCCATCACATTTTCGAAATTTCCGAGAAGCAGCCAAAGGCAGGAAATGACTATCAGCAAGTATTTTATTTGTTGTGCCCCCTCAACATGTAAAAGAGTTCCAAAATAAGACATGGACGGATTTGAATGGGTTAAAATATGCGGTAATATAAAATATATCAAAGACTAGACTGATAGCTGTCTACCTTACGCTTGATCTGTATTAACCCTTAATCTGCTGAATAATTCAAACTGGCGTCTCCCTTTCTGAATATCAATTCAACAAAAAGCTGTGTCAAAAGTTATCATTGAAGAAAATGTTGTGTAAGACAAACAGTGCAGAATCTTATCAAAGGGTTCCATTGGGGACCCTTTGATCTGGATATTCACAGTTTGCAAATGTCTTGTGTATTGGGTTCCCGCACATTTAGGGTTAACCCTTCTCTCGCACAGTGTCATTTGACTAGCATTTTCAAACAGCTTCGGTCCAGATGAGGCGCCGTGTAAGTCTGATAAGGATCCAATCTGTTTGACACTCGGTCAATAGTTTCTCAAAAGCTTGATCGAATTTGAGGTTGTCAAAATGCACCAAATCCGAAATTGAGCTGACATCAATTTTTTCACAGGACAGGGGTTAAGCAGTCATTATAGTGGTTACTATTCATAGTCCCATATGTCTGCATTAAATGGTCGCCAATGTCGCAAAAATGCACCACAAATAGTGCAGCCGACTTTTCAAGGCGGCGTTTGATCAGAGACTTCACTTTTTGTCTCAAACTATATTTCTATATTTGTTCTTATTAAAGTTGTATCTATTTATTCCTTATTTTAGCGAATGATTTAACCAGATTTGGATTACAGACGACATTTAGAACAACTGCTTTTGCACAGTACTATATACTAAGGAGAGGAACTTAATACGCCAATAGCTTCCATTCGAATCATTTTTAGATTTATACATATATTTATGCATGTTGTAAATTACAAAAATAAAATATGTTTAAACCAATTAGAAATTTGGCGTCGAAATTTTTCTGCCAAATTTGTCGTCTGCAAACTTTGTTGTCTGCTACAGTTTTCATTTTCTTTTTTAAATTGTTGTTCACTGTTGTTTTAAAAAACAGTCACGGTAACAAACAGTTTGGATCCTGATGAGACGCCGAGTTACTCTGCGTCTCAACTGGATATAAACTGTTTGCATATGTAATCACAGATGCGAAATTATCAGCGAAAGTGTTAACCCTTGCCATGCTAAGCGAGACCTATCTGGCAACAGCAAACAGGTTGACTCTAGACGAGACTCTGACTAAATCTGTTAAAAACCTGCTTGACAGTCAGTTGATAGTTTTTTAAGAGCTTGATGGGAATCGAAAGAAAAATGGCAGTTGATCAGAGTTTAGCAGGTATCGACTTTTTCGCAGTGTGATAATACGGATTACAGATATTTAGATGTAGCCTTTTAAAATATTAATATTTGAGACTAATCAACAACTAAACAAGACAAACTAACTTTATGTAAGCTCATATTTCATTCTGCCGACTTCCACAATTCTATTTACGACACTTCAGAAGCGTCCTTGTAAAAGTAAAGTAAAAACAAAATCATGCATTTGATTAACCATTTCCTTCATTTAAGCGCCTTTTCACGCATTTGCAAACAGAGTAGACCCAGATCAGACGGCTCATATAGGAGCCGTCTGATGAGGGTCTACTCTGTTTACTGATGAAATTATTATAGATCTGACTCTATGTATACAATTTCTACCAATACCAAAAAAATCATGTGTGCATATGCCATTATAAAGTTTTAGCCAATGAATATTCAAGATTAATACATTAATATTCATATGCTGTTATAATAATAATCGTTTTTGATATTCACGATGTAATTATTCCTACATGAATAATCATGTAGTAAATGGGTTGAGATTTATTAGTCAGCCATTGTGAACCGCTGATGTTTATTTCAATTTTGACCCGATTTAAACCACAGGGATCTGGACCGCTTCATGGGGGTCTACATGTACTATATAATAACATATATATAGTACATGTAGACCCCCATGAAGCGGTCCAGACCCCTGTGATTTAAACATATATATAGTTGATCTTCCATATCTCGAACTCGGATAACTTGAACTTCGAGATAGGTCGCAGTAAAAGTTCAGTCCTGCCAACATTATCAATACAGCTTTTTATCTAAAATATATCACTACGCATATATAATAACACACGTGACAGGTAGAAAGTAATGCTGAAAGCTTTCATCATTACTTTAGAACTGCATTAAACTTTGCGAATTTGAGGAATTTTCAGATTAGGAATCGAATGACTCGAACTTCTGTTATCTCGAAGTAATTTGTATGGTCCTTCGAAGTTTGAGGTATTTAACTTACTTCATATGTATGTATAGGCTATTTATCGCCTTTTGCAATCAGAATGGACGCAGATTAGACGATTTGTGTAGGAGCTGCTTGATCAGGGTCGGTTCTGTTTGCTTTTGGCATTGTAAAGTTTCTGGCTAGTTAAAGAGGTCCCTTGTTCATACCTCCATTACAAAATAATCAGTTAATTAATAAACGAAGTCATAATTTCTTACACCAAAAAATCCTGAGGTAAAGTATTTACTCACTAATGGGAAAATCTGGGTTTAACCCTTAACTATGCGGGACACTGGTCACTAATGTCCTTTACAAACAGTGTAGACTCCGATAAGAGGAGCCCTCTCGCCAGGATCTGCAGTTTGCCATGTTACATTTTTCTTTTAAATACATGTATAACTAGATCTCAGGGTCAGGTATCAGGAACATCGATGGGTCGTGTACAGATATATCAAACTCTCTTTGTTTTAAACCAAACCTTATCTTGCTACTCATTAGAATCACCTCGAATAAAGTTGTAGCCAGATCGGGCTTGGCGGAGAAATATAAGAAATATATGATTTATATGTTCTGGTTTAGTTTCTTATGTACAGCCCTGGGTATGCAGCTTAGACATTTTCTTATTACTTTGCTTGGTCTAGCTTATTTACTTGCACCCAAATGATACACATAGGACATGCAGCCCTATTTTCGCCCGAGTTTTCCTAATAATTGACTGATTGGGGATGATATTCAATAGGATGTTGTTCAACGTATGTATACTACTGAGATGTGAATTTCGCCAAAAAACAAAGAATCTTGAAACATCTTGCAATACTGTCTGGGTTCAAATTATCTGCAATAAATAGAGAAGAGACATCTGTATGTATGTTTGTCAGTGTCTCTCCTTCTCTGTCTGCCTGTCTCTCTCTGTCTCTCTGTGTGTCTATCTGTCTTTCTCTGTCTCCCCCTGTCTGCCTCTGTCTATCCTTCTCTCTCTCTCTCTCTCTCTCTCTCTCTCTCTCTCTCACATACACACACTCTCTCTCCCCCTCTGTCTATCTATCTCTCTTCTCTCTCTCTCTCTCTCTCTCTCTCTCTCTCTCTCTCTCTCTCTCTCTCTCTCTCTCTTTCACGCTACATCTCTTTCTTCCATTCCCTGCACGTTTATTGTTTTTCGGGATCACCTGCGTCCTGTATGAGTTTCCCATTAATTGACCACAAGTGGTTATTCATAAACAAACAAGCATTCGCAATAACTCTCTTCAAACATAAAACGTCAAGTAGACCCAATCATTACAGGTTATGTCAATACTTCGTGGGCGTGTTTCCTTTCTGTTAAGCGTGTTATTGACATATTCGCGGATCATTATGCCCCCACAAACGAAGTTTTTGGGGTGTATACTGGAGTCACATGCATGCCCACCCGTCTGTCCGGCCGTCCGTCAGTTCGTCCGTCCGACTTGTCCGGATCATAACTTCCAAAGTATAAAAGCTATTGACTTCAAACCTCAAATACAGATAGATCACATTGACCGCAAGTGCAGTGCACAGAGTTCGTAACTATGTCTTCAGTATTTTTGGAGTTATTGCCCGTTGTTATTTTTCTCAAATCTGGCTTGTCCGGATTATAACTTTCAAAGTATAAAAGCTATCGACTTCAAACTTCATATACAGATAGAACACATTGACCACAAATGCAGTGCACAAGGTCCATAACTCTGTCTTGAGTATTTTTGGAGTTATAGCCCTTAGTTATTTTTGTCAAAATATGGCTTGTTTTAACAAATGAATTTTTTCCGGAGCTTTTCTCTGTCATACCTCAACAATTTTTTTTTTAAATTTTGCAGTATTGTTGAACACCATCTGAAGCTCTGCACCTGCAATAAAGGTTTTGAATGAATGATCTCACTTTTCGTAATTTAACAAAGGAAACTTTAGCGGTCGGGAGCTTTATTTCTATAACCCCATCTCTGTGTCAAATGTGCTAGTGGGGGTATTAATCACCTTTAGTGGTAGTTCTAGTTTTAGATAGGTTCTCTGTCTAAACCACGAGGTTTACAGCTGTAGCACTGTGTATTGACTGCCTTAGCAAACATTCTTAGAACAGGCGACAGCTTAACGCAGGTCGGAATTTATACAGAAAGCTTCCCCAGGAACTTCGTGTTTATTCATTAAGCTTACTTCCGTTCTGTATTGGCCCTTTTTCTGACCAGTATTTGTTTAACCCTTTACTCCATGAATATTCATGTAAGAATTGACGACATATTAGATTAACTGTTCTAATAGCACATGGACACAGGGCGTTTTGGCCATGGCAGAAAGTGTATAATCAGTTATTATGTAATATAAGCAAATAGAGCGGACCCTGGTCAGACGGCTCCTATAGGAGCTGTTTGATCTGGGTTCACTCCGTTTGCAAAGGAGTAGAAAGGCGTATCTATGGAGTAAAGGGTTAAGCAATAATGACACCCTGAATTCTGAGTCTGGTTTTTACTATGGCATATGCACTAATGGTAGGTTTGCTATGGCGCAATATGTAAAATCAGCTCTATAGTAATCCCAGAAGCAGACAGAGTAGACCACGATCGGCCGTCTGATCTGGCTCTACTCTGTTTGTTAATTCTATCAAGTTAAGAGTTTAACAGAGATCTGCTTTTAGCTCTTTCCCTCATACAAACGTTTTCATGCATTTTCAAACAGAGTAGAGCAGTTCAGACGGCTCCTATAGGAGCTGTCTGATCAGGGTCTGCTCCGTTTACTCTTGATATTATAAACGATCTGTCTCTACAGTTTCTACTAATGCCAGAAAAGCATGTGTTCATATGCTATTCTGAAAAATTAGCTAATAAAAGTTCACGGTGTCATTATTTCTTACATGAGTATGCAACAAAGAAAGGGTTTAAAACATTGTTTTGTTAAATCTTTAACTCTTTCGCTCCCAATGTCGCATCTATTATTACCTTTGCAAACAGTTTGGATCCAGATGAGACGCAGTGTAACTCGCCGTCTCATTAGGATCCAAACTGTTTGTTACTGTGACAGTTTTTTAAACAATTATGAAGAAACATATTTCTTAAAATGAAAATTTTAGCAGACTGACAAAGTTTGCAGGCGACAGAAGTTGGCAGCGAAAGAGTTATTGAAAATGATCACCACAGAGATCTACATTACAATATTTGTACTACTTTTTATTAGTGTTCTGCATTGAAAATGCAGGAGCCCTATAGGAATCACATTTTCTGTCTGTCTTCCCATCTGTCTGTCTTACTGTCCGTCCGTCAACACTTTTGACGTGACGCGATAACTCAAACAGTACTTCACATATTAGTTTCATATTAAGGACATATACTTAGTATCATCAGAGGAATACGCCTATATTTTTTGTGTTGAATCAGATCACTATGTCTAGAGGTATCTGCCCTTGATTAATAACCATCAACTTTTGTCAACACTTGATGTGACGCGATAACTCAGACAGTACTTCACATATTTGTTTCATATTAAGGGCGTGTGCTTAGTATTGTGAGAGGAAGACACCTATAGTTTTTGGATTGAAAGAGATCACCATGCGACCATGGCAGGCAATGTTGAATCAGATCTATTTTATTCCCTATGCAAACTGAATAGATCCAGATCAGACAGCTCCTGATCTCTGTCAACTCTGCTTGCAAATATTTATGCGTATATATTAGGTAAAGGTGAAGAGCTCTAAGGGCGAACTTGTCTCGTTCTTGATAATGCATCGTGACATATACCTTGATCATGCCGAGTAAGATTCAGCTCAACCTTCTACAAGTTTGAATCATACTAAGTTACTAACCTTGTACCTGCTAAGCACGACATAACTGACAGTTGAGACGCTGAGTAACTCGGCATCTCATCAGGATCCAGGCTGTAAGACACTCAGTCAATGCTTTCTCAAAACGTTTAACAATCGAAATTAAGTAAACAGTGTAGCAGATCAGAGTTTAACCCTTTCCATGTTCTGCATTTAGGCCAATTTTCAGTACCTACTTAATATTCGTTAACAAAATAGTTATAAAGAAATATGGAAGGTGGAACATTGTAGACATTTTAGAAAGTAAAGAAACATATCTATCAAATTTTATTAGCAAACAGAGTAGACCCTGATCAGACGGCTCCTCTAGGAGCCGTCTGATCTGGGTCAACTCTGTTTGCAAATGCGTAAAAATAGGTTTATATGAGGGAAAGGGATAAGCAGGCTAGGGGTTTACCCTTTACTCAATAAATGCGCCTTTCTACGTCTTTGCAAACAGAGTAGACCCGTATCAGACGGCTGATGGAGGAGCAGTCTGATCAGGGTCTGATATGTGTAAATATACACTGTATCATGGAAAACCTTTAGTCAGGAGCCGTCTGATCAGTGTCTATTATGTGTAAATATACACTGTATCATGGAAAACCTTTAGTCAACTTAGCGAATAAATGTACACTTTTTAATTGGCAGATAAAACAGTTCCCACGAGTCCACCTCAGAACGTTTCCCTTTTCCGACTACCCGGACCATGTTAGTATCTTGAAGGGATATGCTTGGAAACCCATCATTATACAGGTGAGTGGGCGTGTGTAGATACAGATCTTATGTAAATATTACTTTCTACTTTCACCCCTGAGTTATCAGAGTGAAATATCCATCCGATAGAGTCCATTCACTACTGGATTTAATGACAAACAGCACTGACCCAGATCAGAGGGCTTGTATAGGAGCCTTCTGGTATGGGTCTATACTGTTTGCGAATGACAGGGCATGCATCGGTTAAACTTTGAACCGTGTTCATTGTTAGTTGAGTCACTCCAGGCTGTTTGACACTGTGTTTTCGAGAAAATTTTGTGGTTTTTTTAAAATTGCAGCAGACGATGACCAAAGAATCACCCCTTTACCTCATAGATACGACCTTTAACGCCTCAGCTGACAGAGTAGATCATGATCAGGCAACTCACATGGGAGCAGTCTGGTTAAGGTTTGCTCCGTATGCTTGTGAAATAATATAGATGTGATTCTACAGTTTCTGCCATAGTCAAAACTTCTTTTGTTCAATAGATATTTATAAAAATTCAATTAACGAATATCCATGTAATTATGAAGTTTGGTCGAAAAATAGCCTTGAGGGAATGGGTTAAAGGTTAAGTTGAAACACGTAATACGTTATTGTTTTCTGTAAAGATGACTGCTTTAGAGACATGAATATCTCCTCAGCCCTTTTACTGTGGAATATCCATGTCATCGTGAATATTTATTAGCTGTTTTTTTTTTATAATGTCATACGCTCTTGTGATGTCGGTATCGGTAGAAACTGCAGACTCAGATCTATTATAGTTTATAAGCAGACAGAGACGACAATGATTAGACGGCTCATATAGTTTAAACATATTTTGTTTCATAATACACAGAAATGGGGTTGGGCAATAAGTTCTTCCAACTTAGATAAAGCATTTCCCCTACAGTGAATGGAATAATAAAATACAAAGTAAAATGACAGTCACACAAATATACGCATATAAATTCAAAGGATCAGCGAGAGAGAGGGTGAGTGAGTGAGGGAAAGATTGAAAACATGATATATTGACATATATTAGCCGTTTGACCTGGGTCTGCTCCATCTGCAAAAGCATGAACAAGCGTCTGTATAAGGGGAAAGGTTAACCCTTGCTCCATAATCCCGCATTTATACTTTCCTTATTCTATATTTTAACCGATTATCAATGTTCCCTCGCCAGCATATAAAACGTTAGGCCATATAAATACAGTAAAAACCCTCTAAACCGGACGTTCAGTTAAGTATAAATATCGGTCTTGGAGGTAGGTGGCAGCTTCCCTTTGAGCTTTCTGCATGACTTTCACCCTGCATTATGCAGCTACCTACCTAAGGTATATATATTCTTCTCTACTAGAATTCCGGTTTATATGGGTTTTACTTATCTCTTTATGCGCCAAATAATTTTCGTCTGCAAATTTTATCGTCTGCCTACGTTGCCAGAGTAGATTTTCCACCCTCGTCTTTTGAAAACATAAACGAAGTGTCAACAGTTTGGGTCCTGATGAGACGTCGAAGTACTCGGTGTTATCTGGATCCAAACTTTTTGCTAAGATAGATTCGCCCATGGCAGCTATCCCTATTAGACGTTGTCCGGCAACAGTGAAGATGAAAGAATTCATTCTCGAGCATAATAATGGTTATCAATATAGATAACCGACCGTTAATGGAGTTCGAATATCTGCGGTCTATTTTTCGGCGCCTTACGAGTAAATTATTTAGCCTCCTTTTCTCCGTACGAGGTCATCAGTGTAGGTCGGTTATAATCGGCGCGAAATCGGCACGAAAGCATTAGCTTTCGCGTCTATATGTAACGCATTAGGTTGAATTTCACTGGTAGGAGGGCTGATTTATCAAGACTTGTGAAACTATTGTGGAATTGTAATTTGTGGTTTATGAGTGTAAAAACAGTATGGCTGTAATAATACAATTATATGTAGTTGGAAACAGGTCGACATATTTGTTTCCACTGTATAATTGTATGTATTTTGGAAATGAAAATGTTAGAAAATGATTTCCCCTATGGTCGGGACTAATACAAAATGTATATACCGCAACGGCAAGATCATCAAGGATAATCACCGAGGAAATGACTAAGATGATGCGAAACCGAGTATGCCTAAAAGACGAAAAAATGGCTTTGGGCGAAAGGAGGCGAAAGGAGGATTAAAAATTAATAACGGCTATTTATTATTTAATATAAATGATATGTACATAATTTTTATACGCCCACCTAATAAAGGTGGTCGTATATTGTCGTGGCCCTGTCCGTCCGTCCGTCCGTTCGTTCGTTCGTTCGTTCATTCGTTCGTTCGTTCGTCCGTCAACATTTTGTTTGTCCGCTGTGTTCTGGGAAAACTATTTGACAGATATTAATGAAACTTCACACAAATGTTTAATGCATTAAGATCTGAAGCTGAGTTGATTCTGAGGTTCATTTGATTTTTCATTTCAGAGTTATGGCCCTTGTCCTAAAAAATATGCAAATAGTTTGTCCGCTGTTTTCTGGGAAAACTATTTAAGAGATATTAATGAAACTTCACACAAATGTTTAATGCATCAAGATCTGAAGCTGAGTCTATTCTGAGGTACATTTGATTTGTCGTTTCGGAGTTATGGTCCTTTTACTTTAAAAATAGTGCAAATACATGCAAATAGTTTGTCCGCTGTTTTCTGAGAAAACTGTTTGACAGATATTAATGAAACTTCACACAAATGTTTAATGCATCAAGATCTGAAGCTGAGTTGATTCTGAGGTTCATTGGATTTTTCATTTTAGAGTTATGGCCCTTGTCCTGAAAAAAATATGCAAATAGCTTGTCCGCTGTTTTCTGGGAAAACTATTTTAGAGATATTAATGAAACTTCACACAAATGTTTAATGCATCAAGATCTGAAACTGAATTGATTCTGAGGATCATTTGATTTTTCTTTTCAGAGTTATGGCCCTTGTCCTTAAAAAATAATGCAAATACATGCAAATAGTTTGTCCGCTGTTTTCTGGAAAAACTATTTGGGAGATATTAATGAAACTTCACACAAATGTTTAATGCATCAAGATCTGATGCTGAGTAGATTTTGAGGTTTATTTGATTTGTCGTTTCGGAGTTATGGCCCTTTTACTTAAAAAAAATGCAAATATATGCATATAGTTTGTCCGCTGTTTTCTGGCAAAACTGTTTGACATATATTAATGAAATTTCATACACATGTTTAATGCATCAAGACCTGAAGCTAAGTCGATTCTGAGGATCATTTGATTTGTTGTTTCTGAGTTATGGCCCTTGCACTTAAAAAAATAATGCAAATCTATGCAAATATGAGGATAGCCATAACTTTTCATTTGAAATGATATTTACTTCAATTTTTTTATATGGTTAAACCTTAATGTGAATTTTCACATTTATTGCGGGGGTTTTGATATGTCATTTTATTCTGAAGTTATGGTCCTTGAACTTTGTGTGTTCGTTGCTTTGTTTGTCGGTCAACTTTTAGTTTGTCTGTTGTTTTCTGGGAAAACTATTAAAATGATATAAATGAAACGTAACACAAATGTTTTAAGCAACACAATTTGAAGCTGAGTTTATTTTGAGGTTCATTCAGTTTGTCTTTACAGAGTTATGGCCGTTGCACTTTACAAAAATCTGCAAAAATGAGGATTAGCTGTAACTTTTTTATTTAATAAGATCTTCACTTCATTTTTTTATAAAAATAGTATCACCTTAATATGGAAATCAAGATCTGAAGCACAGATTAGAAAATGTCAACACTTATAAGGCATGTTGAATCAGAGAAAGTTTGCAAGTGGGCGTATTATGTACCGTATGCGGTACTCTTGTTATATTTTAAATTTATTTGGCATTAATATACTGATAGAAGCCTGAATATATGAACACATCATTAATATATTGATGACATTCACAGGGAAAACGGATTACTTACTCCTTTCGCCACAGTAAATCCCTCGAAAGGAGTGTAATTGAGTGAAGAATTTCGGGTTATTAATAATATGTAATAATTAGTGTTTTTAATTAATATATACACATATTTATGCTAGAGCATGATTTAAGACCCAGGCACAACATTTTACTTCATAGATACATCTTTGCAAACAGGGTAAACCTAGAGTTGACTCTAAATTAATGGTCCCGGGTCGTTTCGGACGCAATCCGTTTCGGCCTTTGTCGTTTCAGCCACGATTGGGACCGAAACGACCAAGGAATACGTGGAATATATCAGTAACGGACATCAAATTTTATTTAAGCAAAATATGTTCTCTGTCGGAAAATGGACCCTTGGCAAGAAATAAATAACGCGAAGAGAAATACAGTCAGATTTGACAGTTCCTAAATGTCAACTATTGCACTTAGTTATTCCTCAACAGTCCCATCTGTTTCCACTCTATATGACGAAAATAAACCCTCGAGAATAAAGTATTTGATGTTTGCTTAAAAATGCTGCAAATATTGATAATTGCTTTTTGTAATTATATTAATGATTTTGTAAAATGTTAGTCAAATATTTTACAGAATCAAAGATATAGACAGTAGATAATGGTTTAATTGTAATCAAAATATAACCTTTATAAGTATCAAACAAACAAAATCAATCGCTGTTTGAGTGAGTGAGTGAGTTGGGTTTTACGGCATCGCTGTTTGAATTATGTTGTAATAGCAAATTACTGTTAATGGTGGTACCTGTTTGCACTAGTGTCATCAGAGATGTTTATAGCCGCGACAGCTTGTACTAATTATTTAATTGGTTATTTCTTTGATGATGTATCGATCAATTTAACGGCATGTATGATCGGATTAATTTTCATTATCGGTGCACATTTTTGGATGAAAGTTGTTGTTTTTTTACACAAATTTTCACCTGTTATATGCAAGCAAGGTGCCAAACAGTTTGGATCTTGATAAGAAACTGAGTTACTCAACATATCATCTGGACCCAGATTGTTTGCAAAAAAATCATTCATCCGCCAGCAACAGGCTTAAGACTAACATCTAACAACAACATATGTCCTTTCTTTTTTACTTGGTTCATTTCTGCATATATCATATCACAATTGCCATTTATATATGGCTCCTACTGAATCTTCTCTATTTACTTATGAAATAATTTAGACACTCCTTGGCTTTTCATTTAGACATACAGTTGAACTTTGCTATCTCGAATTGGATAATATACAGTATGAAATGAATACTATTATGTCTAAAAACCTACAGGAGTTGTCAGCATTACTTTAGACCTGCAATAAGCTGTGAACTTAAGAAATTGTTCAGATTAGAAATTAAATATTTGTGTGCTCATGCCATTATAAAAGGTGGGATAATAAATATTCATGATGTCATTATTTCTTACATGAATATTTAGCTTGAAAAGGGATAAGGGGTCCATTGTGAGATTGAAAGGGTATAACTAGGGTCACCCGACTGAAATGGCTGCCGATTCAAGGGCCCTTTGTGATGAAACTGATGATTTTTTAAGTTGCTAAGGCCATATGAGTAGTCTAAAAACATTTAGACATTTTTTTGACATTACTTAAATATTGTATTAAAAAAATATGACATTGCTTCCACTTTGTTATGTCCTGATGAAGATGTAAATCGAAACATGTATGCAGTAAAATAAAAAAATGTTGGTTGTTACTTTACCCCATATTTAAATATTATAGAAAATAGTTTTGATTATTATTCAGTAATACGCGCCTTTTGATGCTTCGCATCAATGATTTTCTTGTTTTGCTCTTGGAATTTAGTGGCAATCCTTTGTTTTAAACAACCCAAAGACTACAAAGTAAATACCGAACTGCTAACGGATATCTCGCCACCTCCAACTGGCTGATCCTAGGATATCAGTAATCGAGCCATCTTCAATGACGAGACACTCGGGTGCAAAGTAAATACCTAACTTCCAACGGATATTTCGCCACCTCCAACTGGCTGATCATGGGAATTCAGTAATCAAGCCATCTTCACTGACGAACACCCGGGCTTGTTTCATAATTGCTGATCTATATAGACTGAAATGCCAAATCAAATAAAATATTGCAATTTAAACCTGACAAATAGATTTATGTTTGTACTTCGCTGTCTGCCAAGTGGGTCGCTCGCTGTCTGCCAAATGGCGACCCACCGATCACAACTTGGTGCGATCGGTGGGTCTGCAAGTTGGGCAGAAGAAAATTTTGTAATTTGACTAATTCAAAGCCTTTTGTGGCATATTTGATTGAAGCCTATTGTGGCATATTTGATTGAAGCCTTTTGTGGCATTTGATTAAAGCCTTTTGTGGCATATTTGATTGAAGCCTTTTGTGGCGCATTTAATTGAAGCCTTTTGTGGCATATTTGATTGAAGCCTTTTGTGGCTTTTAAGGATTGCTGTCAAAGGTCGCCCTATACGACGATTTGTCAGGTGTCCCGTTAACCAATTGGGTTAACAGATGGAAGCGAGAACCATGCCCAATAATACCAAACCACGTAATAGGATCAGACGTTTCCTTGTGTATTTTATTGTATATATCAGTTGAATAAATATTTGTATGTAAATTGAAATACAATATTATTGTTAATTCGGTGGATCAGATGCTGAGTAAAGTGTCAGATGGGTGTGAAGCAATTTCATAATTCACTAAGTTTTGGTTAAATAAGAGTCCTTCACCCATGAGATACAGTTTGACACATTGCTTGGCACTTGGTTGACCTCGAATCTCCCAATAATATGATCGTAATGTTATTTTTCTACTTTGCAGCTCGTTCTACGACAGTTTGGCTTCGTTATGTGGATGGATGCTTCCGCTCGTTTGATTTATCCGAACATTAATGAGCTGAGCCGAATAGCTAAAGAGAATGGAATAGCCTTTCGGAGCGCAAATTCATCTATGATTTCTCTGACAGACATTGACACATTCAAATTCTTGAATGAAAATCCCTGTAACTTCAAAAACTACGGCGAAATAGAGGCCAATGTTATTTTGGTATACAGAACACAGTTTGTAAACGATTATATAATGAAACCCGTTGTGTCATGTGCTCTCACACTCGGTTGTTTGATTACACGGAATTCAGCTGCAATCCGAGTATGCCCGGATATTAGACAAGACCATGGCTGCCATAGGTTCGACCAATCTGTATTTGCCATTGTTTTACGACGGTTATTTCAAAATGACCCAAGATATTGGATCTCACGAGAAAGTGGAATTTATATATGTCGAGGACCAGAGAAATTTTCTAGATTCTTCCCGCATGTACTGAATGACCTAATTGCTAGTGTTAAATTATTCTTTGATGAAACAAATCATGCAAGATGTAGAAAAGGAACAAAATGGTATAAACCTGAAGAAGGCATAGATCATTAAATTCTGAACTGTTTGTGATAACACTTATTAACCATTTACTTCATGAATATTCATGCTAGAAATAATGCTGAAATTTATAAATCCAATAAACACATGAAATTTTGGCCATGGCACAGACAATATGAACAGAATGTATGCTATACTACTCCATTACAGTAAAGTTCCGCTAATGCGACCACCTAAAAGAGGTATAATTCTGGGTGCTTGATGCAGATGGTAGCTCAATGCAGGACAAAAGTAATACAAAAAGCTCCTAGAGGAGCTTTCTGCATGACTTTTGTCCTACATTAAGCAACTACCTGCTTATAAAGGCACACATGTTTATTCATTAAGTGGTCGCATTAGCGGGGTTTTACTGTATAAGCAAACAGCGTATCGTGATCAGACAGCTCCTACAGGAGCCGTCGAATCTTGCTCTACTGTTTTTGCAAAAGCCCATAAATTTATGAAGTAATGGGTTAAAGGTATTTAATCCGCATCACTGTTTGCCATAGTCTAACACCATACAGGCCATAACATTTCTTAAACGCAGAATATGTGTGTGATGTTTTTGTATGTATTCTATTTGTACACAACGAGACAACTAGATTCCAGGTCTTATATTGATATGAATTATGGAATAACAGCAAGCATATCCTATTAAAACTACACAAGTGTCTTTCAAAGCAGCAATTTGGCTGCTTAATGCTGAACGAAAATAATGCAGAATGCTCCTAAGAGAGCTCTCTGCATAACGTTTTTCCTACATTAAGCTGCCAGCTGTTGAAAGTCCAACATTAGACATACTTTGAAATGTTGCTGTAGAGAAGTTGTACTGTACACTCACAATGTATCTCTTCTCATGCTAACCGCGACATTACTAGTATAATTGAAATTATTTATTTATTATTATTATACCACATTTATATAGCGCTCTTTTCACACAGGATATGTGCGTTCAAAAGCGCTGTACATGGATGAAATCAATAATCGGAACGAACCGCATGATTATCTATCCAGACAATGAAAGATTTACAATAGATATACAATAAATATAAAAAGCACTAGCCGGACGGAAACGCATGATCGTCCATCCGGTCAGTGAAGGCTATACAAAAGAGATACAATAGATATGACATCATAAACCGGAAGGAACGGCATGATCGTCCATCCAGTCAATGAAATGTATGCAATAGATAAACAATAAATATATCAAAGTACTGACAGTACTGAAGGTTTCGGACATAATATATATTTATTATATTGATTGTTTGCTGTGGATTTTTCAGAAAATCATGTCAGTAGTTTGGAAGACATTTAAAGATTTTTTTATGAACATGTCACACACAGGGCGATTCCAATAGCTCAACTTGCCACTTTGTGCCAATAGAGCCAAAATTGATGTTTAATGTAGTATAGAGCCATCACTGCATTATTTGAAATTAAGGGTCATACTTCTGCTACTATCTGGTGGACCATAACAGTAATTAGCAAGCATCATTCACTTATCCATATATACACTTCCACCAATTTTAGACATATTCCTTATGATTCTAAATACCCTACACAATAATTGCCAAATATACTGTGGGGTGATATTAACAATATGACAAATTATAAAGTAACAACTATATTTCAACTTAGCATGGCAGGATACAACAGGGAAAATAAAATTAACTAGAAAATTGTTTCTGATGCACCACTCCCCCTAACAATAGTGTCTCTATATCAAGCACTTTTGACTATGTGTTATACAGTGAAGAAAATTTCAGAGTCCCATAACTCTGGTAAAATGGTCAGAGCAATAATGACATTCTTTAAGAAAATCTTCACATTAAGGTTGACAGCTTATCATGGGTGAAAATTTGAAGTAAAACCTCCTATTGGTATAAGGATTGTTAGACACATAATATTGTTTCACTTTATATTATATAGTGAAGACGATTTCAGGGTACCATATCGGGTACAATTTGTCTAAGCAAAATAAGCCTTTCTGTGCTTTTGCAAACAGAAAAGACCCTTAATAGTTTATCCATGCCTATACCTTGTCTTTTTGTGTGATTGTGTTGTATTTTCTTACTTCTTCCTGAGGAGACTGCGAGTGTGAGTCTGTTCAGGGTCAATTTGTGAGTCTGTGCTGCAAACAATACATACCCCGATCAGTTACCACAACTGGCCAGGGTCTTTGCTATTTGCAGCATCATACATGTAACAAGTATATCAATAAATGATATAATTAAAAATAAATTATAGTCATACATGCAAATTACAGTTAGTGCTGTAGTAAACACTACAGACCCTTATCAGTAACCGGCGTCATAGAAATAAATGATATGAATTAGAAATAAATTACATACATTACTATAAGATACTATAAGACACTATAAGATACTATAAGCCTGACACGTAAATCAATAAATGATGAAATGTATATAAATTAAAAGATAAGAAAGTGCTTTGTCTCATTTTGTTTGCACTTCTCCTTTTTTTCATTTTAATGATTTTTTAATAATATAAAGGATACAAAAACCCTTGTTTCCTTTTAATAGTAATTGTTAATACTACCATCCAAGCTACTTAAACAATAAAGGCTGGCAAAGTGGGACACCCTGTTTGGATTCAGATCTAATACCAAGTAATTGTCTGACCAAAATCTAAACTGTTTACAACTTGTAATAATTTTGCCTTCGGTCAAAATGCCTAAAACTGATCTTTTAGAAATTCAAATGATGACAAACCTGAAGCAGACGATATTACAGATCACTACAGCTTGCTTAATCCTTATAATGCTGAGTGATGTTTCGTTTGCAACAATTGACGTCTGCTTCAATTCTTCAATAAACTTTCTTTCATTTTATGCAAAAATATGATCAAGATGACAAACAGTTTGGATCCTGATGAGACGCAGAATTATGTGGCCTCTCATCTGGATCCAAACTGTTTGCATAGGTAATCACAGTTTCGCCGCTAGCGTGCAAAGAGTTAAGCGTATGACCTCTAGAGATTTTAGCATGATTTAACAGTTGCCCTGCACTACTGACCACCAGTGCACTGTAACCTTTATACTGTAAAGGACGTAAAGAACAGAAGAAGTCTATTTAACCCTTAATTTCCCCATATAAACTTGTTTTCATGCATCTGTAAATAGATTCGACCCAGATCAGACAGCTCGCTCCCATAGATGCAGGGTCTGCTCTGTTTGCTAATGGATCCACCTTCCATATTTCATTATAAATATTTTGTAAGATTCCGGAACCGGATTGTAAGCCAAGCACTGCACATGCGCGTATTCTCTTAGGGGGATTCCCGCTAGGTAGCGCTCGTGCAATAGGGTTTTCCGCCATAGTTTGAGTCGCAATCCATTTTATAAGGATTTCGGCAAAAGCCGAAACCCTAAAAATCACTAACCGGTAGGAATCACATGATTATCTACCTGGTCAATGAAAGATATACAATAGATATACAATAAATGTATAACCACTAACCGTTAGGAACCACATGATTATATACCCAGTCAATGAAAGATATGCAATAAATATACAATAAGTATAAAATCACCAACTGGTAGGAACCACATGATTAATTACCAAGTCGGTGAATTATAAGCAATATATATACAATAAATATGATATACAATAAATATGAAATCACTAACCGGTAGGAACCACATGATTATCTACCCGGTCAATGAGAGATTGATTCCTACATCATATCCCAAGGGCTGCAACGGCAAAGGAATCGTAGGGTATGAGAATTGATGATTATAAGCTACTTTTCGTAAACTGTCCTAGTAGTATGTAGCGTTGGAGAAATCCGATATCTCCAACACGGATAACTCGAACTACGGGATAACTCGAAGTACAAGTGCAATCCTTCTAAAATTTACCATACAGACTTCTAAAAGGTATCACTGCTCATATCTAGAAACATATGTGACAGTTTAATGCAGGTCGGAAGTGATGTTGAAAGCTCCTACATGAGCTTTCGCATTACGTTTGGTCTGTATAAGCTGTGCAACTGTTCAGAAATTGTTCAGAATAAAAATCGAATGACTGGAATTAATTTGTATGGTCCCTTGAAGTTAGAGATATATCGAAATTCAGCTGTATATGATACAGAATGTAAAATTGCTGTTAACTAGATATGCGATAGCCATTACGTAATTTGTTATCAATTTGGCGGAACAAGATTACCTGTTGGTGCTAACACTTCAATTTGTGGCTCGGTTATTAGATATCTTTAGATGTTTGCATTTATTTACTGTTAGGTTTCATTTTACCAATATATTTTGATAGATCACAACTAATAGTACCACGCAGCGACCCTAGGCGAACACATCGGAAACTTTATCGGAAAGAAAAATACTGGGGTTTTCTGTTCACTGATATGCATAGTATTCTATGATGATGAACTCTCCAATCCGAAGACGGAAGGTGGTGTTGTGGTTCTTTCTGTTGTACCCATAATGGCTTCTCTAAAGTTGTTCTGACTTCGGAAAAATCACTGAGAACATTTTGACCGGCTTGAGAGTAACACGTTTTGGTTTATTGAAAGCTGGTGCTGGGGCTATTTGGTGTAGTCCCAGTTCGTGTGGTTAAAATCCTTTATCTATCTATGCGTGCGTGCATGCGTGTTTATGTCTGTCTGTCTCTGTGTACGTGTGTGTGTGCGTGCGTGTGTTTTCTGTATCTCAGTGTGTGTACACATTTTTTTACGTGCGTGTGTGTGCGTGCTTGCATGCGTATGTCTGTCTGTATGTGTGTGCGTATGTGTTCATATGCACGTGTGTTTATGTGCGTGTGGAGTGCCCACGAACGTGTGTGCGTGTGCACACTTCCTCAATTGTGCGTCTATGGGTTGCTGTGGACTTTCATGTGACATCCCCTGCCTGGCCTCGGTTCTATTTTTGCTCTTATTATACAGTTTTACCAGTGTCAAACGTTTCTTGTTCATGTGCCATGCATAAATATTAATTTATATTGTTAATATGCATATATATTCATTCAGTCTTCTATTTAATAAACTGAATCTCAAACATGTCATTTATCTATATTTTATTTTCTTATCCACTGTTTTTTTTCTTTTATAAACAATAGAGCTATAATGGTTACAAAAATATTGAAATCTAAAGGACTTCTTTTAATTTGAAGCTTAACCATTTACACCTTGAAAATTCATGTAAGAAATCATGATATGTACAAGTAAAGCATTGCTTCAAAGCATCAAAGGGAGCGAGCCTACTACTGAATGATGAACCATAATCAAACGCGATAAATGTAATATTATGTCAACAAGTCAACAAGATGGCTGTGTTACTCCCTAAAAGTCTTATTAGCACAACAAATGCTTCAGTTCACCACAGGTTCCTTAAAACAGCCGCCGTAGTAACACGATGACCCTTTCAGTTTCACACTAGGTCCTTTAATCATTTTCTTGTTACTTAGTCATGCAAGAAATAGTGGCAACATGAATATTAATCGACATATTTTTATACTGCCATATAGGCCCTACTCACAGGATTTTTCTGTATTGGTAGAAACTAGAGATGGGACCGAGTAGTCGGATACTCTGTCAAAAGTCCGGTATCGACTAACATGTCTAGTTCCCCGTATTGCGATAAAATAATAATAATTTGCACTTTTAAGCTCACCTGGCAAAGAGTGCCAAGGTGAGCTGTTGTGAACAATATGTGTCTGTCGTTCGGAATTGTCCGGCGTGCGTCGTGCCACCGGACGTCGTCCGGCGTGCGTCGTCCGGCGTTACCATTTCACTTAAAACGACATCTCCTCTACATTTTTAAGGTAAACTGTAATGAACTGTACAACTAGATATCCTTTATAATCCAAACAAATTCCCAGAACACGGTCTAATTCGTGATTTTTATCAGAGCAAATTTTTTTTTCCTATCAGTACAATCACATCTCGTGATCATCTACCAAAATAGCTAAAACCATGACAATATCTAAAACATGACCGCTAGGGGCGGGTCAGTTTCCCTTATATGACTATAGAAAACATAGCAATATTTTCAAATCTCCTCTTCTTACCAAAATAGGAAGAGAAGCATTTCGCATTAGCATTTCACAATTAACATAGCACACCGTCCTTCCATGGCTATGTGCATGTGAATGGAAGACCGATGCGTCATGTTAATTGAGAAATGCTTCTTTTCCTATTTTGGTACCCTTTTTGGAATGCGAAATGCTAAAAGCTTCTTTTCCTATTTTGGTACCTCCATAAAACACCTTCTGAGCCTTTGCAAACAGAGTAGGCCAAGATCAGACGGCTCCTATGGGAGCCGTCTGATCAGGGTCCTGCTCTGTTTGTTCATTGAATGTTATAGGTATGATTGCACAGTTTCTGTCAAGTAGCCAAACTCTTTTGTTTCCATAGCCATTATAAAAAATAATTTAATTGATATTCATGGTTTCATTAGATCTGACATGAATATTCAAGGAGTAAAGGGATACTGCATGATTGCAATGGCAATGAATTCCCAATAATTGATACAAGTAATAGATGAACTGTTTTATGTCCCCCATACTCCGTTTCTTATTATGATCCCCCTAACGAAGTGATTGTGATTACTCCCTTTTTCTTATTATGATTCCGCCGATTCTTCCGGTTCTTCTTCTTCCGCGGTGAATTTGTCCGACACATCTCTCGGTAAGTAATGATCCGATCCCAATGAAACTTCACATGAACATTGCTAGTTATGTGTAGATGTGAAAGTAAAGTGTCAGTTACCGCTTCCGTGGAACACAGTCGTAACTCAATATAACAATATATAGAGAGAGTTTTGACTTATCTACGAGAGCGATAGCACGTGTTCCATAATATGCCCACGTTTTATTGACTTGATAAGTCAATGAATAAACAGTTATGACATTTCCATGCGAATTGATGTGTTAAGTGACCCAATAACTCAATAATATATTGTGGGTTACGAGGGTTTTGGATAAATTTAAAGTTATGGCTACATATCCTGAAAGTTGGAGATCCTTCGAAAGCAAAGCAAAAGTAGCAATGCAAAAAGAGAAAATTGCAGATTCGGTTTTATTGAGTCTGTTCATGAGTAGTAATTAAAAACACAGGTGCAAAACACGTTTGTGTCAATATATGTTTATATAGAAAGAAGGGATCCGACTTCAAAATATCCAAATTACCCACTCCTCTGCTTTAAACCCTTTGCACTGCAAGAAATGCACCGATTGGGACGAGGTTAAAAGCTATTCCGTAAGCAAAAACATTGTTTTATTCGAATATGCAAAGATTTTCCCGGCCAAATTAGGGATAAACTTAACATGGCACCACAAACATGAGAAAAATGGTCAAAATTCGTAAGTCTGACAAGACCTCGTCCCTCAGTGTGAACCGCTGACAGTCTTGAAACGATTAAGGCTGTGAATGTATGTACAAGTTATGCCTAATAAAATATTCTGTATAAAATATTCTGTGTCTATGTAGGTGAGCATCCAAATTTTGATTTTTTATAAATTGCCATAGTAACCAAATGGTGAGCTCTGATTGGTCGAACTTTAGATATTGTTTGACGTTCGATTTTACTGAAAATTGGTATCACTGGATAATTTAGCACTCCAAATTGAATGGTATGTGTTTCGAAAATCTTGGTTGCCTTTGTAAATGAATGATGGGCTCCGATTGGTCGAAATTTATATCTATTTCAAAGAAATTTAGATATTGTTCGATTTTTCTGAAAATTGGTATGTAGGGATATGTTACTACTCTGAATTGATTGGTAGGTGTTTCGAAATAATTCGTTGCCATAGTAAATGAATGGCAGGCTCTGATTGGTCGAACTGTAGATATTTTTCGACGAGATTTAGATATTGTTCGATTTTGCTTAAAAATTAGTATACAGGGATATTTTAGTAATCTTAATTGATTGGTAGGTGTTTCGAAAGAATTGTCTGCCAGTGTAATTGAATGGTAGGCTCTGATTGGTCGAAATTTATATTTTTTGTTAGAATTTGCTGAAAATTGGTATTTAGGGGTATAAGGGTACCCCGAACTCAATCAAAGGTGTTTTGACATGGTAACAGTGTGGTGGCCTCTGATTGATCACACTGTATATATTACTTGATTTCGCTGACCTCAATTGTAGGTGTTTCGAAAGAGTTGGTTACCATGGTAACGGAGTGGTGATCTCTGATTGGTCGAAATTTAAGTATTAGATATTGGTGAAAATTGGTAAGTTTTGGTAAATGGGTACTCTGAACTCAATGGCAGTATTAGATACTGACATGGCGGAGTCTTGTCTGAAATATTCATTAAGTAAAGGTGAAGCGGTGTGATAATCACAACGTGCCAGTGAACACTTTACTCCATGAATATTCATGTAAGAGATAATAAGATCATGAATATTAATTAGATTCGTTGTTATAATAGTACACGAACTCATTCAGTTTTAGTCATGGCAGAAACTGTAGAATCATATCTGTATCGTATCAATTTCAAAAGCAAATATCTGATATGGGTCTACTCTGTTTGCAGAGGCATAGAAAGACGTATTTATGGTGTAACTTTTAGGGTTAATATAGGATAGGTTAATTAACAAATATTGAATAAAAAGAGCTTGTTTGCTTCTGATGTTCGTAGTCTTATGACATTAAAGGCTATTCTTAAGATCTAAAATCATTGCTCAAATTTCACAGTTGTTTATGTGTGTAACGGAAAGATTCACTTCAATATAATTAAAATACAGAACAAGCAATAATGGAGAGGAAATATGGATTAACTTGTATGTAAATGTAACAACAGAAGACATTGCATTCAAAAATATTTAACACGTATTGAACGGTTATGCCTTAAATAATTAATTGAATTGGATTAGTCACTATAAAGCTATTAAATTTTACGCCAGAGGACTTGGATACATTTTCCCCTGGTGATCAATCATCTCACGTTTATTAGCTGTTTATTGAATGTATCTTTAAGTGTCAATTTTATTATTGTCTTTATGTTATTTTTAGCCACTGGACTTCAGCTATGTATTATCATGATATAGGTCTTCCTTGTTGTTTAATTCTTTATTACTGTACTATTTTATGAACTGCGATTTTCATGTGTTTGTACATAATTATGCTGATTGACCATAAATGTCAATAAATAAATAAATATGTATAAAACTATTATATGTAGGTGGTATTTTACCTATCCATTAATCTAAGTAATAAGCATGGTGTCATTATTTCTTACATTAACCCATTTGAGCCCAGTGGATTATTCCATGTTTATATATTGAATTAGTCAATGTTTTATCTAAGGGATGCCTGGCCTAAATTTTTTATTTCGTTTTATTTTATATTGAAATTCCATTCAGCAAACGGTGTAAACTCTGATCAGAGTCTACACTGTTTGCCTATGCATATATTTGAGATTTGATTTGATTTAAACTGTCAACAATGGTAATCACGAATCGATTCATAGTGTGGAAAGGGTTAAATAATGACAAACATAGACAAACTTGTGTTCATTTTACATAGCTTCGATTGGGATGGTGTGTGTGTGGGGGGGGGGGGTGGTTGTGGGGGTGGTAGGGGGCGTAGATCTACTGTATTGTCTAGCAGGTAAATGGCTATATAATATGCAAAGAAACTTAGCTTCGAGGAGTGAAGCCAACTACTTTTTTGCAGACGAAGTTTGCGCTGTGTGATAAAATTAGACCTACGCGGTCCGGAAAGGGTCCCGCAAAAAAGATATCACAGTTCTAGGTTTTAATTATTAACGGATTAATGGTTGTTTCGCCCATTAATTAGTAAGTCCATATGCTTTCGCGGACGAAACAATATCCATGGATAAAACAGTGATAGGAGGAATAGATTGCTCTCAGTCGAGTGCAGGGTATGCTACCCCGAAGCAGTGTGAGTTCTAAGTGTTTTAGCCCTAATGAGGGCAAATCTTTTAACTTTAATTCACAGTGTTAGTGGCAATAACAGATGTGTATCCTAAACATTCAGACCTTGTTATAATTTTAGAAACTTATCATATAGAAGAATATAACATGTTTGTTTCTAAACAAGAGGGCCAGAATGGCCCTGAAGCGCTCACCAGACAATCAGAGGAGAAGATTTTCAAAGTTTTCACTATATGTTTCTATAGAAAGTTAGCTGGCTCTGGGGCGGGGCCAATTTTGATCCAAAGGGCACAATTTGTATAACTTTTGTAGAGGACCTGAACATGATGCTATGTGCCAAATATGAAAGCTGAGAACCCTATAGATTCAAAGGAGAAGATTTTCAAAGTTTACACTATAAACTGGCTACCCCTGCGGCGGGGCCAATTTTGACCCCAGGGATATAATTTAAAAATAACTTTCATAGAGGACCTGACCATGATGCTATGTGCCAAATATGAAAGCTGAGAACCTTCCAGTTTCAGAGGAGAAGATATTCAAAGTTTTACTATATGTTTCTATAGAAAACAAGGCACATCTGGGGCGGGGCCAATTTTGACCCAAAGGGAAAAATTATATAACTTTTGTAGATGACCTGAACAGCATGCTGTGTGCCAAATATGGAAGCTGAGAACCTTCTAGTTTCAGACGAGAAGATTTTCAAAGTTTTCACAATATGTTTCTATTGAAATTGTCCATCCCTGGGGCGGGGCCAATTTTGACACCATGGGCATAATTTATATAACGTTTGTAGAGAACCTGAACATGATGCTGTGTGCCAAATATGAAAGCTGAGAACCTTCCAGTTTCAGAGAAGAAGAATTTTAAAGTTTTCAATATACGTTTCTATTGAAACTGACCACCCCTTGGGCGGGGCCAATTTTTACCCCAGGGGCATAATTTATATAACTTTTGTAGAGGACCTGAACATGATGTTATGTGCAAAATATGAAAGCTGAAAACCTTCCAGTTTCAGAGAAGATTTTCAAAAATTTCACTATATATGTTTCTATTGAAAACTGACCACCCCTAGGGCGGGGCCAATTTTGATCACAGGGACATAATTTATATAACGTTTGTAAAGGACCTGAACATGATGCTGTGTGCCAAATATGAAAGATGAGGACCTTCCAATTTCAGAGGAGATGATTTTCAAAGTTTTCACTGTATGTTTCTATTGAAAACTGACCACCCCTGGGGCGGGGTCAATTTCGAACCCGGGGCATAATTTATATAACTTTTGTAGAGGACCTGAACATGATGCTATGTGCCAAATATTAAAGCTGAAAATCTTCCAGTTTCAGAGAAGATTTTCAAAGATTTCACTATATGTTTCTATTGAAAACTGACCACCCCTGGGGCGGGGCCTATTTTGACCCCAGGGACATAATCCATATAACGTTTCTAAATGACCTGAACAAGATGCTATGTGCCAAATATGAAAGTTGAGAATCTTCCAATTTCAGAGGAGATGAAATATGAAAGCTGAAATATGAAAGCTGAAAAACCTTCTGTTTCAGAGGAGAAGATTTTCAAAGTTTTACTATATATTTCTATAGAAAACAAGTCACCCCTGGGGCGGGGACAATGTTGATCCCAGGGGAATAATTTATATAACGTTTGTAAAGGACCTGAACATGATGCTGTGTGCCAAATATGAAAGCTGAGAACCTTCCAGTTTCATAGGAGAAGATTTTCAAAGTTTTCACTATATGTTTCTATTGAAACTGACTACCCCTGGGGCGGGGCCAATTTTGACCACAGGGGCATAATTTATAAAACTATTGTAGAGGACCTGAACATGATGTTATGTGCCAAATATGAAAGCTGAAAAATCTTCCAGTTTCAGAGAAGAAGATTTTCAAAGTTTTCGCTATATGTGTCTATTGAAACTGACTACCCCTGGGGCGGGGCCAATTTTGACCACAGGGGCATAATTTATAAGACTTTTGTAGAGGACCTGAACATGATGCTATGTGCCAAATATGAAAGCTGAGGACCTTCCGATTTCAGAAGAGATGATTTTTTAAAGTTTTCACTATATGTTTCTATTGAAACTGACCACCACTGGGGCGGGGCCAATTATGACCCCATGGACATAATTAATATAACTTTTGTAGAGGACCTGAACATGATGATATGTGCCATATATGAAAGATGAAAACCTTCCAGTTTCAGAGAAGATTTTCAAAGATTTCACTATATTTGTTTTTATTCAAAACCGACCACCCCTAAGGCGGTGCCAATTTTGATCCCAGGGGCATAATTTATATAACTTTTGTAAAGGACCTGAACATGATGCTATGTGCCAAATATGAAAGTACAAAAATGAGTCATGCAGGAAACACCACATACAGAACAAACACTCGCCCGAACAGCAACACAAGGAAACAGCAAATGTACATAACTAGAAAAAACAACAAGAGACGCACAAAGACAAAACAAACATACAATAGGAGGAAGATGGAAGTACCGCCTTGGAACGGTCAGTGACAAAAGTCACTGGGGGGTTAAACCGGTTTATGGGCGCCCAACCTCACTCTTATTCCATCCCCACCCTAAAAGACAAACAGTGTAAATAAACGTATCCCCTCTCCGACTAATCTACAACAACCGCGACGGCAAATACAATGGTAAAGTGCATGTATAACGAAAAAACATTTAATTGAACATACTGTATCCACCTATCGCTAGTGTACTCAATGATTGAGCTGCAAACAGAGTAACTGTAGAAAAGTAATAAAGGGTACGACAATTGAGAACCTTCCAATTTCAGAGGAGATGAAATATGAAAGCTGAAATATGAAAACTGAAAACCTTCTGTTTCAGAGGAGAAGATTTTCAAAGTTTTACTATATATTTCTATAGAAAACAAGGCACCCCTGCAGGCTGGGGCGGGGACAATGTTGATACCAGGGGCATTATTTATATAACGTTTGTAAAGGACCTGAACATGATGCTGTGTGCCAAATATGAAAGCTGAGAACCTTCCAGTTTCAGAAGAGATGATTTTCAAAGTTTTCACTATATGTTTCTATTGAAACTGACTACCCCTGGGGCGGGGCCAATTTTGACCACTGGGTCATAATTTATAAAACTTTTGTAGAGGACCTGAACATGATGCTATGTGTCAAATATGAAAGCTGAAAATCTTCCAGTTTCAGAGGAGAAGATTTTCAAAGTTTTCACTATATGTTTCTATTGAAACTGACCACCCCTGGGGCGGGGCCAATTTTGACCCCAGGGCCATAATTTATATAAATTTTGAAAATGACCTGAACATGATGTTATGTGCCAATTATGAAAGCTGAAAACCTTCCAGTTTCAGAGAAGATTTTCAAACATTTTACTATATATGTTTCTATTGGAAACTGACCACCCCTAGGCCGGGGCCAATTGTTATCCCAGGGCCATAATTTATATAACTTTCGTAGAGGACCTGAACATGATGCTATGTGCCAAATATAAAAGCTGAAAACCTTCCAGTTTCAGAGAAGATTTTCAAAGATTTTACTATATATGTTTCTATTGAAAACTGACCACTCCTAGGGCGGGGCCAATTTTGATCTCAGGGCCATAATTTATATAACTTTTGAAAAGGACCTGAACATGATGTTATGTGCCAAATATGAAAGCTGAAAAATCTTCCAGTTTCAGAGAAGATTTTCAAAGATTTTACTATATATGTTTCTATTGAAAACTGACCACTCCTAGGCCGGGGCCAATTTTGATCCCAGGGCCATAATTTATATAACTTTTGAAAATGACCTGAACATGATGTTATGTGCCAAATATGAAAGTTTAGGACCTTCCAATTTCAGCGGAGATTTTCAAATATTACACTATATGTTTCTATTGAAAACTGACCACCCCTGGGGCGGGGCCAATTTTGATCCCAGAGACATAATGTATATAACCTTTGTAAAGGACCTGAACATGATGCTATATGCCAAATATGAAAGCTGAGAACCTTCCAGTTTCAGAGGAGAAGATTTTCAAAGTTTTACTATATGTTTCTATAGAAAACAAGGCACCCCTGGAGCGGGCCAATTTTGACCCCAGGGGCATAATTTATATAACTTTTGAAGAGGACTGGAACATGATGCTGTGTGCCAAATATGAAAGATGTGAACCTTCCAGTTTCAGAGAAGATTTTCAAAGATTTTACTATATATGTTTCTATTGAAAACTGACCACTCCTAGGGCGGGGCCAATTTTGATCCCAGGGCCATAATTTATATAACTTTTGAAAAGGACCTGAACATGATGTTATGTGCCAAATATGAAAGTTTAGGACCTTCCAATTTCAGCGGAGATTTTCAAAGATTTCACTATATTTGTTTCTATTGAAAACTGACCACCCCTGGGGCGGGGCCAATTTTGATCCCAGGGACATAATGTATATAACCTTTGTAAAGGACCTGAACATGATGCTATGTGCCAAATATGAAAGCTGAGAACCTTCCAGTTTCAGAGGAGAAGATTTTCAAAGGGGGTGGGCTTGATCGACGGAGGGCCGATATACGAATAACAACAAAACAATAATACTAAAAGCAACAAACTCACGCTATACATACGCTATAAACTCCTTTTTATATATTTTTTCAATAGAAAATGTTACTATATAACTAAATTGATCTTTATATGCCGTTATTACTCGGCATTACTGGTCACAACCCGTCATAACCGGTCGTAACCCGTCATAACTGGTCATAACCCGTCATTGTTTATTTTAGGCACACCGGTTTAAACAGGTTGAAATTGAAAGGGTCAGTGCAAGATGGTACCTAACTCCAATTTTTAAAAAAAATTGGAGCTAGGACCTCATGATAACGTTCCGAAAATGTGTGATATTTACGTTTAAACAGGAAAAATGGTGTTCACAAGAATATTACTAAAGTGCTATCTCCAATATGGATTTAGGACCTTTGTTGCATATGCACGTAAATACATGAAACACATAGTAGATTGGACATAGCATGGTCTCACCGTCTATCGAACCTCTTAACCTTTGACCAGGAACAGAAAACGTTTACTGTGAATATTGAAGAAAAAAATAACTCAGCAGTTCAAAATAATCTTTAATACATACCTTGAAACAATTAAGTAAGTTTATTCTCATCTATTAATCCCCAAACAATCCAGTGTCCTTACCACCCGCATAACAAAAACAAAAATGGCTGCCAGAAAAATATGACCTGTTTATCGAACCTTTATTTTAGAAACTCTTTACTGTAACATAATACTCATAATCACGTGATTTCATCATGGGCACGCGACCTTTGCAAAAGCTGAAGGGGTCAGAGCTGTCAAACATTTTTAATGTGGTACACTTTTCAATTTATGTTGGCGTTCCATAACGTATTAAGAGTTTTCTCATGTTTAGCATAGTTGAAGGAAAAAATAAACTGTATTGACCTTTTTATGACGTATATTTCGTTTTTAAAGCTACGAGGCGTTGTTTACAGACAAAGCAAAGATACTATGATTTTAGGACGAAGTATGTACTTGTGCATGCGTAAAAACACAAAAAAATGAATATTAGTAAATAAAATAAGCAGTCGTTATTGTTGTAGATAATTTTAGACGGGATGTCACTTGAAATAAAATATTGACAACAGACGACACACGATGGACGACGCCTGACGACCGACACATGATTATCACAATAGCTCACCTTGGCACGTTGTGCCGGTGAGCTACAAATAGACAGTCTTCTTGAATCGACTTGTTTGTTTGATACAATGATGGAAAGAACTTGATAAAAATTTTAAATAATTCGAAATGTTGTGCAAAAATCACTAAATATAGTTATTTTATAGCCGTTGCCATGGTAACAAAGAATATGTTTACTGTTAATTTGTAAACAAAATTTCCCAACAATAATCACATGGAAGGCCACACTAATACTTTATACAAATAACAAGACAAACATGTTGTAAAAAGAAAATGTAGGCTAACTTTATTATTCACTAGAAAATGCCGATTTTAGAACCACAAATGACTTTCATATTATTTTAAGAATATTTTGGTTGCCATGGCAACCAGATTTGTGTCCCAGAATGTTAACATAATATTTGTGTAATTTTGTAAGTAAATAGTAATGTCTTACAATAATTCATTATTTAGACATTTAGAAAAAACAAGAAGGATTTGTTTTCAAAAAAAGTGAAAATATGGGCAAAATTACATACGTTATTGCCATAGTAACCAGTCATTGAGGAAAAAATTATTTTAACTTAATTTCAAATCAACACTAGCCATCTCTCATTTCCAAAGAGTAAACGATGGGGACATATTTACATCCATAAGCAAACTGGCAGTCCTTTTAAATTCTGTATATCATTTTGTAGCTTGTTGCTATGGAAACCATGATTTCCACCAGAATGTTATTGGGAATTTTCTGCCACCCTTCTAAAATTGTTAGGTAAGGTGTTAAGTTTATTTATGTAAAATATGGAGTTATTGTAAATCAGGTAACAAAATCTGCCAAAATCAGGCTTTTTGTCCCCTACTAAAAGGTTCAATAAACAGGTGAGGTTCGATAGAAGTTGTGATACTAAACTAAATGCCTGAATTTTGAGTGTTTTAGAATATTCCAGTTAGTATTTATTACTAAATTTATGGATTTCAGTTACAGAAATCAATATTATGTTGGAAAATTGAAGAATTAACCTCAACAAATGTATGAAAAGAAAAGAAAATACAAATGTTACCTAAACATAATTGGACTTCTAAAGGTCCTTTTTTGCCTAAACATAATTAATAAAAAACAGTATTTTTACAATTAATCGTTTATTAACACTTCAACATTCCCACAATTTCAGTACTTTCACATATAAATGGTAAATCGTTGACATTTTTAAAGTTGTGTCGCACTTAACCCAAAATTTCACAAAAATGCGATTTTCTCCACTTTTCAAAAAATGGACTTGGGTACCATCTTGCACTGACCCCTTCAATTATGATGTATAGTCTTCCTGCAGGAGCCTTCTGATCAAGGTCTTCACTGTTTGCCATTGACAATCCTCTCACAAAGTGTAGCCTTTCATACTCTTTACTCCATGAAAATTCATGTAAGAAATAATGGCATCATAGATATAAATTGGATGAATTTTTATAATGGCTTATGAATTTAACACATGAATTTTTGGCTGTGGCAGATATTGCAGAATCATATTCTGCAATATCTGCCACAGCCAAAAATTCATGTGTTAAATTCATAATTGAAGGGGTCAGTGCAAGATGGTACCCAAGTCCATTTTTTGAAAAGTTGAGAAAATCGCATTTTTGTGAAATTTTGGGTTAAGTGCGACACAACTTTACAGGCATACATTCAATTCTAAGGTGCCGAATCGTCTAGGGCCGAGTTGTCCAAGCGTTTATATGGGGAACACATACCGGCTGAAGAACTATGTGAACTGTACATAAACATCTTTAATTTAGCTGTATTCCGACAGTCCAATTCATAAATAAGTAAGTTTTTTTGACGCCAGTATTTAGTTCAAGTCATTTCGGTTATTTTATATATTTTATGCTCTCTATTTCCCATTGGGTCCATTTATCAATTCACAGATACTCTTTAAATGGCGCCTTATTTGAGAGATCGTTCGCAGTGTGATGTCTCAAGATAAATTCATTGTTTTGACAGGCGTGAACAGATCATCATACGTTGTAATTGTGGCCAGTTATGTTTATAAAATTTCCATTGTTGAAACGAATTATCATACGTTCTTATTCTGACGCTGTGAGTATGGTGAAAGTTCTAAATGTTGCTGAGAAAAATGATGCTGCCAAGTCAATTGCAGGGGTCATGACAAGAGGTGGATACAATAGAGTAAGTCGAATTCTGTGCATACAGAAGCTGTTTAGTGTTGGAAATCTGCATATAATTAATATTCATAATATGCAAATGAGCTCGAGCGAAAAAAATGACATTTTATTGTTTTTCCTCTTATAAAACTGTTTCAAACAGATTTTTTTTTTTCAAATTTCAGTCCAAATAAGCTTAACTATGTTGTTTAGTTATATTTTATGACAAATGTCAAAGTTATTTATATCTTTTTTATTTTAATTTTTTTTTTTTTGGGGGGGGGGGGGGGGGGGGGGGGAATTCGTTTTGAAAATGAAAACAGATATATGAATCCTAATGGAACTGTTTGTTCATGGTTGCCACCAAAGTCAGGGTTGTTTACAACTATCCAGTGATCAAAATCACAACATTGATAGTCAGGATTTTGGGCCTGAGGGGTTCTGAAATGTATTTGCTGGGTTCTGGATCCAACCCGAGCATTTCTGCATAGTACTCGTCTTCTACGGCGATCTCACACTTTTCTACTACATACAAGACCATGCCCACTCGCAACCCCTACCCCTGAGGCAGAAGAGAGGGGGCTGAACATTCAGTGTCATCTGTTTCAGAGCTGTTCGA
Source organism: Azorinus chamasolen (assembly GCA_963576725.1). Classification (NCBI taxonomy): domain Eukaryota; kingdom Metazoa; phylum Mollusca; class Bivalvia; order Cardiida; family Solecurtidae; genus Azorinus; species Azorinus chamasolen. The sequence continues at coordinate 62,360,398 of OY755236.1, read as the reverse complement.
ATCACTAAATGGACGATTTCGAAACAGACCCGTCTTCTAAGTCACCTTTTATGTCGAAAAAATCAGTGACATCGCTATCAGAATCATTGGGCACTGATGAAGTGATTCGCCAAGCTTCCTCGGCAGAAAATCACACCCTTTGGGTCATTATTCCCCTTCAAAAAAACCCTCAAAAAGTTTCGTTTTTGATATATTTGTTTACACAGACATTCACCTCCGCTTACACGGTGTCTTAGTACCAGTTTGCTCGTTAAAATTGTCTGTTATAGTAATAGATCCAACGAAGTTGGAAAAGCCACTCAGCAGATCAACTTTCTGTCAAAATCAGTTCTCAAGATAGATTCTTGGAACAAACTACCCCAATATGTGGTCGACTCGAAAGATGTAGAGACCTTCAAGATACGCTTTGATCGTCACTGTCAGGGGGACACTTATAGCTATTAGTAACAAGAGTAATAGTTATCATAGGATAGCAGAATAATTACGATAGACTAAACAAAACCTATCCATTATCATCACTGAGATAAGTTTTTTTTGAGAACTGCAGAAATCATGTGCCGAAATTGTGACACACGAGGGGGGAGGGGGGGGGGCTTAAAAAGGATTACATCCTTACTGAAGAGCCCAAGACCATTCTACAGGTATTTGACAGTCAAATAACCCTGTTATCATTCTTCATTGTGTTTTTCATCATTCATAGTCATATTTAGTTTTCAGTGCTGGCGTGACGTCAAAACCATATACAGTCTAATCACGATAACTCCGATGCTTGCCGGACCGCATATAAAATCTGAATTATCGCATGTTCCGAGTATTTGCATTTTCACTTCACAGGTCGGCCATGACTTGTCTGTCGTAATTTTTGATGTATCATAAAAAATACTCAATGTACAGTGTTAAGGGTACAACTGCATCAACTAGTACTAGTCAAACCTTACCTGCACTTATCTTGGAGCAAATTACGACATTAAACTCCTTTTCATTTCAGTTTCTTAACACTTACAATGCTGACACACACACTAAAATCATCTGCTCATAAAGACTCATATATTTTGAAATATTGTCCAAATTTCTAACAACCCTGGTAAATGATTGTTAAAAGATATGTGCATATTGAATAACAGTTGCATTTTGAGTGATGAGGGTTAAAAATAAAGCGAGTTATTTCTGATGGTTGTTGACACCCTCACTGACCTCGAGTAACATCCTGTAACCCTTTGCCTGTTATGAAAATTTGTACATGTGAAGAATTCCGTCTGCTTCTAATGCCTTTATCAAAACTTCACAAATTCGCTTTTATTCCTTGTAAAAATGTTGACTGAGTGTCAAATATCTTGGTCTCTCATCTGGATTTAATTTGTTTGCATACATGGCATGATGCTTGCGGACCAGCAGATTAAGGGTTAAAAGTGTCATTTAGCCATCGCACAAATGAAACAATATCAAACATAGGGTAGGCTACACGTTTATAATTGTGTATGTGATGCTGGAGGTGAATTACACACGCTCATGTATGTCCACAGAATTGAGGAATATGCAACACAAAAAGTCAGTAGAATATTGGTGCAGTTCATTCTTTTTTTTTTTTTCTTAATTTAATTTAGTTAAAAAAGTCTCCTCAGTAATTCCGATCGGTCAAATATTTCCTACACCTAGTTTCACATTAGGAAACTCGTAAGTATGAGTGAATTAAAATTGAACAGTGACACACTCTGCTGGTTTTCTCGGCAAAATTTTGAACCTGAAAAAAATATGAACTTCTTATTGCTGACTATCTGTGTCACATTGTGTAACCACTGATAAATGTGAGTAATTAACAATAGAGTTGGAAAGCTGTAGCATTAAGTTGTGAAAAATATGATGTGCGATAATCTTAAGCACTGCCAATCTCACCGATCCGAGTAAGTCTGACATAAACAATGGATCATTAATGAAGGTAAGGGCCTGTCTACACATCCGAATTTTCGAATTTTCTGAGTTTTACATTTCCTAATATTTGCATCTTTTGTTTATAGAAAATAATAGGCAGTGTACTGGGACTTTGCAATACTTACGAGTTATCCCGTCATTACGAGAAAACGAGATCCGATTTATCGCAGTTAGACAGTGTGCCAAAACGGTGTAGTTATGCCAAAAGCCATAAATCAAGCCCAACTGTAAATCATTAGATCCCAACACATGCAAAATATAATTAAAATAAATAATGTCGTTCAAAATATCACATTTACCCTTGCTTTAAATCCTGATAGTCACAAATATGTTCACACTAGTACTTTCGTTTTAGGCCGTCAATATGGCAACAGTACATGTACCCGGTTGAAACAAATTTACAGATTTCTGAAAAAGACTTTGAACGAAATGTTTTTTTCTACTTTTTACTTTTTTAAAATAATTCTAAAAATGTGAAACTCCCAAAACGCTTAGGCCCACTTCTGCAAGGATTTTAAACTGGTGAATGAGAATAATGTCACTCACCAAAGTCTAAAGGACATATATAAATTTCTTTCAAAAGCTAAATTCGTATACCGGTAATGTAAACAAACTTTCGGTTTCGTTGATTCACTTTTTCTTTGGATTTTTGTGGCTATCAGGTAAGCTTATATAACTTTTTTTACGCATCCACAGATGAGAAAACATGCATACTTTGTGACAGTATATTGAGTATCTATAAGTATCTACAAGTGCCCACGCTGTCTGGGAACAGCTCGGCCAATCGATGGAAGGCCAATGAAGGAGGTAAAAGTTGGCGACGAAACACTGGAGGTTGTCTCAGACTTCTTCTACCTTGGAGACACTTTGTCATCCGGAGGTGGATGCGAGCTTGCTGCCATTACTCACTGCAAATCGGCCTGGAAAAAGTTCAGGGAGCTCCTACCCATCCTCACAAACAGGCAACTACCGATCGAAACCAGAGGCCGGGTTTACTCAAGCTGTGTGAGGAGTGTGATGCTATACGGTTCAGAGACATGGGCAGCATCAACAAACACTCTCCTTCGTCTGCAGCGCAACGACAGATCCATGATAAGATGGGTCAGCTTGGTTAAGCCAGAAGATGATGTCCCTTTCGAGACCCTCCTATCTCAGCTGAAACTCGAGGCCATTGCAGACATCCTGCAAACAGGCAGGCTGAGATGGTTTGGCCACACAGAACGTAGCACAAGCTGGATCCACCAGATCAGAAACATGAACATTGCATCACAACGAGGTCAAGGAAGATCAAAACTATCCTGGATTGACCTTGTGATGCGTGATCGTGCAGTTCATGGGATGGAATCTACCAACCCACAGTATCGCCAGAAGTGGAGAGGAAGACTACGCTCCTCGACAGGCAGACAGGCCGCACCCTTGCAAATGGATTAATCTCTGGCCTGTATAAACTAAACAGGATGATGATGATGATGAAATATAACGGATTTATTCAATGAATCGTTCCGATCAAGCGGTGATCGGAATCTGCTATGAGAAACTCGGTATTTACTATAAAACTTCATATTTCGCAGGAATGATAAAAGTGAGAAAAAAATATTAAAAAATAGAAAAAACAGTTATAAAAGGATGAAAATGTGATGAAGACCATTATAGGTTATATTTCGTAATACAGAAGTTTTATATTGTAGAACTAGTTATTGCTCATGTGAGCAACGGGATGCAATCAGAGACTTGCTACGAGACAATGCTATGCTTTATACACATCATGAGTGTGTACCACGATGTGAGATTATGTCTTTCCTTCTAGGCCTAGTAGCTGGTCTAACGACTGGTTGCTCACGGTCGCCACTACTGAAGGCGCTGCTAATGTTATGACCCTGTTTGTCGGGAGTGGTGTAGTGGTTCTGGTGTGTGGAACTCGTGTAGTAGCCCGGATAGCTCAGTTGGTAGAGCACTCGCCCTGTATCTTGTGTTACAAATATAGGTGTGGTATTTCTCGCCAGGGCTAAATGACACTTTCAATCCTTAATCTGCTAGTCACAAGCGTCATGCTGATGCCATGATGTATGCAAATAAATTGGATCCGAATGAGACGCAGAGTAACTCGGAGTCTGATCTGGATCCAAGATGTTTGACACTCAGTCAACATTTCTACAAGAAATATAAGCAAAATTGTGAAACCTTGTTTTAATAGAGAAGCAGATTGGAGTCTTCACATGTGCAAACTTTCGTAACAGGCAAAGGGTTACAGGATGTTGTAAATTTTAACTTGAGATGAGGTCACTCCCTTATCACTCCAAGTGCAAGTGTGATTCCATTTATATGCAAATAGCTTTTGTTAACAATCATTCACCAGGATTAAGGAAAATTTGGACAAGATTTCAAAGTCTATGAGCAGATGATTTTTTGTGTGTGTCATCATCATACTGGTTAAAGATGTATTATGTGCATTTTTGGTATTAATCAATCAACACCAGAAGCTGTACAGGCATACATTCAATGAAAATAATGCTTACAACCGATTTTCAGAAAGGATATATTTATTCAGCTAAATATTATTGTTATCCGAATGCTGCTACATTCTTAAAAAGGAGCCTCCTTTTTATTACGGAGATTTTGCACGGAAATCAGCGGAGATCTTCAGCCAAATTCTGAATGACTCCAATTCTATTTCGGAACAACGCTTTGAATATTAATTTGGTTGTTACCACATGTACAAAGACTGATACTGGTTGTTGGCCTACATAATAGATTTTATTCAGGGAAATAAGGCAATATGCCTATCTTACCACATGCTAAATATACACCACATGCTAAATATACTGTTCAATGGTGTCAATCAAATATAACGGTCGAAGGGAGCTAACTCATACAGGTACATCAAATGATTATTTCTGGTATGTAAAAATTTGAATCTTATGACAGATTCCGGCCAATGGCGAAAGCTGTTCTGTTTGTTTCCTTAGCAATCCATTTTTCTAGTTTTTTCGACACAAACAACCATTTACTAACCGTGCTGTTTAGCGTTAGATAAGTGTTAAGGTACATAGATTGCAATTCTGAAGTCAGTTTGAAACGCAAAATTTGCGAAAATTTGGGCAGCATACATCTTTAAGAAACTGAAATTAAATGGATTTTTTATTGTTGTTGGTTTAATAACAAAAGTTGTGGTATGTCTTAATTTGTTCCAAGATTAGTGCAGGTAAGGTTTGATGTAGCCTCGATCATTAATGTTATTTGTTTTCACAGTTTTCCATTCGGTCCCTTTTTCATTAACTGGTTAGTATTTCATACCTAGCCGCACCATACTACCGTTGATCCGGACTATTGGTAATTATACTTTATAAACAATGGCGCGAGGTAACATGTTGCATACATTTATATAAGTGTGTCGAAAGGCCTGTGAGCAAATTGCGTTCCAGTCTGCTGGTTTTGGCATCCGGTTTACACAGGTTCTGGTTTTTAGAGGGATTTTCAGTATGGGAAAAGAAGGGAAAAACTCGGGACCGAACAAATAGTCCAGTATCTAGAGTATTCCGGTTTACACAGGGTCTGGATTTCACAGGTTTCACTGTACTTTAATGGTGTCAGACTTGTTTGACAGCCCATGCAATGGGGAAGCACCGTATGAAAGCTGGGGCAGCTGTAAAAAGTGAAGGGGGACTCAGGGAGAAGTGTAGTGATTCTGGTGTGTGGAACTCGTATAGCAGCCCTGATAGCTCAGTTGGGAGAGCCCTTGCCCTGTAAGTGAGGGGTCCCGGGTTCGAGTCATGCTACATCTACACTTTTCCTACTGTTACTATAGTGGTTTTCGTTATAGTACTGGTTCGTCAAACTTAACATACATGTATATACAATGTATATTAAACTTTGCAGTGGTATTACATGTTGTATTTTTATACCTAGATTATAGTTATTCTTTATCATACGTAAAACAACAGTATTTCTAAATCTACCTGCGTAGTAATTGACTGACCTTTTGGATAAATTTATTTTATAAACATGTCTTGTTTTATCTTAAAACATATGTTTTAAGAATAGATCATAATTTTAGCGGTTTTTGTTCGTATATTTTAGAGGGATGGATTTTCACGTTTTAACAAAATCTATGAATACCAGTACAATCTGTTCAACCAACAATGCCAAATGCTTATGACATCTGTATCTGGCCATCTACTGGGTATGGAGTTTACAGGACAGTACAAGAAATGGTAATTTATAAGCTAATCACAACTGTAGATAAATTGAGCAGAGGAGTACAATATAGATAACTAAGACGCGTAAATAAACCCTTTACTCCAGATATACACATTTGCAAACACAGTAGACCTAGATCAGATGGCTCCTATAGAAGCGGTCAGATCAATGTCTGCCATGGTTGCTTAGGGAATAAGATCTGTTTCTATATTTTCTGCTTTGAACAAATTTCGTGTGTTCATATGTCATTATATAAATTCAGTTACTTTCATGATGTCATAATTTCCTCCATGAATATTTATGGAGTAAAGGGTTAAAACTTTTAATGAATAGCTCTAGCCTCCTATATTTTTCCACCAAACCCCATTTTGTGAACACTTTTTAGAATCTCTTTGAGACTATTCTTTAGAGGGGTTTCAACATAGACTGATAGTTTTGAGTGGAGAAATGATTTCTGTTTTTGAATACGCACCTTTATCTATTGCTCTATAAGAAGAGTATTTAACCCATTACCTCATAGGCTATTTTTAGATACAAACTCTTTGAATAAATCTACCGAAAAGGAGCACTAAGTAGAGAAAAGATTTTTTTAGAATTTTGTAGTTTGAAACCATTGTGATAAATAGAGCATTTGCTCCTATTATCACAATGGTTTCAAACTAAAAAATGCTCGAGATATTCATCACAAAGGTTTCACAAAGTGACTTTTACAGAGTCGTCAAAAGTTGTCAATATGAGGGAATGGGTTAAGAAATTGAGGTAAAATATTTTTTTGTTGGTATTTATTACAATGGCCTTGGGGAGGTACTTGTAGTACATGTATCAACTGTGAACAAGATTTGCAGTGAAATAAGAGATTAAGATAGATCTACATTCCTCATTTATATCTAATTGGCTAAATACCATTTGGTAACTTTTAAAACCCTTTACTCATGTAAGAAAGGATGACATCATGAGCATTAATTAGATTTTTAGCCGAATTTTTCGAGAAAAATCTCGGCTTATAGTTTGGCAAAAACCGGTCGGGCGGGCGGCGTGCCGTTGTTAAGAAAACTTTAATATTGCTTATAACTTATGAATTACTTAATCTAGACCATTCATATTTGGTATGCAGATAGCTTGGGTGAAGGCCTTTCACTTGATACAGGGATACATGAGATCAGGTCAAGGTCATTATTTCAAAAACTTTGCCGTTTTTAACAAACTTTAACATTGCTATAACTCCTGAACTACAAATGCTAGGCAATTCATCTTTGGTATACAGATAGCTTGGGTGAAGGCCTTTCACTTGGTATAAGGATACATGACATCAGGTCAAGGTCACTTTTTCCAAAACTTTGCTGTCGTTAACAAAACTTTAACATTGCTTATAACTTACTTAAGCCAGTCCATTCATATTTGGTATGCAGATAGCTTGGGTGAAGGCCTTTCATTTGATACAAGGATACGTGAAATCAGGTCAAGGTCACTATTTCGAAAACTTTGCCGTTTTTAACAAACTTTAACATTGCTGTAAATTCTGAACTACAAATGCTAGGCAGTTCATCTTTGGTATACAAATGGCTTTGGTAAAGGCCTTTCAGTTGATATAAAGATATTTGAAATTAGGTCAAGGTCACTATTTAGACAAGTTGGCCATCAATGAAAAACTTTTTTTCTTAACTGCTGAACCTCATATGCAAGGCAATTCATATATGGTATGGAGATAACTTTGGTGAAGGCCTTTCTGTTGATACAAGGATACATGAAATTGGATCAAGGTCAAGGTCACTATTTTGAAAACTTGGCTGTTTTTAACAAACTTTAACATTTTGCTATAACTTCTGATCCGCGAGTGCTAGGCAATTCGCTTTTGGTATTCGGATAGCTTTGGTAAAGACCTTACGGATGACATAAAGATACCTGAAATCAGATCAAGGTAACTATTTTGAAACATTGGCTATCATTAAAATGTTGTTATAACTTCTGAACTACATGGGCTAGACAATTTATATTTGGTATGCTGATAGCTTTGGTGAAAGCCTTTCAGTTGATACAAGGATACATGAATTTGGGTCAAGGTCAACACAAAAAAAATACGGCTTTAATGTGGTTTCCGCATTTTTTCTTGTTTGTTTTTAAATGGCATATGAATACATGAAATTATGGCTATGGCAGAAACTATAGAATCAGATATATTATTCCATTTATAATATACTTTCATATAATGTATTTCCATATATTCCATTCATAAGCAAACAGAGTAGACCCAGATCAGACAGCTCCTATGGAAGCCATCTGATCTGGGTCTTCTTTGTTTGCAAATATGTAGAAAGGTGTATTATGCTGTGTTAATGTCATTTCAGATGTTTGTGTTGTTACAAACAGACCATTTAACCCTTTCCTTCATAGGCTAATTTTAGACCCAACCTCTTTGAATGAATCTACCCCAAAGGAGTATTTACTAGAGAATAGTAAAATTTTAGAATTTTGTAGTTTGAAACCATTGTCATAAATAGAGCATTTGCTCCTATAGGAGCAAATGCTCTATTTATCACAATGGTTTCAAGCAGTGGTTATTAGAGGCATAGAAATGCATATTTATGGAGGAAAGGGTTAACCAGGGGTTTCCCTGACCCCCTATTTCTATTGAAATGACCCTTGCATTATACAAATGACCCTCAAATTTAAGGGGTTCTGTTCTTTACTTTATATAAAGGGGGTCAAGAGGACCCTTAAGTTGGAGTTTGTAAAGGGGTCAATGGAAAACCATGGGTTAACCTTTTCCCTAATGAACATTTATGTGCATGCATTGGTTACTTCATGAATACCAGCATTAATTAACTTAATTTTTTATAATGTAACATTTTGATGAGAATGTTTTACTGTGACTAAAACTGTAGAATCAGATCTGTGATAATTTTGTAACTAAACAGAGCAAACCCATATCAGATGCTTCCTACAGGAGCCATCTGGTGTGGGTCTACTCTGTTTACAAAAGCATAAAAAAGCGTTTATTTGAAGGAACTTATTAATTTCTTATTGATCTTACTACTCATACATGTAGAAGGACAGTTTTGAATTATTTCACCTGCTGCAAAAAGTTTGTATTAACTTAAATTACCCTGAACATTTAGACATATACACTTGGGCAATTAGTGTAAAGAATGCCCCAGAAATGGCAGTCTACAGTATCAAATACTCCATTAGTTGATGTTAAGTTATCAAAACAATGCATAATTGAGGTAATCAATTTAACAAACCAGTGGAGAGAGGAAATTTGGTGTCTGAGTACAGGCTACAGTTTTTAGATTTAGTAAGGTTCTGACTTTTAATCCTTTCCTTCATATAAACACCTTTTCACACATTTGCAAACCAGTAGACCCAGAGCAGATGGCTCCTTTAGGAGCTGTCCATCTGATTGGGTTTGCTTTGTTTGCTATTGACAATACAGGTCTGATACTATGTAGCTTTTGTCAAAGTAGAAAATATCCTTGAAAAGTTTACATTATAGAAGTTTATACATTTGTATATACATCTGTAAACTTAAATATTCAATATGTCGACTCATCATTTCTTAACCCTTTCCCTGTTCTGCGTTTTTTTACAAATTTGAATACCTACAGAATATCATGGACAAAAGGGTATAAAAAAATATGGAATGAGGAGCACTGTAGCCATTTTAGAAAGTAAAGAAACAGATCTTTGAAATTCTATAGCAAACAGAGTAGGCCCTGATCAGACGGCTCCTCTAGGAGCCGTCTGATCTGGGTCTACTCTGTTTGCAGATGCGTGAAAACACGTTTGTATGAGGGAACGGGTTAATGAATATTGAACAGGGAAAGGTTTAAATATTACCAGTACATGAAAATATTTGTATGATAATTGCATCACAATGTTGTATCATATTTTGAAACCCAAATAAATGGTTTATATTTAACCCTTACTCCTGTAGGAGCCGTCTGATCAGGCTCTGCTCTGTTAGCTTATGAATTAAAATAGATATAATTTTACAGTTTCTGTCATTGCCAAAAAATCTTTTGTACATGTGCCATAATAAAAATTCAACAAATAAGTATTTGAGGCGTCATTTCTTACATGAAGACTGGTAATCATCAGGTAAAGTGTAAAGGAAGAAGTTTATTATTCCAATTTCAGGTACAGTTGTAGCCCTCTCTCCCTCTTTGAGATCCCTGTGGAGAAATATTGTCCTGACGACTACAAGGACATCAAGGTGATAGTGATTCTCTGATATTCAGAAAGTATCATTGCAAGAGTTTGTGTAGAATGATGTGTGTTTAGTTTTTAGCTCACCAGAGCACAAAGTGCTCAAGGTGAGCTTTTGTGATACCCCTGTGTCCGGCGTCCGGCGTCCGTCTGTCTGTCTGTCCGTCTGTCCGTCTGTCCGTCAACAATTTCAAACGACTTCTTCTTTGAAACCGACTGCCCAATTGTAACCAAACTTGGTCAGATACATACTGTTGGTGGGTGCTTCATAAGTTGTTAAAAGATAGTGGGTGGGGCCATCGGTCTTGTTGCCATGGCAACCGTACACAATATCTAGAAAAATCTTCTTCTCCAGAATGACTTGTCCGATTTGAATATAGTTTTCACCAAAATGTTTCTCAGTTGATAGACTTCAAAAGTTGTTAAAAGAATTTTGATCCGGCAAAAAACATGGCCGCCAGAGGGCGTGGTCATTTTTAGCTCACCTGAGCCAAAGGCTCAAGGTGAGCTATTGTGACCGCCTGTCGTCCGTCGTCTGTCTGTCCGTCTGTCCGTCCGTCTGTCCGTTCACTTTTATTTCAAATGACTTCTTCTCCTAAACCACTGGGAGGATTTCAACCAAATTTCACAGAAATGTACCTTAGGATGTCCTCTATCAGTTTTGTTAAAATCATGACCCCCGGGCAAAAAATGGCCCCGCCCCACTACTTTTACAGGTGTTTTTTTTAAATCTTTAAAAATCTTCTTCTCTGAAACCACAATTTCTAGAGCTTTGATATTTGGTATATAGCATCATCTGATGGTCCTTTACCAAGTTTGTTAAAATGATGACCCCCGGGCCAAAAATGGCCCTGCCCTGGGGCTTGTAGTTTTTACATAGACTTATATAAGGAAACCTTTAAAAATCTTTGTCTGAAACCACATAATCTAGAGCTAAGATATTTGGTATGAAGCATCACCTAATATACCACTACCAGGTGTGTTCAAATAATGACCCCTGGGCCATAAATGGTCTCACCCTGGGGTTTTATGCTACTTAACATCAGAATCTGTAACACTTAAAAGGTAATTTCCTCACAGTTATTTCCCTTGTCCCATCAGCATAGCCATAAGGGACAAAGGGAGATAACTGCATTGGAGTGCTAGTATCATTCTATTTATAACTATTTATAGTAAAATGTTGAAGGTGAATCAGTGTAGCTGTTTAAGAAGGCATAGAAACATCTATCAAATTCCATTAGCAAATAACAGACCTTGATCCTATAGGAGCCACCTTATCTGGGTCTACTCTGTTTGCAGATGCATGAAAACAAGTTTATATGAGAGAAATTAAGGGTTAAATATCAACTCCAGATCCTAAACTGCAGACCAGCAGCAGTTCAAAGATTACAGCTGCTGAGCAGTAAAATCTCTCCAGGTCAATGCCTGACTCTTAACTCTTTGCATGCTAGTGGTGAAACTGTGATTACCTATGCCAACAGTTTGGATCCAGATGAGAGGCCGCATACTGCGGCATCTCATCAGGATCCAAACTGTTTGTCATCTTAACCATATTTTTGCAAAAAAATGAAAGTAAGTTTATTTTAAGAATTGAAGCAGATGACAATAACTTTTTGTTACAGACGAAACATTAAAGGCATTTTGACCCATTAACCCCAGTGTGTAGTGTGAGTGATGTTACATGGTGTCTTCCAATGTCTCTCAAATTAGATGTGAGAGATATAGGAAAGTAACAATTCAGCCAATCAAGGAAAATGATCACCATCTAGACTTTTGATCTGGGTCCAAACCCAACTGATGTAAGTCATGGTAATGTTTAAGAAAACTGTGAAAACATGATTATGCAATGGCCCAACTGATATAAGTCATGGTAATTCTTAAGAAAACATGATAATCCCCCCCCCCCCCCCCCCCAAACAATGATAGGTGTTAAACTTACTACTGTGGATTAAGTCTGCTGCCCCAAAAAGCATCGTAAATATAACTTTTTTTTATAAAATTTGATGACAACACATTAAAAAGTCCTAAAATGTCTGAATCTTGTATGATATTAATGAAATAACTGAGTAAATATAACTTAATTATAACAGTAGACGTAACTCTTCTCAATTTCAATTGTTAAAAATACTAATGACCCATTTAATTGAATTATCATCAGATATTCACACCTAGAGCTAGACTTATTTCTAAACACCTACTAAAGACTACTTTTGTTTGCTAATGCTTAAAAAAATTGTTAATGCCATAAATAGAAGTTTTAGCTTTGAAAAAAACTGTAAAATCAAATCTATATCTTGTCAAATGTAAAAAGAGCAGACCCTGATCAGACAGCTTCTATAGCAGCCGTCTGATCTAATCTACTCTTATTTTTAATGTGTAAAACACATTATTTCTCTGAAGAGAAGTTTTTGCTTTGACAAAAACTGTAGAATCCGATCTATATTGTGTCAAAAGAAACAGAGAAGACCCAGATCAGACAGCTTCCATAGGAGTCGTCTGATCTGAGTCTACTCTGTTTGCAAATGCATAAAAACAGCTTTATATGAGGGAAAGGGTTAAATGATTTTTAAAGATATTCTTATTGGTCATTTCACACAAAAACTGGCATTATGTACTGCCTAACACTCTATTTGCCTATATACCTGGGTCAAGGTATAATTGCATAGCTTTATTGAAGTCATTTGAATTTCTCAAAGACCAGTTTTAGGCATTTTGAGCTAAGGCAAAAATGGCACAAGTTGTAAACAGTTTAGATCTTGGTCAACTAGTCACTTGGTATTAGTTCTGAATTCAGTTCAAGTTTATTCAGCAGTGAAAGGGTGAAAGCAGTGCACTAAGCTTATTTCATCTGCTAGAAATGTTGTCCACTGAAAAATTAACATGTCAATATACATGTATTACTGTAACTCAGGTGAGCGATATAGGGCCAATGGCCCTCTTGTTTCCGTATATGGTAATATGGAATTTTCATAGGAAAATCTTTAAAAATCTTCTACTCTGAAACTATAAAGCCTAGACCTTTGATATTTGGTATGTAGCATGATCTTATGGTCCTCTACAAAGATTGTTCAAATTATGGCCCCCGGGCCAAAAATGGTCCCGCCCAAGGGCTTATCAGTTTTTCATAGGAAAATCTTTAAAAATCTTCTTCTCTGAAACTGTAAGGCCTAGACCTTTGATATTTGGTATGTAGCATGATCTTATGGTCCTCTACAAATATTGGTCAAATTATGACCCCCGGGCCAAAAATGGCCCCGCCCAAGGGCTTGTCAGTTTTTCATAGGAAAATCTTTAAAAATCTTCTTCTCTGAAACTGTAAGGCCTAGACCTTTGATATTTGGTATATAGCATGATCTTATGGTCCTCTACAAATGTTGTTCAAATTATGACCCCCGGGCCAAAAATGGCCCCGCCCAAGGGCTAATCAGTTTTTCATAGGAAAATCTTTAAAAACCTTCTGTTCTCAAACTGTAAGGCCTACACCTTTGTTATTTGGTATGTAGCATGATCTTATAGTCCTCAACAAAAGTGGTTCAAATTATGACCCCCGGGCCTCAAATGGCCCCGCCCAAGTGCTTATCAGTTTTTCATAGGAAAATCTTTAAAAATCTTCTATTCTCAAACTGTAAAGCCTAGACCTTTGATATTTGGCATGTAGCATGATCTTATGATCCTCTATAAATATTGTTCAAATTATGACCCCAGGGCCAAAAATGGCCCCGCCCAAGGGCTTATCAGTTTTTCATAGGAAAATCTTTAAAAATCTTCTTCTCTGAAGCTGTAAGGCCTAGACCTTTGATATTTAATATGTAGCATGATCTTATGGTCCTCTACAAATATTTTTCAAATTATGACCCCCGGGCCAAAAATGGCCCGCCCAAAGGCTTATCAGTTTTCTATAGGAAAATCTTTAAAAATCTTCTGAAACTGTAAGGCCTAGACCTTTGATATTTGGTATATGTAGCATGATCTTATGGTCCTCTACAAGTATTGTTCAAATTATGACCCCCGGGCCAAAAATGCCCCACCCAAGGGCTTATCAATTTTTCATTGGAAAATCAATTTTTCATTGAATACCATTGATATTTGGTATGACTAACATGATCTAATGGTCCTCTATAAATAAGTAGCTGTGGCTTGTGGTCCTCTGCCAAGAATGTTTAACTTACGACCCTGACCACTGGGCGAAACTTGGCCCTGCCTCAGGGCTTATCAGTTTTTTATTGGAAAAATATGAAATATTATTTTTCTCTGAAACCATAAGGCATAGACCATTAATGAACCCCCCTGGAGTTATCTCAGGTGAGCGCTTCAGGGCCTCATGGCCCTCTTGTTTGTGTCACTTGCTTTACCAGGGCGACACTTTGGGATCAATTCTCTGTCATCTGTCACCTTTTTTTGGTCATATTTCTTTGGACAAGTAACACTTGTTCCTTTGATCAATTTATTAGTTAAAATCCCCCAAACAAATATTGTGTTTCCTCCATTTCATATTGTTATTTCATGTACATGTATGTCTCCCCTTCCTAGAAGCGAAAACATATTGTTTTAATGTGAATTCTTCTCCTTGTTCTTCTTGTTCATCTCATACAGATTTTGTACAAGCCAGAACATTTTTGTCTGTTGATCTAAGGCTTACATATTTGATCTGTGGATGTATCATCATGACACAAAGCATCGCATATGGTACCATGCTAACCTTCATGTGACCTTGACCTTTGACCTCTATTTCAAATTCATGTACCTTAAATAGGTATCAGAACTATTCTGTTCTTTGACCTAGGCCTTAGTTATTTGACATGTGAATGTATCATGTCAAGGCCCAGTGTCTCTTACCATGATGATCTTCACTTGACCTTGACCTGTGACATTAAGGTCAAAATTATGTGCCTTAAATTGGAAACTATTGTCTGTGTCGTCACTTTTTTGTCTTTTGATCAAGGGCTTAGATATTTGACATGTGAATGTATCATCATTAGTCGAAGTGTCAGGTACCGTGAAGACCTGGACCTGTTACCTGAAGGTCAAATTTTTATACCTTAAATAGGAAATTTGTCCATACCAGAACTTTTTTTCTTTTGACCAATGGTTTAGATATTTGACATGGGGATGCATCGTGATAAGACAAAGTGTAAGGTACCATGCAGGCCT
The DNA here is from genome assembly GCA_963576725.1 of Azorinus chamasolen. Lineage (NCBI taxonomy): Eukaryota > Metazoa > Mollusca > Bivalvia > Cardiida > Solecurtidae > Azorinus > Azorinus chamasolen. The sequence goes on along the minus strand of OY755236.1, from coordinate 62,344,915 downwards.
TCAGGTGACCATAACTTGTGACCTCAAGCCTCAAGGTCAAATATTTGTACCATAAAGTGGAAACTATTGTCAGGACTGAAATTGTGTCTCATACCATTATGGCTTTCATGTGACCTTGACCTTTCACTTCAAGGTCAAATTTGTAGGAAACTACTGCCAGGCCCAATTTGACCTAAGCATTAGATATATATTATCTGTTATTATAGCAATTAATCTAATTATACCCCGCAAACGAAGTTTGAGAGGAGGTATAAAGGAGTCAGTGTGTTGGTTGGTCTGTCTGTGGCATGTGTGTCCGTGGTCTGTCTTTCTGTGGCATGTCTGTCCTTGGCAGATTTGCGATCAAGGCAGCTAAGCCGGGTATTCCATCACCTTTAGTGATAGTTCTAGTTAATTTTGATGAGGGCATTATTTCTTACCTATGTAAAGGGTAAACTTTAAAGGGAAAGGGAGACATCTCTTTTAGCAGACTTAAACAATTCTTCTTCTTCTCATCTATACCTGTTTCTCTTGGGGTTGTCCTGTAACGGATCCCGTTACAATTAGATCTTGTTTTAGATGCCTTCATATTTTTAGCTCACCAGAGCACAAAGTGCTCAGGGTGAGCTTTTGTGATTGCCTGATGTCCGTCGTCGTGCGGTGTGCGTCGTGCGTCGTCAGTCGTCAACAATTTGAACCTTTAAAAATCTTCTCCTCTGAATCTACAGGGTTCTCAGCTTTCATCTTTGGCACATAGCATCATCTGTTGGTCCTCTACAAAAGTTATATAAATTATACCCCTGGGGTCAAAATTGGCCGTGCCCCAGGGGTTTTCAGATTTCAATAGAAACATATAGTGAAAACTTTGAACATCATCTCCTCTAAAACTAGAAGGTCCTCAGCTTTCATATTTGGCACATAGCTTCAACTTCAGGGCTTCTACAAAAATTATATAAATTATGCCCCTAGAGTAAAAATTGGTCCCACCCCAGGGATTGCCAGTTTTTTTAAGCCGACTTCTTAAACAGCCCATAGGATCACTAGTTATGCATAGGAAAAACTTTACAAGTTGTCAGAAACTACATGTCCCAGAGCTTAGATATTTGGTGTATATATTTACTTAGCATAACTTTATGGGTTTTATAAGTATCATAGTTCTTGGGTTAAAATTGGCCCTGCCCTGTGTGTACAGTCTTCTTCACGTCAGAAACGACAGCCTAAAGGTTTCTCCTTAATATATCAGCCTGCAGAGCTGAGACCAGTCAGTGTGAGTTCTTATATAATCACCCTTAAACTGATCAGTGGAGTAGAAATTGTGTTTAGACAAATAACACACTCTCATTTAAGATTGAGAAAACTGTGGATAGTTCTTAATATGCAGAACACTCTTAAAGCTTTTTAGCTCACCTGAGCAAAGCTCAGGGTGAGCTTTTGGGATACTTGAATGTCCGGCGTCCGGCGTCAACAATTTGCTTGTGAACACTCTAGTGGTCACAATTGTAGTCCAATCTTCATGAAACTTGGTCAGAATAAATGTCTTGATAAAATCTCGGACGAGTTCGAAAGTGGGTCAAGTTGGGTTAAAAACTAGGTCACTAGGTCAAATAGTAGGAAAACCTTGTGAATCCTCTACAGGTCACATTTTTAGCCCAATTTTCATGAAACTTGGTCAGAATGATTGTCTTGATAAAATCTCGGAGGAGTTTGAAAAATGGGTTATGTGGGGTAAAAAACTAGGTCACTAGGTCAAACAGTAGAAAAACCTTGTGAACACTCTAGTGGTCACAATTTTAGTCCAATCTTCATGAAACTTGGTCAGAATGAATGTCTTGATAAAATCTTGGACGAGTTCGAAAGTGGGTCAAGTGGAATTAAAAACTAGGTCACTAGGTCAATCAGTAGAAAAACCTTGTGAACACTCTAGTGGTCACAATTTTAGTCCAATCTTCATGAAACTTGGTCAGAATGAATGTCTTGATAAAATCTTGGACGAGTTTGAAAGTGGGTCAAGTGGAGTTTAAAACTAGGTCACTAGGTCAAACAGTAGAAAAACCTTGTGAACACTCTAGAGGTCACATTTTTTGTCCAATCTTCATGAAACTTAGTCATAATGATTGTCTTGATAAAATCTCAAACGAATTTGAAAGTGGGTTATGTAGGTCAAATAGTAGGAAAACCTTGTGAACACTCTAGAGGTCACATTTATAGCCAAATCTTCATGAAAATTGGTCAGAATGATTGTCTTAATAAAATCTTGGACAAGTTCGAAAGTGGGTTATGTGAGGTCAAAAAGTAGGTCACTGGGTCATATCTTAGAGAAATCTAGTTTACACTCCAGTGGCCACATTTTTAGCCCAGTCTTCCTCAAACTTGCTCAGAGTGTTTGTCTTGGTGATATCAAGGTTGAGTGTGATCATGGGTTGGATGGGAATAAAAAGTAGGTCACTAGGTCAAATCTTAAAAAAATTACTTTAGAGGGCACATTTTTAGCCTAATCTTCATTGGTCAGAATCATTGTCTTGATAAAATCAATATACTAAATCTTTGAAAATCTTGTTCTGCAGAACCACTGCTCATGATCCACTATCAACATTGTTCATATATTGTCCCTAAGGTTAAAATTGACCATACCCATGGGCCATGGGCTACCCAGCAAAAATCTTAAATCTATGGTAATCAGGTGAGCGATTAAGGGCCATCTTGGCCCTCTTGTTTTCATACCTATGCCCTGCATTAAGCTACCAGATATCAATATAGAGCATATCTGTTGTGAATTTCAGCTTAACTCTTTGCATGCTGGGTCATTTTGTCATCTGCTAAATGGTTGTCTGCAGCATATTCGTAAGTTATCCGTACTACACAATTTCTTTCTAAGTTTTTCAGAAGTTCAGACTCATTGACAAACAGTTTGGATACCAGATCAGGCCCCACATTATATTGGACCTGATCTGGATCCAAACTGTTTGCATAGGTCATTAGTGGTGGGAGAATCCCACTACACACTTTCTTTCTAAGTTTTTCAGACGTTCAGTCTCATTTACAAACAATTTTGATATCAGATCAGGCCCCACATTATGTGGGCCCTGATCTGGATCCAAACTGTTTGCATAGGTCATTAATGGTGGGAGAATCTGCCTCTAGCATCCAAAGAATTAATACAAGTTCCAGTGGTCTATGCTCTATCCATTCTTTCACTACATTCTTTCAGCATCATGTTCTGGTCCTCTACAAAAGTTATATAAATTGTGTCCCTGGGGTCAAAATTGGCACCGCCCCTGGGGTGTTAAGTTTTCAATAGAAACATATGTGAAAACTTTGAAAATCTTCTCCTCTGATTGTCTGGTGAGCGATGTCAGGGCCATTCTGGCCCTCTTGTTTGAAACGCAAATCCTTGCAACCTGGTCTTGTTGCAAAAAAGGGTTTATTAGAGCTGAAAGTATTTCACCTGACAGACAGAACAGCACACAATGGATGAAATTGTTATTACCTTTCCTTACATGTTGGACTAGTGTTGAAATTGTTACTGGAAATTTGTAACCGGTTAATCGGGACTATTAATCCGGATTAACCGGTTAATCGGAGCTCTGTCACACAATCATTTAAACCTGGGTACACCATAAAATTAAATCTTTGGATTAAACATATTTTTATGCCCCCGTTGACGATAGTCAGGGGGCATTATGTTTTGCACATGTCCGTCCTTCCGTCTGTCACGCTTTTAGGTGCAGTTGGTTGTCACAGTTTTTCATGTGTTACAAGTCAGTAATTTCTACACTTATACACATGAAACGGACACAATTTTCTAGTTTGTAATTATTTGCATGAATATTGTACAAACACAAAGGAAAAAGGGATGGACATGACGGCAAAATTGCTTATTGGATTTCTCTCCCAACACCGTATTGTCTGACATTGTGATCGTGTTTTTTTTAAAAATAATGGAGTATATATCCACTTTATGAATTTGTAACATACAACAAAATTTGCAAATATGACACCTCTTTAACATGGAAAGTGTTAATTCTTTACTCCATGGATATGCCTTTGCAAACAGAGGAGACCCAGGTCAGATGGCTACTGTAGGAGCTGTCTGATATGGGCTGCTCTGTTTTCTAATGGAATTATATAGAACTGATTCTACCTGGGACAACAATTTTCTTGTGCATATACTGTAATAAATATTAAGCTAATTAATCCTTTACTCCATAAATACGCTTTTCAACACCTTTGCAAACAGAGTAGACTGATCAAATGGCTCCTGTTGGTTCTGACTGATCAGGGTCTGCTCTGTTTGCTTAGACATAATGTAGATCTACATGTAATTCTACACTTTCTGTCTTGGTTAAATATTTGTGTGTTTGTGTGTTATTTTAAAAATACAGCTAATTGATATGCATGATGTCATTATTTCTTTACAGCGTACGTTGGAGAGGGAGGTAAGAGGGGCCCAGTACCTAATTATATGGACAGATTGTGACAGGGAAGGAGAAAACATTGGCTTTGAGGTCATACAAGTCTGCACTGCAGGTAATTCATGTGAAAAGCAAGCATGTTCAATACAGACTTGTTTGCATTATAATAAAGATCTATACATAGAGGATCTTACATGAGTTCATTACAAATTGTTTTTATGAAATGAGTTTACTATAATAATATGACACAAGCTTCAAGCGAGTGTCATATTCATTATAGTAAACAAATTTCATGAAAACAATTTGTAACGAACACGAATGTAAGATTAGCCTTAAAAATGCAATAGAAAATGAAATGGGCTATAGCTGACAGCTGTTTCAACCTTTGCTTACAAACAGCGTAGTAGTACAAATAACGACGGACATTGAGCGCTACGATGGTCTGCCGCTTAAATAAGCGCTACGATTGACTAACAATTGCTAATTTTGCATACAAATTGCACTAGTGCATTTTTGCGATTTACGGCACTCCCACAAGGCAGATTATGTGATAAATGTAATGAGTAGATTCTGAGACTGTTTTTCTTAACCCTTTACTCCATATACCTTTCAATGCCTTTGCAAACAGAGTAGACCTTGATCAGACAGCTCTTATAGGAGACATCTGATCAGAGTCTGCTCTGGTTGCTTATGATATAATCTAGATACGATTCTATAGCTTCTGCCATGGTCAAAATTCCTGTATTCATGTGCCATTATAAAAATTAATTAATATTCATCATGTCATTATTTCTTACATGAATCTTCAGGGAGTAAAGTGTTAACCCTATATTGATGAATATTAATGCAAGAAATATTGACATAATGAATAAGATGTACTTTAGCATATAAACGTTGGATATTTTGGCCATAGCAGAAACTAGAATCAGATCTACATTATGTAGGCAAAGATCTACAGTATTACATAGGCAAACAGTCAGAGCAGATCTTGATCAGACAACTCCTGTGGGTTTACTATTTGCAAAGGCATAAACATGGGCTTAAATGGAGTAAAAGGTTTAGCCTTTACCTGATGGATATCTATGGTAGTCTCCACCCACTTTCAATAGTAGTTTATATTAAGTTTTGTTTGCTTAAAAACAATGCAGGAAAATATGGAATAAGCAGAATGATCTAAATTTAGCACATTATGTGATGTCAATGTATCACGTGATCATGAACTTTAATTTATACAGAAATTCTGTTCTAGTTTGAATTTATCAATGATTGTGACCAAACAAAAGATAAAATAGAACTGAAAAAATACATGCAGCTGGTGTCCCTGTTCCATATGTTTCTTGGATTAAGCAGATTATGTTTCTCAACTGGGACCACTGTTTCTGAAATTCTTTTCTATTCTCCTCTGGTATCAGCTTTTAATATGGACTCTGCCATTAGTCACCATTTTTAGCTCACCAGAGCACAAAGTGCTCAGGGTGAGCTTTTGTGATTGCCTGATGTCCGTCGTCCGTCGGTGTGCGTCGTGCGTCGTCAGTCGTCAACAATTTCAACCTTTAAAAATCTTCTCCTCTGAATCTACAGGGTTCTCAGCTTTCATCTTTGGCACATAGTATCATCTTTAGGTCCTCTACAGAAGTTATATAAATTATACCCCTGGGGTCAAAATTGGCCCCGCCCAAGGGGTGCATTGTTTTCAATAGAAACATATAGTAAAACTTTGAAATCTTCTCCTCTGAAACCAGAAGGTTCTCAGCTTTCATATTTGGCACATAGCATCATGTTCAGGTCCTCTACAAAAGTTATATAAATTATGGCCCTGGGGTCAAAATTGGCCCCGCCCCATGGGTGGGCAGTTTTCAATAGAAACAAATAGTGAAATCTTTGAAAATCTTCTTCTCTGAAACTGGAAAGCTCTCAACTTTCATATTTGGCAGAGAGCATCATGTTCAGGTCCTCTACAAAAATTATATAAATTATGGCCCTGGGGTCAAAATTGGCTCCGCCCCAGGGGTGGGCAGTTTCCAATAGAAACAAATAGTGAAATGTTTGAAAACCTTCACCTCTAAAAAATTGAAGGTTCTCAGCTTTCATATTTGGCACATAGCATCATGTTCAGGTCTTCTACAAAAGTTTTATATATTATGGCCCGGGGTCAAAATTGGCCCTGCCCCAGGGGTGGGCAGTTTCCAATAGAAACAAATAGTGAAAACTTTGAAAATCTTCTCGTCTGAAACTGGAAGGTTCTCAGCTTTCATATTTGGCACATAGCATCATGTTCAGGTCTTCTACAAAAGTTATATAAATTGTGCCTCTTGGGTCAAAATTAGTCCCACCCAAGGGCAGGCTAGTTTTCTATAGAAACAGATAGTAAAAAACTTTGAAAATCTTCTCCTCTGATTGTCTGGTGAGCGCTTCAGGGCCATTCTGGCCCTCTTGTTTGTTTACTTTCTTTGAGAACAGATGTGTGACAATCACATTACAGTAGTGAACAATCTGATAAACTTGAGATTCAAATGGTAACTCCAGTTTATTTCTTTGAAATCAAAAAGTTTTCAAGCATCACGACTTGTTTGCTAATTTAAAAACTGTCTTTTGACCAAAAAATTATCGTTTTAACTTTTCACAAGGAAAAGTGATGTAGAAATATAATGGAACTTTAACCCTTTACTCCATAATTTGCTTTTTTTATACCTTTGCAAACAGATTAGTCCCAGATCAAACAGCCCCTATTATATTTGCTAATGATATGTTAGATATGATTCTCTAGTTTCTGCCATGACTAAAAATCCTTGTGCCCATGTGATATTATTCTAATTAATAATCATGATGTAATTATTTTTTGTATTAATGTTCATGGATAAAAGGTTTAATACACATTTCAGAATGGTAAGGTGATTGCTGCAGTGTAAAAATGTTTTAACCCTTTACTTGATAATTGTACTTGTTTACATCTGTGCAAACAGAGTATATGCAGATCATAGAAAGTCCAGATCATACAGCTCTTGTAAGAACTGTCTTATTATGGTCTGCCCTGTTTACTAATACCGTAAAACCTCTCTATAACAGCCACTAAATTGTGTTTATTAGTTGGTCTTTAGGGCAAGTGGCTGCTTAAAATAAGGTGAAATTAAAACAACTCTCCTATAGGAGCGTTCTGTTTTACTTTCACCTTGCTTTAAGCAACCACCTGCCTTTAACACAAAATACTTGATGTTATTCAGTGGCCATTATAGAGAGGTTTTACTGCATACTACAGATTCGATGCTGTACTGTTTGACATGTCAATACATTTTCTTATTTTACATCTTTTATTACAAAAAATTATGTTCTTAACCTTTAACTCCATATGTATACCTTTACAAACAGAGTAGACCCAGATCAGAGGACTTCTGTTGGAGTCATTGTGTCATTATTTATTACATGAATATTCATGATGTAAATGGTTAATGGAAGCCTTGCATGAATATTCATCAAATAAAAGAGTTTTTTTATATATACAATTTGTTTGCAGTGAAACCAAGCCTTAAAGTATATCGAGCTAAATTCTCAGAGATCACCCCACAGTAAGTACAATTTGCCTTTATGTATTACACCCCCAACCAAAAATTGGGGTATATATTGGAGTCACCCTGACAGTAGAGTTGTTCAATAATTGTCAGTGGTAGTTTATGCAAGACAACAGTAATGCAGAGTACCCTATACATTACTCTTTTTATGCCTTTTCAAACAGATTAGACCCAGATCAGACAGTTCCTGAAAGAGCTGTCTGCTCTATTTGCCTATATGTTACAGTAATTAATATCATAGAAGTAAAATCAAATCCTTTGTTTTATAATTTTTATACTACAGTTAAACTAATTGATGGGCGAGTCTTGCATAAATATTCTTAAAGGGTTAAGCAGCCGCCTATTAAGACTAATATACAGTAAAACCCTGCTAATGCGACCACCTAAAAGAGGTATAATTCTGGGTGCTAGGTGCAGGTAGTAGCTTAATGCAGGGCAAAAGTAATGCAGAAAGCTCCTAGAACAGGGTTGCCAAGCGTCGGGGGGGGAAAGGTCAGGGAAACTGGATTTTTTATCAAGGTCAGGGAATTGTCAGGGACATTTGAGAACTGTTAGGGAAATTTGAAAATATAGGCAAATGTCAGGGAATTGTCAGGGAATTTTGAAAATATGAGAATGAAGGTCATATATTTTAAAAAAAAAAATCATAAATTATTACAGAAATTATGACAGAAAGACCAAATTTCGCGATGTAATGTGTCAGGGAAATTTGAAATTATATCAGGGAATTCTCATGGAATTTTGTTTCCTGTGGTTTGTGGCAACCCTGTCTAAGAGGAGCTTTCTGCATTGCTTTTGTCCCGCATTAAGCAACCACTTGCTTATAAAGACGCTCATGAATGTTTATTCATTAAGTGGTGGCATTAGAGGGGTTCTACTGTAGTTGAAATTTGTTTTTAAAAGCTGATGGCTGATAGTGATCCAGGTTGATTATTACCTTTAATTTAGGGCCATTGATAGAGCCTGTAGGAACTTGATGAACCCAGACAAAAATACAAGTGATGCAGTGGATGTCAGATCTGAGTTGGATCTCAGAATTGGTGAGGCTTTGTATTATGTTTCTCACTGCCCCTCGCTGTTAATCCAATACCTCATAGGCTATGTTTAGATACAACCTCCTTGAATACATCTACCGAAAAGAAGCAATAACTAGAGAAAAGGAAAATTTTAGAATTTTGTAGTTTGAAACCATTGTGATAAATAGAGCATTTGTTCCTATAGGAGCAAATGCTCTATTTATCACAATGGTTTCACAAAGTGACTTTTTACAGAGTCGTCAATATGAGGGAAAGGGTTAAAATGGGGAGGTCATTAGGTTTACTCCTGTTGTCTTCTCTGTTTGCTATATTGTCTTTCTATAGCTTCAATCTTCACTTAACCCTTTCCTTCATATACATGTAAATGCACTTTTACGTATTTGCACACGGGGTAGACCCAGATCAGACAGCTCCTATAGGAGTGGTCTTATCAGGGTCTGCTCTTTTTGCTTAATATGGAATTTGATAGTTCGGTGTTTATGGGATTTGATAGTTTAGATGTTTCTTTACTTTCTAACATGGCTACAATGTTCCACCCTCCATATTTCATTATAACTAATTTGTCCACGAATATTCAGTAGATATTAAAAATTTGAATAAACATAGAACAGGGAAAGAGTTAACAATACATACATTTACTTAGATACCGTAAGGATTTGGAAACCAAATCTACCCACTCCACTGGTTTGTGAAGCTGAATTTATCAATTTTGCACCAGTTACAGGGCTCAACATTAACTTTTTTGCTTACTAGACCAGTCGGGCTAGTGGTTTTGAAAACTACTAGCCCTGACCAAAATGTCTTGTGCCCTGACTTGGTGATAAACTATTTTGGTTTTTAAAAACTCGTGAGATGTTGAACCTGTATGAAGTGTCAAATCCTGCTTTAAATACATTTTATCAAGAAGATTTAGAGAAGAGCAGGGTTGTTAAAATGTGTTTATAGGTAGTGAATAATCTGTTATATTTAAATGTTCATGAAAATATGGCACTACAGTGCTATATTAAACACGATAGTACAGGACCAGGAGTCATTTAAATTCTCAAGCCATTTAGGAAGAAATTCAGTTTCGCTTCACTTTTTCATACGTATTCTTTGTTTCTGGTAGGCCCCTTCGATTTAGTATATTGTCATCGCTACTACCGCCGCATTTTGATGTAAAGCCGAAGTTTCAAAGTCACATTTCTTTCAACAGACGAATTTTACTTACGATAAAGCTTCCACACGTTGTTATTGTAATCAAACGTAAATGAGTCTGAATGTTTTTGGCACGTGTCTTATTTATTCGGGAGATTAATTCAATACAGCATTTCGCGTGTTAACTCATTTATTGTTTTCAAAATGTTGCAATTAAACACTACATGCAAATTAATACATTGTACTGACGCTTTTTTGCGACAACTTCCTCAAAGGTGTTCCCTGTTCGATAGCAAAAATAGATACGAAATTCCAAGACTGGTATCCGTACATCAGTCACCACGTGGTGTTGTAAAGGCTAGCTAGAAGGGGGAAAATATCGCGAAGAGCAGTCTGTAATTTTGCGCATGCGTACTACAGTGCTCCCTCCCTACAACGACCCTCTCAATAACGATTCCCTCCTTACAACAACGCATGTCACTGTTTCCGAAAAAACAAGGCTCCAGAAACAACTTTTTTACATCGTATTTTCTTTATGCCTCCATCAAACCCTATGTTGTGACCACTCTTTAGAATCGTCACTTTGTGACGATTCTAAAGAGTGGTCACAACATAAGGTTTGATTGAGGCATGACGGTTTTAGTTCTCGAAATACACCTTATCTGGGGATCTGCAAACAAGCTAATTATGTCTCCCCCATTTATGGGGAGATATATTGTTTTTGCCATAGTTGTCTGTCTGTCCGTCCGTCTGTCTGTCTGTCTGTCTGTCTGTCTGTCCGTCACAAACTTGTGTCGCGCGTATCCCTGAAACCAGTTGGGCTAGAGTCACCAAACTTCACAGGAATGTTCACCAGCATGAGTTGTTGTGCACCTGGGGTTTTTGTATTGTCTCCCCCTGATAATTTTGGAGTTATTGCCCCTGATGACTTAAAATTAGAAAAACTTTGTGTCACACGTATCTCTGAAACCACTAGTACTAGAGTCACCAAACTTCACAGGAATGTTCACCGGCATGAGTTGTTGTGCACCTATGGTTTTTGAATTGTCTCCTCCTGATAATTCTTGAGTTATTGCCCCTGATATGAATATTTAAATTTATACAAACTTTGTGTCGCGCGTATCTCTGAAACCAGTAGGGCTAGAGTCACCAAACTTCACAGGATTGTTCACAAGCATGAGTTGTTTTGCTCTTGGGTTTTTTGAATTGTCTCCCCCTGTTAACTTTGGAGTTACTGCCCCTGATGACTTAAAATTAGACAAACTTTACTTAGTGTCGTGCATATCTCTGAAACCACTAGGGCTAGAGTCACCATACTTCACAGGAATGTCGACCAGCATGAGTTGTTGTACAACTGGGATTTTTGAATTGTCTTCCCTTGATAACTTTGGAGTTATTGCCCCTGATATGATTACTTAAAATTAGAGAAACTTTGTGTCATGCATATCTTTAAAACCACTAGGGCTAGAGTCACCAAACTTCACAGGAATGTTCACCAGCATGAGTTGTTGTGCACCTGGGATTTTTTGATTGTCTCCCCCTGATAATTCTTGAGTTACTGCCCCTGATATGATTACTTAAAATTAGAGAAACTTTGTGCTGCACGTATCTCTGAAACCAGTAGGGCTAGAGTCACCAAACTTCACAGGAATGTTCACCAGCATGAGTTGTTGTGCATCTGGGTTTTTTAATTGTCTCCCCCTGATAACTTTGGAGTTACTGCCCCTTATGACTTCAAATAAGAGAAACTTTACTTTTGTGTCACATGTATCTCTGAAACCACTAGTACTAGAGTCACAAAACTTCACAAGAATATTGACTAGCATGTGTTTTTGTGTACTTGGGGCTTTTGAATTGTCTCCCCCAGACAATGTTAGAGTTATTGCCCCTGATGACTTAAAAATTAGACCCTGATAAGTTTCGAGTTACAGACATTACACTTGTGTATTGGAAAGAGGATGGAAGGGGGAGACATCTGTTTTTGTGACAAAAACAAACCTCTAGTTATGTTTGATTTTCCCTCCCTATAACAACTCCCTCTGAACAACACATACAATATTCGTATCCCAAAGGGTGTCGTTGTAGAGAGGGAGTACTGTATGTATAAACATAATTATAGATGAACCCGACGTGACCTATCTGTAAGTGTTTTTCTGCTACTTTCTCTTTCGATCGGTATCGCGACCAGACCGGGATTTATACGACAAGTCGGGCTAGCGGCTTGGAATATTTGCAAGACCGGACCGACATTCAACCAGTGAATGTCTGTCGGACGTAGGTTAATGTTGAGCCCTGCTCAGTTGTATAACTTTAAAATTGACTGTCATAGTAGCAAAAGGGTAGACCCTGATCGGACTGCTCCTTCAGGGGCCATTTGATCTGGGTCTGCATTATTTGCCTAGGTTTGTCTAAATACTTATGGTATGCATATGCTTATTCGCAACAAAATTTGATGGCTTTGGTCTAGTGTGCCATGATAGTCTGAAAGACTGATAATGATAAAAGTATGAATACAGTTTTTGTGTTAGGAACTTCATGAATGTCATGCATGATTGCAGTGTCCAATCTAGGATGCGCATTTTCGGGATCAGATCATAATTATTTTATGTGTACTTTCTGAAGAGTCTTAATAGTAGACGAAACTAGTCAACAGTTCTTTCCAGGTTCTTGCTTTTATCGAAATTTGTCTAGCCACTTTTTCATTTTATTATGTCTCCCCCATTTATAATTGGGAGACATATTGTTTTTGGTCGAGTTGTCCGTCTGTCAAGGTCACAGTTCAAAGTCAAATGTTTTAGTCTTAATTTTCATGTCTGCTCCATATCTGTACTACCCTTGGAAGGATTCCAAAATGCTGTGGCACAAATGTTCTTAATAAGCCGATGTGCAGACGGCAGGATTCAGGCATGTGAGTCAAAGGTCAAGGTCACAATTCAAGTTCATGGTCAAAATTCAAGGTCAATTATTCACACTTTCTTGTCAGGACGATAACTCCTATATGGCTAATGCCATAGATTGAAACTTCATACATGGAAAGAGCATGATGAGAGGAAGTGATATGTATAAGGGCCATAACTCTGGCTTGAATACTTTTGGAGTAATTGCCCCTTTGAAAAACAATTCTAGTTTTATTTGTTATCAAAGGATAATGACTGATGTTGGAATGAAATATCTGGACTTTATCAGAAGTATAGATATTTATTAAATTTCGTCTACAGTCCATTCTACAGATTTGTTACAGCTACTACTTCGTCATCTGATCAGGGCCTGCTCTGTGTGCTTATAACATGAAATAGATCTGATTCTACAGTTTTTGTCAAAGCAAAAAATTTCCTTGAAACTTTTATATTATAAATATTCAGCTAATAAGTATTGTTGATGTCATTATTCCATACATTTAATATTCAACAGGTAAAGGGTTAAATATCTGTATGTGGCTGTATACACTGATGTGTTTCTCAAGTTAATATTTGTCTATTCATTCTTCACTTGCTAGGGGCTGCATTTACAAGGTTCCAGACTCTGCGATTACAGAAGAGATTTCCTAATGTGTTGGCAGAACAGCTGATCAGCTATGGCAGTTGTCAGTTTCCTACACTGGGGTTTGTCGTAGAGAGATACAAACAAGTACAGGCCTTCATTCCAGAACCATTTTGGAAACTAAAAGGTAGAAATGAGCCCATGAGCTATAAGAAAACAAATCTTTAGGTTTTTCAACCCATGTAGAATATGAGCTGCAGCGGCATTTTGAAGGTGATGTTTGATCATCTTCTACTTTGTTTGCCATCCAATAGAGCCTTTACCGGTTTACTGACATGTGTGGCAAATAGTTAACCCTTTACTCCATGAATATTTATGTTACTCCATGAATATTTATGTAAGAAATAATGATATCATGAATATTAATTAGATTAATTGTTATAACAGCATATGGCACAGGATGTTTTGGCCATGACAGAAACTAGAATCATATCTACAATATAATTATCATAAGCAAACAGAGCAGACCCTGACCAGATGGCTCTTACAGGTACTGTCTGATCTGGATCTACTCTGTTTGCAAAGGTGTCAAATATTTCTCTATCAAATAAAGGGCTAAGCGTTCATTGTAGAGGGGTTTTAATGTTTGTTTCTTTTTATATGAAAAATTATCTGTGTGGTCTTGTAAACAGGGTACATCAAGCTGCAGTGCTTTGAGTTGGGGTCTATACGGCTTGTCAGATTGAATAGGAAATACTGCAGATACTTTTTAGGGTCAAAATGACTGACAATTATTGATGGAAAATGTAGCATCTGGTTTGGGTCTGAACTGTTTGTAAAGCTATGGCATACAATTGCTTATTTTATTTTTGTTAATTTCAGTTCAATACAAGAAAGATGAAATGAATGTTGACTTCAACTGGAAAAGGTGTGTACATATGTTTTTGCTTTTCTCAATAAACTGGAACATTGATATCTTGAACTCAGATAACTTGAACTTTTATATAACTGAAGTTAAACATTTGTTGTTAAACACTCAATCCCTTCCAAAATTTGCACTACAGCATTGCTCAAAAATTCATCACTCCACATAACTATAAAGACATGAGACAGCTTGATGCAGGTCATAAGTAATGCTGAAAGCTCCTACAGGAACTTTCAGCATTACTTGTGACCTGCATTAAGCTGTCACATCGAAAGTTTCCAAGTAGAAATTGCTTACTTAAACTCGTGTTATCTGGAAGTTATTTACATGGTTCCTTGAAGTTTTAAATTCGACTGTATTTTTTTATTCATGTAAAATAGGATTTTAGAGGAACAGTGGGTTTGGCTTTGTGTGTAGTTCTGTACTTTAACCCATTCCCTCATAAATTTGTCTTTCAACACCTCTGTAAAAGTCACTTTATGAAACCATTGTGATAAATAGAGCATTTGCTCCTATGGAGCAAATGTATTTATCACTGGTTTCAAAACTATACAATTCTAACAGTTTTCTTTTCTCTAGTAAATGTTCCTTTTTGGTAGATTTATTCAAAGAGCTTGGGTCTAAAAATAGCCTATGGAGGAATGTCTTTTGTCTAGTAGGAGTTCTGTAGAAAATGCACTTTTGTTCTATGTTGTCATGCAGCATTTAACCATTTTACTCCATGAATATTCATGTAAGAAATAATGACATCATGAATATTAATTAGTTTAATTTTTAGAATGACATATAAACAGCAGAATGTTTAGCCATTGCAGAGACTTTAGAATCATATTTATATTATTTCACAAGCAAATGGAGCAGACTCAGATCAGATTACGCCTACAGGAGCCATCTGATTAAAACCTGCTCTGTTTGCTTACAAAATTATAAGAGATCTGACTACAGTTTCTATCAATGTCTAAATCCTGTTTTCATATTCCATTACAGTCTAATCGCGATACTACGAATCGGGACCGGGTCGGGCCGATTTTTCGTTGTTTCGCATTTTCGTATTAATGCATCTTTAGGATACGAACTAATTTCCACAAACCTTTTCTCGGTTTCGTAGTGAATGCATACACATACCATACATCGATATTGTTTTGGTCATTATGTAATACTATTGTCGCAATTTACTGTTGCATAATAAAGATATTCCTGTACATGTTTGTGTTATATTTAATATATTTTATGCCTTGTTTGACAATCTACTCACATTCCCGCTTACTACAGTGTACATTAATGATTTTGTATCACACGCCTCATGCAAGAGGTGGTCAAATCATAATGTGTAATGTCATATGCCAGTGCATAACGGGTTATGTAAAAAACACGAGCCGCGCAATGCCAGCTCACAAAACTCTAGATAGGAGGGAGTAAACGAGTCATTTCCAAAGATTCTGTTCGTTCTTTTTCATCAAACCATATTCTGTGACTATTCTTTCAAACGTGAAGTGACAACCTAGAATTTGGTGACAGCATAAGGATTTTAGTATTTAAATGCTCCCTTTAACTAGAGACATGAACTCGAACTTTCTAGCAATCCATGAGGGTTATGTATAAAACAAGAAACGAATCAATACATTCATATTTTTATTCAGGAATAAAAAAAAATTGCATAGAAAACTGTGATATCTTTTATATGCGTATAGAAGCAGTGTAGACACAGGTTTGATGACCAGTGTAACTGTTGCAAGATTTATATGCTATGAGACATTGACTACAAACAAACACGCCAGTATGCCTGTATGCTAATCATTTTATAACACGATGTGTGTGAAAACGTAATTGTGCATAATTGCACAATACAAGCTTTAATCATTTGATACATTTGATATGTAGTTAGTCTAATCCTGTTACACGGGTGCTGATCATAACACGCTACGTGTTAAAGCGTATCGGGCAGGCCAGATGTGTCAACAATGGATAATTATGCTGACTCAGAAGTGTGAAAACATCGCACAGGTGAGATTCGTAAAAATGCATCTTTTTGCAACTGTTTTTGTGTTTAAGGGACTACGAAAACCTCTCGCAATAACGTGTTTTTCGTAGTTTCGCATTTTCGTATTTTTGCATCTTTTTGCAATTGAAACAAGAACAAAATTGGCCGGGACCTAGGAAGTTATTCGTAGCAAACCGGTATTTCGTTCGAACGTGATCCGTAGTATCATGATTAGACTGTATATAAATTCAGCTAATAAATGTACATGATGTCATTATTTCTGACATGAGTATTCAACGGGGAAATGGTATACATGTACTTGGATTATTTAGAATAAAGGTGAATATTGAATATTTTGACTTGTTTCAGGAACAGGCTGTTTGATTATATGGCAGCATTTGTGTTGTACGAGCACTGTCTGGAGGTACGTACCTGCACAAATAAGAGCATTACTAGATGATACATTCAAAATAATGATTAGAACAACCTTGTGTTCTCTTGTTTTTCATTTGAACAATCCATTTTGAATGTGAAGATGAAAAACTTGAGGCTGATCCATATAAAAGATCAGTGTTAAAATTAATGAACCTATCGAGCTTCATCCTTTCCTCCATGAATATTCATGTAATAAATAATGATACCGTGAATACTAATAAGATGCATTCTTCTGACATGAACACAGAAAGTCTCGATCATGGCAGAATCTGTAGAATCATATCCATATTATGTCATTAGCAAACAGAGCAGATCCTGATCAGATGGCTCCTATAGGAGTTGTCTGATCTTGGTCTACCCTGTTTGCAAAGGCATAGAAAGGCCTATTTATGGAGTAATGGCATAAGTTGAGACATTATGTAACCCAGTGTCTCATCAGGATTCAAAGTGCTTGTAACTGATATAGTGTTTATGATTTAGCAAATGATGGAAGAAAATCTACTTTTGGAATTTAAGCAAATTTTTATTTGAGAATTTTTTAGAATGCTTAAGACAAACGACAACAGCCAATTTCTTGTAATATATTAACACCTCGTCAATCTGAACTTTTAGTTAACTAAACTTAAGACAACTTGAGAATTGTTTAGGCAAATGACTGCTTAATGCAGAGAGAAAGTAATTCATAAATCTCCCAGCGATTCGCATGACTTTCACCCAGCATTAAGGTGCCACCTGTCTTAACTCATTCCCTCATATTAATACCTATAAATGCCTCTGTAAAAGTTACTTTTCTAAATCATTTTGATAAATAAGAGTATTTGCTCTTTTTATCACATTGGCTAAAAAGCTACGCAGTTCTAAAGTTTTTCTTTTTTTCTAGTAAAATGCTCCTTTTCATTAGATTTATTCAAAGAGTCTGGTCTCAAAATAGACCATTGGGATTTGGTTAATGAACTGATACTGATACTTCTATGAGTGTCGTATTAGAAAGGTTTTATTGTATGTTCCTTTTATCTCATTTTATGATTAAGATAATCATTTTAAAATTAAAATTAGTACTGCAGTCTGAAGTGTTAATACAGATTAATGTTTTGTTATATCACTTTGAGATGAGATTATTTATGATCATAATATGTGATTGAAATTTGAATATTCGTTAAGAAATATAATTGAGACATTATTCTTAACCCTTTACTCCATAGACACACCTTTTAACGCCTTTGAAAACAGAGTAGAACCAGATCAGACAGCTCCTGTAGAAACCATCTGATCAGAGTCTACTCAGTTTTTGGAATTACGTGTACATAGATTTCTCTATATAATTTTTATCTTTATCAAAATGAAGCTAATTAATATTCATGCACACACTATTGCTTACATGAATATTTATTGAGTAAAGGGTTAATCAATGTACATGCAATATAAACCTTAACTCTGCATGCTAGAAGCCAATTTGTAATAACAAGTGCAAACATTTTGGATCCAGATGATATAACTGATCACAGGGTCTCATCAGGATCCAAATGGTTTGACAGACTGACTGCATTTCTAAAATGAAATTGGAGGAAAAATGATAGTGAGAATTTCAGCAGTTGATGAGTTTGCAAATTATATTAACTAAAGATGCAAAGAAATATGATTTACAGGTATTGACTCTCAATATTTCAGTCTCCGCTAGCCCGAGTTGTAGATACAAAGGGACGAAGCAAAAGTAAATATCGACCTGTGGCTCTGGACACTGTGGTATGTTCCTGCTGCTTATTACTATCAACTACCATATTTTACCTGAATTTTAACTCTTAGTTTCCTTTCTTCTCCAAGTTTGTGTTGCTGAATAAGTCTGTTCAGCAATGTTTTGATAATTTGAACGTATGAATGTGTGTATGGTGTGTATGTGCACATAGGCGTCATTTGCTGTGACTTGGTGCTGTGGAGTTCCTTTATATTCATCATCCTTTGGTGCTACTTGATCTGTTCAGTGTCACTATGCCCTAAACTCCCAAACTGTCCAATTCAGTGTTGCAGTGCCCAAGACCCAGTCCAAACAGTGCAATACTTTTCAGTAAGGCATTTTGTAAAATCATGTCTGTCTAAATTATTGAATCACGTCTTGTCTTGGAACAGCAAGGAACAATTTTGTGACGGTTGTGTGTGTGTGTGTGTGTGTGTGTGTGTGTATGTGTATTTGCATGCACACTTCAATTGTGCTTAAAGGGTTGCTGTTGACTTTCGTATAGCATCTCCTTTCTTTCTATTTTCAAATGAAGCTAGTGATGTAGCAAATAGTATAGACCCAGATCAAACTGATCCATAAGGAGCAGTTTGATCAGGGTCTATACTATTTGTCTTCCTGAATAATTAGCATATTGTGGAATTTCCAATTTTTTGTAAAAAAAATTACCCTTGAAATCATTACAATATTGAATTGATAAAAGTAGATACAACTGACACATGATAATCAGTTGTCACCTACCTGAACTCCACCCCACCCACCCCAGAATCAGACATCTTTTGAGAAGTCATTGTAGAGAGGTTTTACTGTACTATTTTCAACACCCACAGGAACTTGAGAAGCTGGCCTCGAGGAAATTGAGGATCAATGCCAAGGAGACGATGAAGATTGCTGAGAAGCTATACACTAATGGGTACATTAGCTACCCGAGGACGGAGACAAACATGTTCACCAAGGAGATTGACCTTGTCTCTCTGGTACAGGCTCAGGCAAATGACCCACAGTGGGGAGGTAAAGCTGACTCTTATCCTCTTGTTAATGTCTGCATATACTCTAATGATCTGGAGTTATTTCTTTTACTTTAACCCTTTCCCTGTTTTATATTTATTCCAAATTTCAATATCTGAATAGTCATGGACAAAATAGTTATAATGAAATATGGCAGGTGTAACATTGCAGCCATTTTGGAAAGTAAAGAAACAGATCTTTTAATTTCCATTTATTATAGCAGAGTAGACACTGATCAGATGGCTCCTATAGGATCCGTCTGATCTGGGTCTACTCTGTTTACAAATGTGTGAAAACAAGTTTATATGAAGGAAAGGGCTTATTGCAGCTTTTGATGCCTCTGTAAAAATCACTTTTTTAAACCATTGTGATAAAAAGAGCATTTGCTCCATAGAAGTAATGGCTCAGTTTATCACAATGGTTTAAAAACCATACGTATGATATGTAAGGCAGTATGTTATGTGTAGTGTTGTATGCCATACATATTTCTAAGCCAGGTGGTTCTGTGTTGTAACTGTGATCTACTGACACTGTACATATAATGTTCCATTTGATTTTTTTGAGTCATCTGATCAGGGTCTGCTCTGTTTGCTTGTGAATTTATAAAAGATCACCAATACCAAAAATGCTGTGTACATATGTCATTATAAAAACTCAACTAATAAGTATCTACATGAATATTGAAGAGGGAAAGGGGTTAACAATTAGCCTTGATAGATGCTCAAAAATAACCAGAACTGAGGAAGGAAAATGAGGATATGAATGCTGGGAAAGTTTTGGAAAGTGTAATAGCATAATGTAAAATGAATTATCTCCAAAGTGACTGCTTACAGGGCTTTGAAGCCTATTTCCCTGTTCTATGTTTATTCCAAATTTCAATACCTACCGAATATTCATGGACAAAATAGTTATAATGAAATATGGAAGTTGGAACATAATTACATTGTAGCCATTTTAGAAACTAAAGAAATAGATCTATCAAATTCCATTAGCTAACGGAGGAGACCCTGGTCGTGATCAGATGGCTCCTATAGGAGCTGTCTGATCTGGGTCTTCTCTGTTTGCAGATGTGTGAAAAGGTGTTTATATGAAGGAAAGGGTTAAGACAGGTGGTAGCTTAGTGTAAGACAAGAGTTATGCAGAAAGCTTTTTGCTCTAGTTTCAGCCTGCTTTAGTAACCACCTGTTTATATGTCTATTTGTCAGTACTTGCTGTAGAGAGGTTCTACTATATATGAAAATATGGTAAAACTGACATTCTCACTTTTTGTGCTATGTTTTTGTAATGATGTGTGAAACTTTGGTTCAAAATGTTTGGATTTATAATGCTGTGCTGTTCTTCTTCAGACTTTGCCCAGCGTGTCTTAGAGAGAGGACCCAGACCGAGGAATGGTAACAAGACAGACAATGCCCATCCTCCCATACATCCCACCAAGTATACAGACAACCTGCAGGTACGTTCCATAGGTGTACTTTGTAACAACAACCTCTCTATATCTGCCTATTTCTGAGTATTTAACCCTTTCCTTCATATGAACGTCTTTTCACGCATTTACAAACAGAGTAGACCCAGCTCAGAAGGCTTCTATAGGAGCTGTCTGATCAGGGTCTGCTCTGTTTGCTTTTGACATGATAAAGATTTGATTCTCCAGTTCTTGTCAAAGCAAAAATGTCCCATTAAATTTTTTACATTATACAAATTGAGCTAATAAATATTCATGTTTAATATCATTATTATGTATGCCTGATGCCAGTTGATTGAAACTTCATATATGGAAAGAGCATAATGAGAGGAAGTGTCATGCACAAGGTCCATAACTCTGGCTTCACTAATATAGGAGTTATTG
Organism: Azorinus chamasolen; assembly: GCA_963576725.1. Classification (NCBI taxonomy): domain Eukaryota; kingdom Metazoa; phylum Mollusca; class Bivalvia; order Cardiida; family Solecurtidae; genus Azorinus; species Azorinus chamasolen. The sequence goes on along the minus strand of OY755236.1, from coordinate 62,323,377 downwards.
CCCCTTGTAAAAAAAAATAGCACTTTTTTGTCCGGACGATAACTCCTATATGGCTCATGCCATTGGAATGAAACTTCATATATGGAAAGATCATGAGGAGAGGAAGTGTCATACACAAGGTCCATAACTCTGGCTTCACTAATAATGGAGTTATTGCCCTTGTAAAAAAAAAATCACAATTTTTTGTCCGGACGATTACTCCTATATGGCTCATGCCATTGGATTGAAACTTGATATATGGAAAGATCATGACAAGAGGAAGTGTCATACACAAGGTCCATAACTCTGGCTTCACTAATAATGGAGTTATTGCCCTTGTAATTTTTTTTCACAATTTTTTGTCAGGACGATAACTCCTATATGGCTCATGCCATTGGAATGAAACTTCATACATGGAAAGATCATGATAAGAGAAAGTGTCATGCTCAAGGTCCATAACTCTTGTTTCACTAATATTGGAGGTATTGCCCTTTGTAAAAAAAAATCACAATTTTGTTGTCAGGATGATAACTCCTATATGGCTCATGCCATTGGAATGAAACTTCATACATGGAAAGATCATGATAAGAGAAAGTGTCATGCTTAAGGTCCATAACTCTTGTTTCACTAATATTGGAGTTATTGCCCTTTGTAAAAAAAATCACAAATTTTTGTCAGGATGATAACTCCTATATGGCACATGCCATTAGAGTGAAACTTCATACATGGAAAGATCATGATAAGAGAAAGTGTCATGCATAAGGTCCTTAACTCTGGCTTCAATAAATTGAGAGTTATTGCCCCTTGTACATTTGTTTAACGCTTTCTTGTCCGGATGATAACTCCTACATGGCTCTTGCCATTGTATTGAAACTTCATACATGGAAAGAGCATAATGAGAGAAAGTGTCATGAACAAGGGCCATAACTCTGGCTTCAATACTTTTGGATTTATTGCCCTTTGTTACATTTTTAGTCCGATCAATAACTCCTGTTTGACTGATGCTATTGGAATGACATTTCATTTATGGAAAGAGCATGATGAAAGTAAGCGTCGTGCACAAGGGCCATAACTCTAGTGTCAATATATTTGGAGTTATTTTAGCTGTTAAATTTTCTTCTTGAAAAATGTGATGTGGAAAGCGCATAATGAGGGGAAGTATCAATCATCAAGTCCATAACATTTTTAGTGATTTCCCTTTACATATTGTTTTTATTAGAGGGGAGACATCCATTTTTGTGACAAAAACCTCTAGTTTCTTACATGAATACTGGACAGGGAAAGGGTTAAGGTACTTAAAGGTAGATAGTGGATTATTGCAGGATGATCATTATGTAGAAAGCTCCAGTTGGAGCATACTGTGTTACTTTCTTTAATTCAGTGTTTATAGAGGTTCCACCTTAGTAATCTTCATGATGCACCAATTGCTGTAAACTTTTGTACTTAGTAGGTCTGTTGTATATTAGCTATTTGTTTATTAGCTATTAGCTCCCCCCCCCCCCTCCTTGGGGTGGGGGGATATTGTTTTTGTCTGTCTGTCTGTTGGTTGGTTTGTCCCCAACTTTAACGTTGGCGATAATTCTGTAGCCATTGCACATACATGCTTCAAACTTGGCATGCATGTGCAACTTGTGGAGGCAAACACTTTTTAGGGGTGACTTATTAAGGTCAAGGTCATACATCAAGGTCAAAAGTCATATTACGGGTCATAATTAGATTGGAGATAACTTTGTCGCATTCAATATTCATACTTCAAACTTGTCATACATCAAGGTCTGAGGTCATGTCGGGGCATAGTGTTTCACAAACATATCTTGTCTCTTTAGTTTAATTGAGAATAAAAAAAACCCTGATATTGTAAGATATTTTCATTTGCATTTTCATATTCAAATAATGTTAAAATACTGCCACATTAAAGTAACATTTTCGTGGATGCATTCACTGAATATATAGAAGGTTGAATACAGGTCTGGTAATTACGATAGGTTGTAGTTATGACAGATTTGCTCTACCCTTGATATATTGTTTCAATATTTTTCTGCACAAGGGGAATGAGAGGAAGCTGTATGAGTACGTAGTTCGTCACTTCCTGGCCTGTGTCTCTGAAGATGCCCAGGGTTTTGAGACTACAGTTGAAATTGATGTGGCTGAGGAAAGGGTATGTATGTAACAAGATAATGCTTGGGTATGCTTAACTCTTTACCTAAAAGGACACCTTTGCAAACTGATAAGACCAAGATCAGACAGCTTCTGTAGGTGCCATCTATTCAGGGTCTGCTCTGTTGCTTATGAAATAATATAGACCAAATTTTACAATTTCTGCAAAAGTAAAATATTCTTTTATTTATGATGTTGTTATTAAAAGTCATCAAATTTATATTCATATATTCATTATTTCTTAATGAATATTCATCAGGTAAAGGGTTGAATTAACGTTGTGCCATTTTAGAGAAAATCATGCTGGTGAAATACTGAGAAGAATATTTTGTTCTGTTACATAAGCTCAATAATGGTGGTTGAGAAGTTTCAACAGGAACTGAAAATGCGAGAGCTTGTTCCCAGTCTAATTATGACTAACATATATATACTTTTCTATATTACACATTTGATATTAGCTGTAACATCATGTAGAAACACCACAACTTCATGTAGAAATATACATGTAGGTCCTGTCAAAAAGTTATGTGATAAAAAGAATATGATGCTAGTACTCATTTTGTTCAAACTGATATTAGACTCGTCTTGGAAAATGTTATTAAGCGAGCCAGAGGCTGGCTTAATATTTTTCAAGATGAATTGAATTGTTATACCCCCACAAACTAGTTTGAGGGGGTATACTGGATTCACCCTGTCTGGCGGGTGGGAGGTCCGTCCGTCCGTCCGTCTGCATTTGAAAATGGGTAGTTGGTGTCGCAAACTCCTCCTTCAGTTTTAAAGTTATTCAGCTTATATTTGATATATTTAATACCCATGAATGGTAGATGTGCAAGACACAATTTTCATGTGTTTAAAGCTGAGCATTGCAGAATTATCTCCCCTTGAACTTCGATTTTTTTTTTGTCATTTTGGCATAAATCATAGGTAGTTGGTGTCGCGATCTTTTCCTTCAATTTTAAAGTTATTGAATTTATATTTGATATATATAATAACCACGAATGGTAGATGTGCAAGACACAATTTTCATGTGATTGCTGGGCATTGCAGAATTATTTCCCCATAAACTTGGAGTATTTTTTGTCATTTTTGCATGAACCATGGGAATTTGGTGTCGCAAACTCCTCCTTCAATTTGAAAGTTATTCAGTTTATATTTGGTATACAATCTAATCATGAATAGTACATGTGCAAACTCCTCCTTCAGATATTGAATTGATGATTGCCATACTTAATAACCACGAATAGCAGATATGCAAGACGGGGGTATTCATCATCTTAAGTTATAGTTCTAGTTATTTATATAATTTGAACAAAATGACGACTCACAATACAGGGAAATTTGATGGAGCGAATTTATATAAAGGCTTTGGCTTCAGAATTTTGCTTTAACCCTTTCCCTCATTTAAACTTGTTTTCACGCATTTGCAAACAGAGTAGACCCAGATCAGTCTGCTCTGTTTGCTAATGGAATTTGATAGTTTTGTTTCTTTACTTCCTAAAATGGCTACCATTTACTTCATGAATATTTATGTAAGAAATAAATTGCAACATGAAAAATTAAAATATTTTTATAATGGCACATGAACATAGGAATTTTATGGCCATGGCGAAAACTGTAGAATCAGATCTATATAATTCCATTTAGCAAACAGTAGATCCTGATCAGATGGCTCCTGCATGAGTCATTTGATCTAGATATACTTTGTCTGCAAAGGCATTTAAAGGTATATTAATTGAGTAAAAGGTTAAAGTCGTAAAATGGTGCCAAAAATTATGAATCTTCGTAATACTGGAGAGAAGAGACCAGGTGTCTAAATACTTAGGGTAATTAGTTTATTATCAATTTTCAGTTCACAGCTACTGGTTTAATGGTTACAGCCAAGAATTACCTAGAGGTGTATGTCTATGACAAATGGAATGCAAAGGTAACCTGCACTATCTGCTTTGTGTATTGAAATGCATTATACCACAGAACCTGTTACGAATATTCATGTAAGAAATAATTGCATCATGAATATTTGTTCTCTTCATTTTTATAACGGTTTATGTACACAGGAGTTTGGGGTATTGGTAGAAATTGTAGGGATCTGTTATCATTTCATAAGCACACAGACCAGACTCTGATCAGGTGGCTTCTACAGGAGTCATTTGATCTTGGTCTACTTTGTTGAAAAGGCATGCAAAAGTGTTTGTATGAGCAGGGTTAAGCGACCATTCATTAATTGAAAACGGGAGTCTTAAAAAGCAGGTGGTTGCCAAATGCAGGGCAAAAGTTTTGCAGAACGCTCCAATGGGAGCTTTCTGCATTTCTTTCAAGCTGCATTATGTCACAACTTGCCTAGATTTAGACCTCTTTTTAATGGTCACTTCAGACAGGTTCCACTATAAATTTATTGAGTTTGATAAACAGTATATTAGTGATGGCTTTGAACTCTTTGGATACCGAGTAATTGTTTTCTGCAAAAAAATTAATTTACATTTGTAATAAAGTTAATAATTTATGAATTTCTCTGCAAAGTGCTGTCAGAGTATCATACTGTCTGGATTCTGATGAGATGCTGAGTTACTCTGCATCTGATCTGGATCCAGACAGTGCATATATAATGACAAATTTGTCACCGGGGCAATAATACAAGGAATAAATGATGCCTCCTCTTTTCAAGTTGGAGTGCTGAGTAACTCATGCAGGTATATTTTTGGCATGTCTAGATGATTAGTGTTATGAGAAAATGTGCTGTACTGCTTTAAACATGTTTTAACCCTTCGCTTGCTGAATTTTAAAATACATATCTCCTTCTTTACCCATGCCCTGTTGTATATTTATATATATCTTCACTGTATACAAGTATTTTGCTGTGCAATCACTGCTGTGGAGTGCACTGGTTGCACAATCAACTTGTAAATAGTGCAGACCCTGATGAGACAGCTCCTGCAGGAGCTGTCTCATATGGGTCTTCACTATTTACAGGAAGGTATATTAACGCGAATAGCAAGCGAAGGGTTAAGATAAACAGGTGTTGCCATAGCATTGGTGTTGTCATCATTGACATTGTCTTTTTGCGCAAACTGTACTATACTGTACAATGTACAATATGATACTGTATGTTATTAGATTTGTTACTATAAATAGTAAAAAATTTACACTCAAAATGGTCCTATATCAGTCGAAAAATTGAGTCGTATTGTCCGAGCAGGCATATACTGACCTAGCGACAAACCAATAACCGATATATGCCCACTGCCAAGATAATTGTACTAAATCTATAGCAACAGAACCCGGATACGTGGTGAAGGTTGTCATTTGAAGTGCTCATACATGTACGGATTAGCCCCAATTTCCAAACCACAATCCTCACCCTATTTGATTCAGATTTATGCACATGCACAGCACACGTACCGGTAAAGTGAAGTCTAGCCGCTAGTTCCATTGCCCATTATTCGAATAGTGTAAAACCTTCATTTGATGTCATCAAAATAATGTCAGGATAGTTCCCTCAATTGAGTTTTTAAAACCGTTTTGCTGCTGAGAAATAGTGTCTGCTCTATCTCTGATCTGCTGAAATGTTCGCCAATGTTTTACAAATATAATAAACAGCTTATTACCTTGATATAGACCCTCGGGCCAATATCAAGGTGGCGGGCCAATATCACTCTGCGGCCCTAGTCACCCGTGTAATAACCTCTATATATACTGTATATTCTATAATGCATATTTGAAGATATATGACCCTTTAACCCTTTCTGTCATATAAATGCCTTTTCACGTGTTTGCAAACAAAGTACACTCAGATCAGGGTCTGGTCTGTTTGCTTATGGCATGCTATAGATAGGATTCTACAGATTTTGTCAAAATGAAAAAATACCTTGAAAATTTTCCATTATAAAAAATCAGTAAATGAATATTTATGATTTTTGCAATAATTTACAAGCATTGGCATTTACTTGCAGTGCTCTTGTTCTTTATAGTTGATTTGGAAATGAAAATGATGTGTTTTGTAATAATGATAAGTGTTGCATCAGATCTGTACAAGATTAGCCTTTGGAAGACAATGGAACTATTAAAAGTAGTTTAAGAACAATAACTCTTTCTACAGTAATCCTCTCCCTTTTCATATCAAATAAATTTCTTCATGTGGAATGATATATGGCATTGTCTTTGTAGGAAATTCCAGTTTTTGAGAAAGGTGACTCGTTTGAGCCAACTGCTATTGAGGTAATTGTTATCTGTTCAAACATGATATAATGAAATCTTTACAGCATTATGACACCAGTATAGAAATTAAGTGTTCAGGTATTTATCATCAAAAAGTTATGATTTGTAAAAACGGAATCGGATGTTAAATTTTAACAGTCTGGTACTTTTTTCAAATTAAATGTGATAGATCCCCTCTACTATGATGCTTTAATATCTGTATATCTATGTTCATGTTCAATTTACAAAGCAAATGAAAGCTGCAACACTGCTTTTGACAGACTTTTTCTCCATGGTTGAAAGATTAGTAAGCACTTTAAATTTTGACTGGCTCGGAAAGTAAGTGAAATGATGATACAAAGAAACCTCTGTACAGTGAGGACTTAAACCAATTCCCTCATATTGACACCTTTTGAAACTTTTTCCAAGTTCTGAATTTATTTCAAGTTTCAATACTTATTCATGGACAAATCAGTAATAATGAAATATGGTACATGTAGGTGGAACATTGTAACCATTTCAGAAAGTAAAGAAACAGAACTATCAAATTCCATTAGCGAACAGAGCAGACCCTGATCAGATAGCTTCTGTAGGAGCCATTTGATCTGGGATTACTGTTTTTGCAAATGGGTGAAAAAGCGTTTATATGAAGGAAAGGGTTAAAGTCACTTTTATAAACCATTGTGCTCCATCAGAGAAAATGCTCTTGTAATCACTATGGTTTTCAAAACTACACAATTCTAAAATGTTCTTTTTTTCTAGTAAATGCTCCTTTTCAGTAGATTTATTCAAAGGTTGGGTCTTAAAATAGCCTATGAGGATATTGGTTAAAAGAAGGGTAAGTTGGGGTATATAAGGTAGGTGGTACCTTACCCCTTCTGATATAACTCCTTTTCCCATCTTTGCAAACAAAGTAGACCTACTGTAGATCTGACAGCTATTGTAGGATAAGAGTCTGCTCTGTTTGCCTATGAAATAATACAGATATGAGTACATTTTCTGCCATTGGGAATGGGTTAAACCAGTCTTGCTTCTTCATATAGTGGTCACACTAGAGAGGTTGTACTTTACATTGGTCTGCTTCTCATCTGTCAGTTTCTGTGTGTCTGGCCATTCAGGCTGTCTCAATAATCACTTTGTTACTATTTATAGGATTTCATTCATGCTTAACATATTTGAATGAATATCAGTAGGAAATAGTGCATGTTATTAACTAGCTGGATTTTTAGGACTTAGTTATGAACAAGGGAATATTTGAATAAGGTAGAATCTATATACATAGAGCAGACAATGACCAGACAGCTTCTGTTTGCAAAAGCCTCAAATGGCGTCTGAAAACCATCAAGGGAAAGTGTGTATGCAACACTTAGTTTCGTACCTGAACAGTCGAGATCAAACGTAATGGTGAAAGCTTCTCTTTGTCATTTGCTACAGTAGTTACAAGCTACATTATGTTAATGTATTTACCCATAATTAAAGGAATCTCAATCTTACCTATTCATCAGTTTTTAAAGCTGAATAGTTTTCTATTCAAATGGTTATGCTAATCTTAAGATGAAAGTACATGTAGTGTAGACTTCAGGAGCAGTTTGATCAGAGTCTACATGATTTGCCTGTTTGTCAGCTCATTTATTGTAGGGTAATAATGGTAGTGTGTTATTGTTACAGCTTAATAATGGGGAAACAAGTCCTCCACCCCTGTTGAATGAAGCTGATCTGATTGCACTCATGGACAAACATGGCATAGGTAAGGGTTGAAACGAGACACAGCAGTGTAGTTGTAAAGCAGATTAACCCTTTATCCGAAAGAGGTGACTTTTGATGCTTTTGCAATGGATGCTTATGGAATTATGGAGATCTGGTTTAGTTTCTGCCATGGCCAAAACTCCTACATTGCTATGCCAGTATAAAATTTAAGTACATGAGACAAGAAGGATACTATACTGGTTCATATTGTTAAAAAACTACAGTAAAACCCCTCTATACTTGAATTCTTGTAGAGAAGAATTTAGATACTTTTTGGCAGGTGGCAGCTTAATGCAGGATGAAACTCATGACTTTCACCCCTCATTAAGCTGCCACCTGTCTCCAAGACCGATATTTATACTAAATTTAATGTCCGGTTTAGAGAGATTTTAATGTACTCAAATTCAAGAGCAAATCATTTAACATGCCAAATACTAAAATATCTTTGCAAGCTAGCAACAGATTCTCTGATAATCTGTGTAGACCGTTTGGATCCAGATCAGTGTCTCATTAGAATTCAAAATATTTGACACTGACTGAATTCTTGAAGAGAAGTAGTAAAGAACATAATGTTGGTGACCATAGTGGATGACAGTATAAGCAGGGGACATTTTCTTATTATGCAAACAGTCAAACAATTATTATACTCCGGCAAACAAAGTTTGTGATCAAGGCTGCCGTTTGGAGGTATCCGTTACCTTTAGTGATAGTTCCAGATAAACCTGTGTAATCCTGTATTAATTTGTGAAATTATTCATATATCTGTTTTGAATGTCAGAGTGATTTTCTGCAAAAACCCATTTTTGACTGTGACCTTTTGAAAATATTTTGTGAAGCCAGAGAACCCTTTATAAGCCCTATGATCTTGGTTTACACTGTGACTCTTGTAAGGTACACTAGGCATAAATCGGTTTATCCCTTTACTCCATAAATATGCTGTTCTACACCCTTGCAAACAGAGTAGATCCAGATCAGATGGCTGCTTTAGGAGCCGTCAGATCAGGGTCTTCTCTGTTTGCTTATGGCATAATATAGATCTTATTCTACAGTTTCTGCCATGGCAAACATTCCTGTGTTCATGTGCCGTTATAAAAAATCTTTTGGTCAATATTCATGATGTCATTATTTCTTAAATGAATATTCATGGTGTAAAGGAGGCTTACACTGATATTAGGTTTGGCTTTTTGTCACAGGTACTGATGCTACTCATGCAGAACACATTGAGACAATCAAGTCAAGGAGTTATGTAGGAGTGAGGCCTGATGGCAGGTTTGTTCCAGGACAGCTGGGAATGGGCCTTGTAGAAGGTAAACATGTCACTACTGCATTACTGAAAATGAGGTCAGGTTATGCTAAATTTCATCTAGAATGGTTCATACCTAAACCATTTGTCAGATTAAGACATTTTGATGTACTTTGATTCCATTAGATTGATTTCTGACATGAAATTTTCAATTAATATTTAATAACAAAATTTCAGAATAGATTTCTAGGAAAATTTGCAACTGTTGGCAATAAGAAGTTATGCACCTGGGTTTAGTTTTCATATAGGATCTGTCACAAGTAACACCTGACTTATGGACCATGACTTTGTCAAGATTTAGGCATTTGTTGTTTGATTGGGATATGATGGGGGAAAATTGGGTTCACCCATAAAAGAGAACTTATTTTAAAATAAGGTTTTGTAAAGAGATTATATTCGCCTTTGTTCTGCCTTAAAGACAATTATTCATATCAGAAATAAAGACTGTATGAATATAAATCAGGTGAATTTCACGGCATCATGAACAATTCATCTTATTTTTTTTCATAAGCAGACAGCAAACCCTGATCAGAAGGCTCTTACAGGAGACATCTGATCTGGGCCTGCCCTGTTTGAATTGTGTCAAAAGTTGTTCTATATAGATTAAAGGGTTAAGGCTTCATTCTCATTAAGGTTGTTTAACCCTTTCCCTCATATAAACGTGTTTTCACGCATTTGCAAACAGAGAAGACCCAGATCAGATGGCTCCTAGAGGAGCTGTCTGATCAGGGTCTACTCTGTTTGCTAGTGGAATTTGAAAGATCGGTTTCTTTTCTTTCTAAAATGGCTACAGTGGTCCACCTTCCATGTCTCATTATAACTATTTTCTCCATGAATATTCAGTAGGTATTGAAATTTGGATTAAATATAGAACAGGGAAAGGGTTAAAAAGTCTTGTTATTGATGGTTTTTTTATTGTGCATATTTGTTACAGGTTATGATGCCATGGGGTTTGAAATGTCCAAGCCTTATCTGAGGGCTGAGTTAGAGGCCGATTTGAAAGCGTAAGTAATTGTGATTCAGTTGCTGAATATTTTTGAAGGGGTATTCAAGTTAAGCTTGCATGACATTTCTTTTACAACATCTTGAAAAAAAAGACAATAATTGTGCAGTTATACTTTCAAATAGATTTGCAATATAAAGATGTTGAAGAGTGAGCAATTGTTGCGGCCTAAAGAATTTACGTGAATGGAAAACACTGTTCATCAATGAGATATTGATTGATAGTTATAAGTGAGTTAACCTGTTACCTTATGAAAAATTGTACAAGAAATCGTTACATTATGAATATTTATTGGCATATGAACTCACAAGGCAGAAACAGTAGAAACGGATCTACATAAGTCCATAATAAGCATGATACCTGCAGGAGTCATCTGATCTGTGTCTACTCTGTTTGCAAAAGTGTAAAAAGATGCATCTATGAAATAGAGCTTGTTTAGGATGCCACTTACATCACTGCATTGTAGAGAATACAGTGGACCCTTGCTATCTCACACTCAGATAACTCTCTAACTTTGGGATAACTCAAAGTAAAAGTTGGGTCCTTCCAAAATTTACAATACAGAATCATTATAAACTGTATCATTACGCATATCTAGAAACACATGGGACAGCTTAATTAATGCAGGTCGAAAGTAATGCTGAAAGCTTCTACAGGAGCTTTCAGCATTACATTAGACCTGCATTAAGCTGTGAACTTGAGAAATTATCCAGATTAAAAATCGGATGACTCAAACTTCTTTTATCTCGGAAGTAATTTGTATTGTCCCTTGAAGCTCATGATATCATGTTTCCACTGTACATCAGTTTTGTTTTGTTAACCCTTAAACTGCTTTGAAAAAAATAATGTCTGCTCAATTTGGATCTGGTGCATTCATGACTGCTTCTGATTCAATCAAGGCTTTGAGAAACTAATGGCAGAGTATCAAACAGCTTGGATCCTGGTGGAGACGTTAGAGTGACTCTGTGTGTCTTCTGGATCCGAGTTGTTCGTAAATGCCAGTCAGGTCATGCTAAGAGGATTAATATGTGATATATAAATAGCTTCTTTTTTCTTGCAGGATATGTGAAGGAAAGAAGGACAAAGCAGGTACAATCATCCTTAGCTCTATAGTAACAATTAGAATGATCCTTAAGCTGAAACATTTTGTCAATTTGTTCAGTTACATTTATAGATTTTGAAGAAGTGTTGCCAGTAATTTGTCTGACTTGATTGTATTTTATATGTTTATAACTATTCACAGTAAACTTCATACACATGTTCCCCAGTGCAAGGACCTATTAATCCCTTACTCCATATTGACACCTGAAGGTTTGGCAGACAGAGTAGACCCAGATCAGATGGCTCCCTCAGCTGTCTGATCAAGATTGGCTCTGTGTGTTTACAAAAATGTTTAGATCTGATTCTAGTTTTTGCTAAAAAAAATCCTGTGTTCAAGTACCATAAAATTCAGCTAATAAATAGGATATTCATGATGTCATTATTTCTAACATAAATATACACAAGATGAAAAGTTAGTTTAGTCCTTTCCTCCATAAATACCTCTTTCTACACCCTTTGCAAAGAGAGCAGACCCAAATTAGACGGCTCCTATAGGAGCCGTCTGATCAGAGTCTGCTCTGTTTGCTTATGATATAATATAAACATGGTTCTTCAGTTTCTGCAATGGCCAAATAGTTCTGCGTTCATGTGTTATTATAACAATTAATCTAATTAATAGTCATGATGTCATTATTTCTTACATGAATATTCATGGAGTAAAGGGTTAAGATAAAGGGTCCTAATATCTAAGCTTAATTGTCAAGAACTAAACTAGTTTTAATGTAGAGAGATTTTACTGTATTCACAGAATATTTCTCTTTTATGACTAGCATCTGTTCAGGACTGTTTATTGTGGTTGTATCTTTTAACCCTTTCCCTGTCCTATGTTTGTTTCAAATTTCAATACCTACTGAATATTACAAAATAGTTAAAATAAAATATGGAAAGTCGGACATTGTAGCCATTTGAGAAACTAAAGAAACATGTCTATCAAATTATATTGGCAAACAGAGCAGACCTTGATCAGACGGCTCCTATAGGAGCCATCTGATCTGGGTCTACTCTGTTTGCAAATGCGTGAAAACATGTTTGTACGAGGGAAAGGGTTAACCCTTTATAAACGCTTTTTTATGCATTTGCAAACAGAGCCGTCTGATCAGGGTCTGTTCTGTTTGCTTTTAATATGATATAGATCTGATTCTACAGGTTTTCTCAAAGCAAACAAATTCCTTGAATAGTTTATATTATAAAAAATTATCTTATAAATATTGATGATGTAATTATTTCTTACATGAATATTGAACATGGAAAGGGTTAATAACCAACATATTGGACCAGACAAACTTGACAGGCAAAGACTGACCCAAACTGCTCCTGAAGGAGCATTTTGATCGGGGTCTATATTTGGTTTGCTACCCCAATGATTTCTTTTAACTCTTTACTCCATAAATACAACTTTCTATGCCTTTGCAAACAGTGTAGAAACAGATCAGACAGCTCCTGTTGGAGCTGTCTGATCAGGGTCTATTCTGTTTGCTTATAATGTAATATAGATATGATTCTATAGTTTCTACCATGACCAACCATTCTTGTGCTCCTATGGGTGCCGTCTGATCAAAGTCTGCTCTGTTTGCTTATGAAATATTATACATATGATTCTACACTTTCTACTATAGCCAAAAATCCAAATATCAGTGCCATTATAAAAATTAATGTAATTGATACTCATGATGTCATTATTTCTTACATGAATATTCATGGAGTAAAGGGTTAAAGTTATCAGAATGGTGCAGATTGGATGTCCTGATATTTATGGTTGATATTATACCTTTTTCAGCTGTGTTACAAGTTCAGATTCAGAAGTACAGAGAAGTTTTTGTTGAAGCTTGCAGACAGGTAGATACGTTTGATGAAGAGTATTAATGATAATTGTGACACGACACTCATTTGCAAACAGTTGTGATCCAGATCAGAATCTGAGTAATTCTGAATTTGATAAGCAGTCTGTTATTGATGCTTCTTTAGTATTCAAAGAAATGTCAAAAACAGAATTGAAGATTTTGCCAAAAATAGTTAATTAGACAAGGATTAAATACCATGTATTAAAAACTTCAACTTGTAAGCAATTGTAAATGTCAGCTAGTTGTTTTAATCCTTTCCCTCATATAAACTCCTTTATCACGCATTTCCAAACCGAGTAGACCCAGATTAGATGGCTCCTATAGGAGCCATCTGATCAGGGTCTACTCTGTTTGCTAATGGAAATTGATAGATCTGTTTCTTTAGTTTCTACAATGATCAGCCTTACGTATTTCATTATAACGATTGTGTCCATGAATATTCAGTAGGTATTGAAAATTGGACTAAATATAGAACAGGGAAAAATTTAAAAGTCAAGTTCTGTCTTTCAAAGTTACGTTATTATGCGCAGGCAACAGTGAACATCAAAATTGTGTTGGTGCTTCTCATGTTAGATGAATGGACTCAATTCACTGCTCACACTTCTTTGCTTGCATACTCCAATAGAAAAGCGTTTACCCTTTCCCTCACATAAATGCTTTTTCATGCTTTTTCATGTAAACAGAGCAGACCCAGATCAGACGGCTCTTACAAGAGCCATCTGATCAGGGTCTACTCTGTTTGCTTTTGAAATTGTAATAGATCTGACTCTACAGTTTCTTCCAGTGCCCAAACATCCTGTGTACATATGCTATCATTAAAAATAAATATTCATTATGTTCCCCAAAGGGAGAGCATATAGTCGCCGCTTTGTCCGTCCATTTGTTCGTCCGTCCGTCGTAACTTTGTCCGGAGCATACCGCAAAACCTGTAGTAGATATCAACATGAAACTTAATAGGTAGATTCATCTTGATGAGGAGAAGTGTAGTGCGCAAGATCCATCACTCTCTTTTTCATAATTCCGGAGTTACTGCCCTTTGTTATTTTGTGTTATTTATTCATATATCTATTTAAAAGCCCTTTTGGAACGCATTTATTTGGGGAGCATCCATCAGTTCTACAGATTCTCTTGTGTCATTATTTCTTACATATGCATGTATATTCAACAGGGAAATGGTAGAGGCATAGCTATGGAGTAAATGGTGAAATAACCAAGTTTTCAACGACCCTCATTGACTGACTTTTTAAAAAAGGTTCTACTGTACCTAGAGTTCAAATGACAAATTCATCTTATTTTTTTCCCAAGGCACTAAAGATAGATGAAGCCCTGTCCAGATGTTTGGGTGAGGAAGCCCAGGAAGTGGCAGGTAGGCTGAGATTGTCCACCGATCTTTCTCTCCTTTTCTTCCTTGTACCCTAATACCCCTAAGTATTTGGAATAAAAAAAGTGTAGGAGCAGTTTTATTAGGTTCTCCTTATTAGATACTCTAATTCGAAGTGATCGTAAATCATTGTTTATAGAGACCAAACAGTATGAAAGGGTGAAATTTGTAAGAGGATTTTGAATGACAATCAGTGCAGACCGTGATCAGAGGGCTCCTTTAAAAGTGTTTGATCTGGGTCTACTCTGTTTTCAACTGACAGTGCACAGTTTCTCGCATTCAAGAGTTAAGCCGAGTATCTGTGTATATTGTACAAATCTGACATTTTATCATCTTTTGAAAAGAATTGAAAGAAAAGGTTACATTTAATGTAGAAACAGCTAATAATTTTGAAGTGTTCTAAGTGTTACTAATTTGTTCACATTGGAGCTGTTTCACCTGGGACAATGGGACACTTGTATTTTCAGTTTTGAGCCAGATCAATTCATGCTGCATCTGATTAGAATTTCCTTTGTTTATGTTGCTTTAATAGATAATAGCAGCAATTGGTCTACCACTACTAAATCTAGTGTATAACTTGATTACCGTAATCACTCTAAATATTTGTAGATACAAACTTAGACATATTCTGCAGGCATAGATCAAACTACAGTCGAGACTGCCTTAGCGACCCCCTGGATTCAGCGACTCCCTCTCATATGCGACTGTATTTCATCTCGCCCAACGTATTTTCCTATAATTTTGGTCTGAATTAAGCCACTCCCTGTCTTACATGACAAGCGACCCTGATTTTGCGATCCAAACATAGGTTTCGGTCTGTATTAAACAACATTCAATTATCACAGTTTCTTTTGTTTGTTTACATAGCGTGTTGGTTTTTCACACCATATTAATTAAGGAAAACCCGGGATTGTAATCACACGTGAACTAGCTGGTTCCCGACTTCCGCTCTACAGTTACTTGTACGTGAACAGAATATTCGGGAAACCAGTCGTGTCAAACATGGCTACGTAAGTCGTATACAAGATTCGCCGGAGGAGATTTCGAGCGACAAAACTGTTAAAGAACGAATAACAAGGCTATTAATTCGATCTGGCTTGCGATTATTACGGTCTCTTTAGGTCAGAATGGTCTTTATAAATATCAATCAGTATTTACATAATACATGTCTCTATCAACATTACTCGAACGTATGCCTGGTAATCTGCACCTGGTTTATATTTATATCATTAAGTATTTAATTTAGTGCATGCACTCACATGTATATTATGTTTGTACTTTGTATCGTACATGCACTAATGTTCTGGTAAATGAATGTATTATCAAGTTATTAAACGTTTTAAATTAGCGTTTATTTGTGATATTAAATGTTCTATAAATGTATTAAATAATAGATACATTGTTGTATTAGACGGGATTAGTACACAGTTTTATTTTTCCCTTATGTAGATTTCTTACATGTACAGTTTCGGTATACGTCATGTATTATATCCTAGGTCTGTATTAAGAGACTCCCTGCCATATGTTACCTTTTTCATGAAGTCCATTGGAAGGTCACATAAGACAGTCTCGACTGTACTTCTGTTAACCCATTACTCGATAAATATTCATGTATAAAATAATGACATCATGAACATGATTACATATTTTTATAATGGCACACTGACATTGGGATTTTTGGCCATAGTAGAAAGTGTAGAATCATATCTATAATATTTCATAAGCACACAGAGCAGACCCTTATCATACAGCTCCCATAGGATCCGTCTGATCTCGGTCTACTCTGTTTGCAAAGGCATAGAAAGGTGTATGTATGGAGTAAAGGGTTAAAGCATGTTCTACACCTTTTGCTTCTCCGTTAGCTTCATTCTGACAAACTGCAGATTGTGTGTCCTAATATATACAGCAAATGTGGTATACTCTCTCATCCCTGTGTGACTGCTTAAAGTTAATATCTTTGTTTAGGAAGTTGGAGTACCTGTTTTACGGAAATGTTACTTCAAGTAATTTCCAATTTTTAGCTTGTCTGTTTTTCGAAGAAAATATACAAGCTATTGTCGTAACTATTGTCAGTGTTGTTGTCGTCATTGTCATCTGATACTTTTTGTCATCTGGATACTTTAATGTTGGCTACTACTTAACCCTTTCCCTGTTCTATGTTTATTTCAAATTTTGATACCTACTGAATATTCATAGCAAAATAATTATAATGAAATATGGTAGGTAGAACATTGTAGCCAGTTTAGAAAGTAAAGAAACAGATCTATCAAAGTCCATAAGCAAACAGAGCAGACCCTGATCAGACGGCTCCTCTAGGAGCCGTCTGATCTGGGTCTACTCTGTTTGCAAATTGCGTGAAAACATGTTTATATTAGGGAAAGGGTTAACTATTCATGCAAATCTTATGAAACTTAACACAATTGTTCGTCACAAGGGCTACAAACAAACAAGACGAGGGTTGGCACCCGCATGCGGTACTCTTGTTATATGTCCTTCAGATAGAACTTTCGCCCACTTTGGCAGTGTCTGGTAAATTTTCTGCTGTTTAATTTGACAAGTTTTCATCCAGTCTTCACTAAGCATAGAAGTATTGTCTATGGACGTAATATGTTGGTCAAGATTTATAGCCATTTATATCACTTCAGTCACTTACTTTATGACTGTAAGCAGTAATATAACTTCAATCACTTATGTTAGGCCCCTTTGTTTTCAGAAATTCTTACTGTGACGTTTTACCCAGGTTGAGTTTATTATGTGTCATTTTAACATTCTTGTTTTGTTTTCTTTATGTAGAAGAAGAGACTGTTGTAGAAATGTTACCTGTGATGAAGTGTTCCTCCTGTGGGTTGGACATGAACTTGAAACCAAAGAAAAACAAGAATGGGTGAGTGGGATAATATAAGCATTGTGTATTGGGAAGTCCCAAGTATCACTGTCAGACAGTATATACAAACATGCTTAACTCTTTACTCCCTAAGTACACCTTTCTATGCCTTTGCAAACACAGTAGCTCCGGATCAGATGGCTACTGTAGGAGCTGTTTGATTAGGGTCTGCTCTGTTTACTTATGAAATAATTATAGTTCTAACTACAGTTTCTATCAATACCAGAACATCCTGTGTAAGATGCCATTATGAAAATTGGCTAACAAATATTCATGAAGTCTTAATTTCTTGCATGATTACTCAGCAGGGAAAAAATAAACTTAGAAAAGAAAGTCAAAATATGTACATTACAGTTTTTGTTATAGATGTTTTTTGAAACTTTAATTTTTTCTCTCATGGAGATGACTTTTGGCACCTTTACAAACAGAGGAGACCCAGCCAGGTCAGACAGCTCCTGTAGGAGTCAACTGAAAAGAGTATGCAGTTCACTTTATATGGAATAAATTAAGTCTGATTCTGAAGTTTCTGTCACAGCCAAAAATTTCCTTATCAATGTGTAATTATAGAATTTAAGCCCTTGAATATCCATGCAATCATAAGTTTTTAAATTAATTTTTGTGGAGGAAAGGGTTAGATTAAACTAATTACTGTAAAACTTGACTTAACGGTCGCCTTAAATGAATGGTCACCTCGTCTTAACGGTCAGTTTGAAATCCTCCCGACGAAAATCAGTCTTTAATGCACCTGTGCATAGTGCATAGATTGGCCGCTTCGGTGTTTTTCGTTATGTCGGAAGTGAAAACGATTTAAAACCAAGTGTTGACCTTGGCCGTAGGTCAAGATTATAATCGATGGCCTGACAATCCTTTCAACTCCTTTACCTGTTAAATGTGCAAATATGGGGGTGTTGAGAAGTTTGTCTGCGTGTTACTGAATCAAAAGAGATAACATCAAAACAAAATAATCACGCCCTTTCCAAACGTAAATTCCTCACGTTAGAGAATCGAGTGAAGAATAGACATGTACATTTGTATTTCTTGATGTGTCAAATGATTCTGCCTGATATTTATTTTTTCTATTGTGCATGCAATTTACAGTACATGTTGTATTTTACCTGTATTTTAAAGAATAAAATACATATTCTTTTGGATAAGGCATTAAAGTACATGTACATGTAGATATCTTTTGCGTTTGTCTGACCAAACAGAAAAATCTCCCAAAATATCCACCGCTCAATTAAATGGTCACCTTGCTTAAGCGATCAATTTGGCTGCTTCCCTTGACTGGCTGCTTAACACAGGTTTTACTGTAAATAGCAAATAGTGTAGATGGGTATAAATTCAGTTTTGTCCAGGTCTATACTGTTTGCATATGTTTGTATGAATATTTACTGTTAATATGGTAGTAGTATTGACACGAATGTTTTGCTACATGGCTGAAAGCATAATTAGTCCCCCACCGGTTACCGGTTGGGGGACTATAGGTTTGCTCGATTCCGTCCGTCCGTCCGTCCGTCCGTCTGTCCGTCCGTCCGTCCGTCCGTCTGTCACGCTTCGTGTCCGGGCCATATCTCCTACAAAGTTATGCCAAATTCATTATAACTTCACACATTGAAGAAGCATGATGAGGGCTAGTGTCATGCACAAGGGCCATAACTCTAGCATCAATATTTTTGGAGTTATTCCCCTTTTACATATTTTTTTGTCCGGACAATAACTCTTTATCTACTGGTTCAATTGATTGGAAACTTCACATATGGAACAATCATGATGAGGGGTAGTGTCATACACAAGGGCCATAACTCTAACATCAATATTTTTGGAGTTATTCCCCTTTTTCATATTTTCTTGTCAGTCTGTCTGTCACGCTTCGTGTCCGGGCCATATCTCCTACAAAGTTAGGCCAAATTCATTATAACTTCAAGCATTGAAGGAGCATGATGAGGGCTAGTGTCATGCACAAGGGCCATAACTCTAGCATCAATATTTTTGGAGTTATTCCCCTTTTACATATTTTTTGTCCGGACAATAACTCTTTATCTACTGGTTCAATTGATTTGAAACTTCACATATGGAACAAGCATGATGAGGGGTAATATCATGCACAAGGGCCATAACTCTAGCATCTATATTTTTGGAGTTATTCCCATTTTCATATTTTCTTGTCCAGTTAATAACTCTTTATGTACTGGTTCAATTGATTTGAAACTTCTCATATGGAACAAGCATGATGAGGTGTAGTGTCATGCACAAGGGCAATAACTCTAGCATCAATATTTTTGGAGTTATTCCCCTTTTACATATTTTTTTGTCCGGACAATAACTCTTTATCTACTGGTTCAATTGATTGGAAACTTCACATATGGAACAATCATGATGAGGGGTAGTGTCATACACAAGGGCCATAACTCTAACATCAATATTTTTGGAGTTATTCCCCTTTTTCATATTTTCTTGTCAGTCTGTCTGTCACGCTTCGTGTCCGGGCCATATCTCCTACAAAGTTAGGCCAAATTCATTATAACTTCAAGCATTGAAGGAGCATGATGAGGGCTAGTGTCATGCACAAGGGCCATAACTCTAGCATCAATATTTTTGGAGTTATTCCCCTTTTACATATTTTTTGTCCGGACAATAACTCTTTATCTACTGGTTCAATTGATTTGAAACTTCACATATGGAACAAGCATGATGAGGGGTAATATCATGCACAAGGGCCATAACTCTAGCATCTATATTTTTGGAGTTATTCCCATTTTCATATTTTCTTGTCCAGTTAATAACTCTTTATGTACTGGTTCAATTGATTTGAAACTTCTCATATGGAACAAGCATGATGAGGTGTAGTGTCATGCACAAGGGCAATAACTCTAGCATCAATATTTTTGGAGTTACTCCCCTTTTTCATATTTTCTTGTCGGGACAATAACTTTTTATTTACTGATTTAATGTATGAAAGTGAGTGAGTGAGTGAGTTGGGTTTTACGGCACCGCGACACTAAGTAGGTCATATAGCGCCAATGACGAAAATTATGATGAAACGATGAAAATCAATAAAAAATCTCGATCAACGAGTATGTAAATCATTAAAATATACGAAGATGAAAATGTAGAAAGGAATACAGAAATAAAATAATAATAGAACTGGTTAAACAGATTTATATTTTAGAATAAAGACCAGTCTCTTTCAAAAACGAAATTATATTCTCGTACGGAACTGTATGAAATAACTGTTGCATAGAGTCAACAGAAAAGTATTTATGTCTTATTATAGAAAGGTCAATACATTCAATCAAAAAATGTTTTACTGTGTATGGTTCTTGACAGAAGACACATTCTGGTTGAATTTCACGCTTTAGTAAATCGGAGTGAGTAATATGAGAGTGTCCGATGCGACAGCGAGCTAGGACCACCTCATCTCTTCGAACAGATCTATAATTTAAAGGAGATTCACCAATGGTTGGTTTGATGTCATGAAGTTTATTGTTAACATTGCTGTCCCAGGAAACCTGCCATTTGGAACATGTATGCTGTTTAATCAATGGTTTAAAATCAGTATAAGGTATTTTGAAAACTGCCTCATTCAGATTCAGGGATGACTTGGCCGTTTTATCTGCCTCTTCATTTCCCCGAATTCCAAATATGAAAGTAGGTACTAATACCATTCAGGTGGTCATGTATATACCATGGTCAACCACACCATGGGTGGGTGGGGTGGGGAGAGCGGAGGGTTTTTTTTTCAGTCCGGTGGGGGACTCATGTCTTGCATAGCAATACAACATGCCCTTGTTTATCTCTACATTGTAGATCTCATTGTATTTGCATCTTTGGTATATGCCCTTAACCCTTTCGTTCTCAAGCGCTAAAAGCGCGCTTCTATATGTTCGTTTGATCTATTACCATAGCGCTCAATTTTAACAAGCAAATTGGTACTATGACACCGTGTAAGTGGAAGTGAATGTCTGTGTAAACAAACGTATCAAAAACGAAACAAAAAATCAACTTTTTGAGTGTTTTTTTTAAAGCGAATAATGACCCAAAGGGTGCGATTTTTTGCAGAGGAAGCTCGGCGAATCATTTCATCAATGCCCAATGATTCTGATAGAGATTATACTGATTTTTTTGTCATAAAAGGTGACTTAGAAGACAGGTCTGTTTCAGAATCGTCCTTTAGTGATTCAAACAGCTCCGAAACAGATGACACTGTATATTCAACCCCCTCTCTTCTGCCTCAGGGGTAGGGGTTGGGAGTGGGCGTGGTCTTGGTTGTAGTAGGAAAGTGTGAGATCGCCGTAGAAGACGAGTACTCGGCAGAACTGATCGAGTCGGATCCAGAACCCAGCAAATGCATTTCAGCCCCCCTCAGACCCAAAATCCTGCCTATCAATGGGGTGATTTAGATCACTGGACAGTTGTAAACAACCCCGTTCTTAGTGGCAACCATGAACAAACAGTTCCATTAGGATTCATATATCCATTTTCATTTTCAAAACAAAGCCCCCCCAAACTACAAATAACTTTGACATTTGTCATAAAATATAACTAAAGAACATAGTAAAACTTATTTAGACTGAAATTTGCAAAAACAAATCTGTTTAAAACAGTTTTATGAGAGGAAAAACAACAAAATGTCATTTTTCCTGTCGCTGGAGCTCATTTGCATATTATGAATATTGATTATAGGCAGATTTTTTTGTAATTTGCATATGTCAATACAAAAGAAAAAAATCATACCCTTTCCAATGGTATATAGTTTTATGGGTCTTAGACAAATAACAAAAACAGTATTAATGATTACATACATCAGTACACATTAATAAATAATGTTATACAAATTTCCAAAATAGTGCTGAGAACGAAAGGGTTAAAAGGAACAATATAGACCTGCCTATGGCCCTGAACTGTAAGATATATTTCTTTGTGAAACTTTCCTTTATGTGAAACTAAAACTTTCTTTGGCGATTCTAATCAATACAGCCAAGGTAGGGTTTGCCTCAGAAATTTGAATAGACCAGGTCCCGAGATTATAAAACTTTTTGTTTGAGTCAGAGTTCATTATCAAGCATGTCATTAGTCAGATACTGAGTTCATTATCAAGCATGTCATTGGTCTGATACTGAGTTCATTATCAAGCATGTCATTGGTCAGATACTGAGTTCATTATCAAGCATGTCATTGGTCAGATACTGAGTTCATTATCAGGTGTGTCATTGGTCTGATACTGAGTTCATTATCAAGCATGTCATTGGTCAGATACTGAGTTCATTATCAAGCATGTCATTGGTCAGATACTGAGTTCATTATCAAGCATGTCATTGGTCAGATACTGAGTGCATTATCAAGCATGTCATTGGTCAGATACTTGGGAATGAACTCAGACTCAATCACAGAAGTTTTATAAACTCTAGAGTCAGTGTACTTCTTGTCTACAGCTCAGTAGCAGTACTTGTTTTCACTATTGCAGGTACTTTATAGGGTGTATGGGTTTCCCTGAGTGTAAGTCTGTGATATGGCTTCCAGAGAGTATACAGTCTGTATCTGTGATGCAAGACACCTGTCCTAGGGTAAGGCTGATAAATTTCTTGTAGATTTTATCGTTGAGCTTTGTTATGTTTGTGTCATCTGTTTTAGTTTGGATCATATTTCTGTCATCTGGTCTTTCTGTCATATTTTGTTTTGTCATGCTTTCTCATAACACTTCTGCCAGCAGATGGCATATGTGTTCCTTAGAACACTCTTACGATATTTGAAAGTGTCTGTTGGCAGAACCTTATGTGTGTCTCAAAGGCTAAGCAGAAAGTTCTGTAAGATTTCTTTATCTAAATAATGACAATCCTGTGAGAATCAGCTGAGATGCTTAAGTGAATATGAAGTACATTGTACTTGTTTCAAAGAAGACTGATCTTTAGTCTCTTTTATTAATCCTTTACCTGGTAGAGACCCCTTTGCAAACAGAGTAGACTCTGATCAGACAGCTCCTGTAAATCCATCTGATATGAACATGTTTTCACACCTTTGCAAACACATTAGACCCAGATCAGACCGCTCCTGTAAATCCACCTGATATGAACACGTTTCACACCTTTGCAAACAGATTAGACCCAGATCAGAATGCTCCTGTAGGAGCTGTTTGATCAAGGTTTGCTCTGTTTGCATATGAAATTATTGATCTGACTTTGATTATTTGTTATAATGGCATATGAACAGAGGATATTATTGGTGCAGGCAGAAACTACAGAATCAGATCTTTATTATACCTTAAGCAAACAGAGCAGACCCTGATCAGACAGCTCCTATAGGAGCCGTCTGATCTGAGTCTGCTCTGTTTGCAAAGGTGTAATTATTTATGAAGTAAAGGATTAATGCAGAATGAGTGACTGTAGTGACAAACCTTCAATATTTTGTAGTGTGGACCGGATGTACATAAGCTCAGCTTTAAGTTCAAGAGAGGATCAGTTCCAGCCACGGTACCCCTGGAGTAAGTCATAGATAGGGTATTATTAATTGATCCTTTCCCTGTTCAGTATTCATGCAAGAAATAACGACATCATGAATATTTATAAGCTGAATTTTTATAATATAAACTTTTCAAGGACATTTTTAGCTTTGCCAAAAACTGTAGAATTAGATCTTTATCATGTCAAAAGCAAAGAGAGCAGGCCCTGATCAGACAGCTCCTATTTAGTATTGGAAATGTCTGATCCTGGTCTACTCTGTTTTCAAATGCGTGAAAAGGCATTTATATTAGGGAAAGGGTAAAAGTAAATATTTTATTTCCCAGTGAAACCATGTTATGCCCCCACATAGTGGTAGCATATAGGGTTGCCCTTGTCCTTATGTACGTACGTCTGTATGCACATCTAGAAGAATTTGTCCGGACTTCTTTTTGGAAAGTATTTGTCCAATCCACACCAAACTTTACACACATGTTTGTGGCCATTATATCTTGGTCAAGTTCGATAGCCATGTAAATCGCTTCAGTCGTTTAGGAGTTGCGGCCCTTCATTTGCAAAAATGACTTTAAAAATGGCCTTTTCTTTGACAAAAAGTTTGAAGTGGGGGAATCAGTGTCCTATGGACACATTTCTAGTTTTTACTTAAAGACAATTTATACAATTTGTTTCCTTCCAAGATTTTTTTTAATATTTCTATATTTTGTTGTTTAAAGTATGCTGATTTCAAATTGAAAAAGAAAAGAGGAGGTTACAGACCTCGTTTTTGAGTAATTATCATGAAAAAAACATAAGCGTGCTTTTTGCCTTTTACATATGGGACAGTACAAAAATCATGACATCGGTGACATTTTTGTAAATTTCTAAGAAACTTATCCAAGATTTTTTTTTCAAAATTTCACATTTTGTGCGTTATAGTATCCTTAACATGAAATCAAAAAGAAATATGTGGGTTACAGGCTTCGTTTGTGTAAGTAATTACTCAATTTATAATGTAGTGGTGGTGCTCTCCCATGAAAATTACGCCAAAATGGGCGACGTCTTTTGACATCACATTGCTATGACGTCGTATCAATTTGTTTATTATACTACCGGATTTTCCAGTTTAATTTTAAGTTTTTATACATTCAGCTAATTATCTATTAGCATTTTTCTCGTGTTGATACATTTAAGGTTTGTCGAAATCAGTCGTTCGAAATTAGTGTCATCCAGAACACCGGTACCGGTTGTTTCCTTTGTAGAGAGTATTCAGAGCATAAAGCTGCACAGAACTTACTACCGAAATCGTCTTTAATACTGTGTCACTTGCTTTGGTAGGATGACACTTAGAGATGTCTTCTCCATGGTCTGTTTATCTGTTTGTCTCACATTTTAGTTAACACATAGCTGTTTTTTACAATGGCACATGCACACAGGATACCTGGGGTTTTTGGTATTGATAGAAACTGTAGAGTCAGGTCTCTTATAATTTCATAAGCAAACAGAGCAGACTCTGATCAAATGGTTCCTACAGGAACTGGGTCTGGTCTGTTTGCAGAGGGGTGAAAAGATGTTTATATGAAGGAAAGTGTTAACCTGACCACGGTCTATTTCAAACTTTTCTGATATGGCTTTTATGAATGGCATGCATACTCCTGCAGGTTTGCAGCATGCAGACTGTGGTCATGTCAGGCTAGGTCATACTTAACCCTTATCCAGCAAAGTGCAATCTGACTGGCATTTTCTAACAGCTTTGATTCAGGTGAGACTCCTTGTAGCTCAGCACTTCACCAGGATCCAAGCGTTTGACAGTTGGTCAGTAGTTTCAAAAGCTTCAACAAAGTAAATTACTCTTTGCATGCTAAGTCATTGTTCATCTGCAACAGTTGTTGTCTGCTTCAGTTCTTATAATAAAATATTTCTCATTTCTTTGGAAGAATATGATCCAAGTGTCAAACAGTTTTGATCCTGATGAGATGCTGCATGATGTGTCTTCTCATCTGGATCCAGATTGTTTTCATAGGTTATCACGGTTTCGCCGCTGCATGCAACAGAATTAACCCTTTATTACATAAATACGCCATTCTACGCCTTTGCAAAGGGAGAATACCCAGATCAGACAGCTCCTATACATGTATATGATTTTAGTTTCTGCTATGGCCAAAGGTTCCTGTGTCAATGTCCTATTTTATCAAATTGATCTATTACATGAATATTCATAGAGGAAAGTGTTAAGAGTATGAGGAGACATAAGTTTTACAGCACAACAAAGGTTAATAGCTCATTCGTGTGGAGATACAATTGTTGAGGTTTTTGTTTTACAGATACAGCGGATGTATAAAGTGTGATGATATACTTAAGACAGATGTTGGTATCAGGCTTGCCAGGCCCTCCACAGGTAAGTTAACACACAATCTGAATGGGATTAGTCTTTTGTTTTAATAATGCATTAACCCATTCCCCCATATAAACACCTTTTGATGCCTCTGTGAAAGATTCTTTTTGAAACCATTGTTATATACATTTATAACAATGGTTTCAAACTGCAATTCTACAATTACCTTTTTCTAATAAATGCTCCTTTTCAGTAGATTTATTCAATGAGATTGGGTAAAAAATGGCCCATGAGGGAATGGGTTAAAGCCTCTCTTCAAAAGTTATTCAAAACTGGTATTATTCTGAGGTTTTGAGGGAATTAGTAGCATAAGGATAGAAGTTTAAGAGCTTGCGATAAATTTGCATTCTGCATTTAGCATCCTCCTGTTTTAATAGACAAACATGTTTATTCATTAACCATTTACCTGATAGAGATGCCTATGCAAACAGAGTTGACCCATATCAGAAATCTCCTTTAGGAGCTGTCTGATTTGGGTCTGAACTGTGTGCAAAGGTATACATATATGACTTCATCGCTCCCTCCCTTTATCTGTCCGTCTCCGTCTCTCTGTTATGACACCTGTAGGAGCTTTCTGCATTACTGTTGTTTGCATTAAGCAACCATCCCTTCTTACAGAAACTCATTGTTGTTAATTATTTGTCACTAAATTAGCTAGGTTTTAATATACAGTAAAACCTCTCTAAACTAGACGTTAAATTTGATATGAATATCGGTCTTGGAGACAGGAGGCAGCTTAATGCAAGGTGAACGTCCTCTAGGAGCTTTCTGCCTGACTTTCACCTTGCATTAAGCAGCCACCTGCATAAAAGTATCTGAATTCTTCTATACTAGAATTCCGGTTTAGAGAGGTTTTGCTGTACCATGAACCTTTTACTCCATGAATGTTATGTAAAAACTAATGACATCATGAATACTATTAAATTGTATTTAGTTGTGATAATAGTACAGGGACCATTGGCTATGACAGAAATTGTAGAATCAGAGCTATATTATATCTGACAGCCCTTTTCCTCATTTAAACGCATTTTCATGCATTTGCAAACACAGAAGACCCAGATCAGATGGCTTCTATAGGTGCAGTCTGAACAGGGTCTGCTGTTTGCATATGAAACTATAACAGATCTTACTCTGCAGTTTCTATCAATACCAAGAAATCATGTGTACATATGCCAATATAAAAAAATCAGCCAATAAAATTGTGTAAATATTTGTGATGACATTATTTCTTACATTTATACGTATATTTAACAGCTAAACGGATAAGCAAACAGAGCTCACCCTGATCAGACAGCTCTTACTGGGTCTATTCTATTTGCAAAGGCATAGAAAAGGGTATTTATGGTGTAAAGGGTTAAACATTTGATCATCTTCATTTACAATGAAGAAAATATTCCAAAATAGGGAATTAATATAATACATAAATACTTGAATTGCTCTGATCTAATATTTCGACCACTAAGGGCCTTTTTCAAAGATTATCATGTCAAAATACACGTCACATTTTTGTTACTTGCATTCAGCCTTAAAATCAAAGAGAATTATTCTCTTTGATTTTATGGCTGAATGCATATAATTCTCTTTGATTTTAAGGCTGAATGCATGTAACAAAAATGTGACGTGCATTTTGACATGATAATCTTTGAAAAAGGCCCTTAGTGGTCGAAATATTAGATCATCTTCATTTATTTCAGGTAACCAGGAAAACAGGTCAACACCAAGAGACAGTGGTTATAGTGGAAATATTAAGTCTCGTAATTACTCAACCACATCCTCTACACAGCCGGTCAGACAGATGCCATTGACCGGAAACCGGTCCAGTTTCAGTAACAACTCACCTAATAATAGAACTTTAAGCACAAATGCAAATCAAAGTAGAACTACCTGTGTTAATCCAATCCTGAATAATTCAACTTCATCAACAAACTATAGTCCCTGGACTGGAAATTCTGGTAGTGCGAATTCTAGAGTGCCGCTGGCAACAATGAATAAGAACCCGGAGAATGGAGGGGGAGATAACAAGGTTGTATGTAACTGTGGAAATGATGCTATACAGCTTACGGTGCGAAAAGAGGGGCCAAATACAGGTACAGTAAAACGTCTCTAAACCAAACTTTCAGTAGAGGGGTGAGTGGCTGTTTTAACCCTTCATGTTCATGAAAGAAATATTTATATTAATTAGATATTTTAATTAGCATATGACCATAAGACATTTTGGTGCTAGCAGAAACTAGAATCTGATCTATATTATACCATAAACAAACAGAGCAGACCCTGACCAGATGGCTCCTATAGGAGCCGTCCGATCTGGGTCTACTCTGCTTGCAAAGACTTGAAAAGGCGTTTATATGAAGGAAAGGGTTAATGCAAGATGAAAGTCCCAGGACAGCTTTCTGCTCAACTTTCACCTTGTGTTAAACTGCCACCCATCTTAACCCTTTACCTGATGCCTTTGCAACAGAGTAGATCCAGATCAGAGTGCTCCTGCAGGAGTCATCTGATCAGGGTCTGCTCTGTTTATAGATTTGATCCAAGAGTTGATGCCTTGGCAAAATGTTCTCTTTTTCTCATGTCAGTATAACAATTCAGTTACGTTATGATGATTTCTTATATATGTGAATTAATGGGATATGGACTGAAATTGGTATGGGTGTAACAGGAAATTTAACCCCCCCCCCTCCCCCTCTTCCTAAGAAATTTACCCCCACCCTGGAAATATTGTTTATTCAATAACCATTTACCTGATAGAGATGCCTTTGCAGAGTTGACCCATATCAGACCCCCACTTACAGAATTTTGTATTCTATATAAAAGGTGTATAATGTTGTATTTGTGGGTAATAGGTTAAACAATCATCTGCCTTAAGAACTCTTTAATCCTTTACTCCATAGATACTCATTTTAATGCATTTAATTTATTCTTTCACTCAAGAAAATAGTTCCACTTTATACAGTCATAAATATGCAACATAAGAAATATTTTTCATATCCTGAAATTTGAGTAGAAATATATCCAGTAGGAGATTTCTACTTTAATTTTAGGCTGCTCTCACACAGAAGCTATGTTGGAAAGGGTTAAGCTATCACTAAACCTGTTAAATATAATTATATATTAAGTTGTCATTATCTGGGTTGCTTAAGGAGCTTTCTGTCAGAAAAAAATAAACAAAAGCTTCTCGTTTATCTATTACTTTCATCCTGCTAAATTAAGCTACCACCTTTCAAAATGTCATACCTTAGAAGTCGTAGTTATCTTGGATGAGATTATACATTTATTTTAAATTAATTGATTGCCTGTTGAATAATAAAATTTAAATATACATGTAATATACTTTTATATTGCTTCTTGTTTTCATTTTTACCATAAAACTACAACATAAACTTCAATAATTGGCAGTTTTATACAGGTTTCACTTTATTGTAAAAATACAGCCAGCAAAGGCAACACAATAGGCTTACATGGATGGATAAAGCAACAAAGTGGATTGCAATGCCTTAACTAAAAGGCTGGGAAAGATTTTTACAAGTCATTTTGCTCTGTGTGTGTGTGGGGGTGGGGGGGGGGGTTAAATTTCCTAGGAATTTCCTCTCCTGGGGGGTGAAGATTTTCAGGAGGGGGGGGGGGGGTATATTTTCTGTTACACATGCATATATTTGAATGTTTTATTGGAGAGTATTTATATTTATTGTATGACTCAATGAACAAACATAACATATGCATATGACACATGATCACATAATTACAAGAATCATGTTACATCCCAAACATAGAAAAACAAATGGAAAAATGTGGCTGATGTGGCTGCAGAAAAATTCTTGAAAAACAGAAATGGTAGACTGAGGGCTGTTCCATTTAAATGTGTATTAGGGGGCAGGAAGGCATTTTAAAACACAGCTATGCATGGGTGGGTTTCGTTGCAAAAATGGTACTATATGTATTTGGTTGTGCAATAGCAAAAAACATCTATGGGTGGGTGGCCGAATTTGAAAGTGCCTTCCTGCACCCCCATACACATTTAAATGGAACAGCCCTGAGCATGTGTCACAAAATCCTCACAATTAGTAGTACCTAAGCCCAACAGTCAGCTTGTGACAGCTGGGTAACACACTGAATTCAGTCTAATCTCATGAGCTAATGTAGTATACACCAGCCCATACAGTGACAATACCCACCAACTGAGTGGCAATACCTGCCAACTGAGTGGCAATACCTGCCAACCAAGTGGCAATACCTGCCAACCAAGTAGCAATACCCACCAACAAAGAGGCAATACCCACCAAACAAGTGGTAATACCTGCCAACCAAGTAGCAATACCCACCAACAAAGTGGCAATACCCACCAACCAAGTAGCAATACCCACCAACAAAAGTGGCAATACCTGCCAACAAAGTGGCAATACCTGCCAACCAAGTAGCAATACCCACCAACAAAGTGGCAATACCCACCAACCAAATGGCAATACCTGCCAACCAAGTAGCAATACCCACCAACAAAGTGGCAATACCCACCAAACAAGTGGTAATACCTGCCAACCAAGTGGCAATACCTGCTAACTGAGTGGCAATACCTGTCAACCAAGTGGCAAAACCTGCCAACTAAGAGGCAATACCTGCCAACCAAGTTGCAATACCTGCCAACTTAGTGGCAATACCTGCCGACTAAGTGGCAATACCGTCCAACCGAGTGACAATACCTGCCAACCATGTGGCAATACCTGCCAACTGAATGGCAATACCCGTCAACCAAGTGGCAATACCCACTTTTTTTTATATACACTTTTGGCCTATTTTCAGGTCGCCAATTCTACAAATGTGGGGGCTCAACGTGCAATTTTTTCCTGTGGGCAGATGAGGCAGGGGATGGCAGTAACAACAACAACAACAACTACAACAACAACAACAACAGCAACAGGTTAATTGTATACTATAGTAATTACCCTAAATATTATGTCAAACAAACTATAAATGCAAATAGTACTGACACCAAGATTATAAAACTTCTTGCTTGAGTCTTAGGTCATACTTAAGAATCTTACCTATCAGATACATGAGAAGTATTCAGACTCAGAAGTTTTATAATCTCAGACCCAGACCAAAATGAAACTTTTCTTTATGGAGCAGTTTGATCAGGGTTTACTTGCGACTGCATTGGTTTCATTTAAAGTTGTCAAAATAGTGCAGAACTGCCTTATTCAGTTTACAAATTGATGGAGAGGGAAGATTTGATGTTGGAAAGTAACAATGTATTAGGATACATGGACAGATTGATGGACAGACTGACGGACAGACGGATGACAGATTCCTCTAAAAATTAATCTCATCCAAGGTTTTATTCATGACAATTCTTAAAGCAAATTTGAGAAACAATGAAGTTGAAGAAATGAAAGTGCTAGATGAGTAACAACGTATTATGATACACAGACTTGTTGCTGTTGTAAAGGTGACAAAAGGAGTCTGTCAGGTAAAAGGTCAAGTGTAAGAATGGGAAAAAAAATTGTGTAATGGAAATCTGAACCAAAAGTAGATGCTTTAATAATACTCAGCCAGGCGATCAACTAACATTTTGTGCAAAAAAGTAACTATTTTGCATCTGCACCTGAGTGTCCAGATAGTGCAATGGTTAGCACACTCTCATCATACCACTGCTACCCAGGTTCAATCCCAGGTCGGGAAAGTTAGTGAGAGGATACAGTGGTTGCTCATACAGACACATTAACTTTCTCCATCCATGACACTAAGAGTGACTCTTTTTGCAAAGGTTGCAGCAAATTCACATCATATTGAGAGCTATTTATACTTATTTTGCACAGACTTAGTAGCACTAGCTACTCCAGTAACAGTTCTACATCAACATACCCGCCAGCTAACACAGGTCAGGGGACCTGGAACAACCAGTCAGGGTCAGGGGACTGCGTAAACTGTGGTTGTGGACAGGCTGCAAAAAGGTAGGCAAGAATAAAGTACAATCTCTCTACAGTTACCACTCATTTCAGCTGAGGACTACCATATTATATTAATTAGGGAGCATTTACATACATACATATACATATAGAATATATAAGGAAATAATTTGGGACTTTGAAAGAAGATCGACACGTCGAGAAAGTCGACACGTTGAAGTTCAACTCACCGAAGTTGTACTGTATAAAGCAAATAAAGCACAGAAATTCTTAATTTTGCAATCAAGTTTTGGTATTAAGCGACGCTCTTCTGTAATGGTGTACTTCGGTAATAGTATGCTTCTTTCATTACCCTTAAAAACACTGTCTTTATTCACTTGACTTGCTTTACAGAAGTCCCCCTTTTACTCATGAGTCTGATATATTTTGCAGCCTGACTGTCCAGAAGGAAGGGCCCAACAAAGGAAGACCGTTTTATGCATGTCCTGCCCCAAGGGGCCAGGGTTGTAACTTCTTTCAGTGGGCAGATGAGGATGGAGGAGGAGGGGGAGGAGGAGGGGCATTTGGTGGTGAGTATGACCAGAGCCAAATTCTGACAAATATTATGACTTGATGTAACAAATTTGTACTGTTAATAATTTGTGTCTAAACAATGTGAACTGTTGACTTTGATAACATTGAGGTAGGTTTCTCTAGATTATTTTGGTGGCGCCTTGACCTAGTGGTTGAGCATTGAGCTGATAACCCAGGGGCTCGGGGATCAAATCTTGGCTGGGCCGACTCGAAATTTCAGAGATGGTTTTCAGTGTCTCCCACCTGCACAAGGTTGCCCCCTCTCCAGCCATGGGTTAAAATAGGTACCATTGAGGGTCACTAGCTTGTACTGCGGCTGCGTAATCGCACCATATGTTAGCAGTGCTTAATATTGTAGGCGAATGGCTTAATGACTAGTGGTGTTAATGTACAGTTGGCTGAGTGGTCATTCAGACTAAAAGTAGACTATAGCTAGGCACTTTGCTTTAAAACCCTGTATCGGATGAATATTCATGTAAGAAATAATGAAATCATGAATATAAATTTTATTCACTGGATGTTTATAATGGCGTATGAACAGAGGAACTTTAATCCTTTACTCCATAAATGTGCCTTCCTATGCCTTTACAAACAGAGTAGACCCAGATCCGCTCAGGGTCCGCTCTGTTTGCTTATGAAATAATATAGATTTTTATGCCCCCCCAACGGCGGGCATATATTAATCGCATTGTCTGTCCGTCCATCCGTGTCCCTTCTATAACTTTTTTATCTGCGAATGGATTTCAAAATAACCTGGCACAAATGTTCACTACACAAAGACGATGTGTCGCGTTCAACTCCCTAGTCCTTGGGTCAAAGGTCAAGGTCATCTTTCAGGGTCAAAGGTCACAAACGCACTCTTGTTCATCAAGTAATGTGTTAAACTGAAAATATTCTATGTAAGATTGATTATGATATAAGATTATTTAATGCCTTCTTAAGAACATTCAAATTTCTGTTGAACTACAGGTAGCAGCAGAGGTGGGTCCTGGGCTGGTGGCGGTGCTGGAGGCAAAAAGAGGCCTGCCTCCTCTGATAAAGGAGCTCCAGCCAAAAAAGGCAAGAAGTGTGGCCTGTGTGGTGTCGAAGGTTGGTTAACATTATAGCTCTGATTAATTTTATCATAACCCTTTACCTGATAGACCTACTTTTGACATCTCACTCAATACACTCAGATCAGATGGCTCCTGTTGGAACTGTCTGGTAAAGGTCTACTGTGTTTGCTTATGGAATGTATAGCTCTGATTCTACAGTTTCTTTCATGGCCAAATATCCTGTGTTCATTTACAGTAAAACCCCGCTAATGTGACCACCTAAAAGAGGTATAATTCTGGGTGCTAGAGGCAGGTGGTAGCTTAATGCAGGACAAAAGTAATGCAGAAAGCTCCTAGAGGAGCTTTCTGCATTACTTTTGCCCTGCATTAAGCAACCACCTGCTTATAAAGACACCCATGTTTATTCATTAAGTGGTCACAGAGGGGTTCTACTGTACCATTATAGAATTGTCATAATGTCATTGTTTCTTAATACATATAATTATATTCATCAGATGATGTAGGAGCTGTCTGATCAGGTCCTTTTCTTCTGCCATGACAATGAATTTCCTTTTTTTTATAATTTTGATAAAATAATGAAATTGATTTATTACATTTAGTTTGTCTGTTTTGCTAAGAAAAACTATGAGCTATTTTCGTAACTCCGGTTGTTGTAACTCTGGCATCTGCATTGTAGCTGTCGTTGTTGTTATCTGAAAACTTTAATGTTGGCTATTACTTCTTTACAATTTGTGCAAATCTTATGATACTTCACAGACTTGTTCACTATCACAAGGGCTACAATTGATCTGATGAGCGTTGGCACCCACAAGTGGTGCTCTTGTATTAACCCTTTCCCTAATGAACATTTATGCATGATTTGATTACTTCATGAATATTCATTACTTATTATAATGTAAAAAAATTCAAGAGATTTTTTGTCTTAGACTAAAATTGTAGGGTCAGATCCTATTCCATGTGTAAACAGAGCAGACCCTTGTCAGGCGGCGCCTGTAGAAGTCATCTGATCTGGGTCTACTCTGTTTGCAAAGTCTGGCAGGAACATTTATGAAGTAAGCGTTCAGTGGAGCTGTACATTGAGGATTTTAACTCTTAGCTTTGTAATCAAACATCTGCAATAACTTATGCATTAACTCTCTACTCCATATATATGCCTTTTAACGACTTTGCAAACAGAAGAGACCCAGATCAGACAGCTCCTGTTGGAGATGTCTGATCAGAGTCTGGTGTTTGCTTATGGAATTGCAGAGATCTGATTCTGCAGTTTCAGCCATTGCCAAAATTTCCTGTGTTCAAGTAATTATGTCTCCCCCCATATTTATTTGGGGGAGACATATTGTTTTCGTGAGAGTTGTCTGTCTGTCTGTCCGTCTGTCTGTCTGTCCGTCTGTCCGTCACACTTTTTGTCCGGACGATAACTTCAATATGCCTGATGCCAGTTGATTGAAACTTCATATATGGATAGAGCATAATGAGAGGAAGTGTCATGCACAAGGTCCATACTCTGGCTTCAAGAATATAGGAGTTATTGCCCCTTGTAAAAAAAAATCACACGTTTTTGTCCGGACGACAACTCCTATATGACTCATGTCATTGGATTGAAACTTCATATATGGAAAGAGCATAATGAGAGGAAGTGTCATGCACAAGGTCCATAACTCTGGCTTCACTAATATAGGAGTTATTGCCCTTTGTAAAAAAAATCACACTTTTTTGTCCGGACGATAACTCCTACATGGCTCATGCCATTGGATTGAAACTTCATATATGGAAAGAGCATAATGAGAGGAAGTGTCATGCACAAGGTCCATAACTCTGGCTTCACTAATATAGGAGTTATTGCCCTTTGTAAAAAAATCACACTTTTTTGTCCGGACGATAACTCCTACATGGCTCATGCCATTGGATTGAAACTTCATATATGGAAAGATCATGATGAGAGGAAGTGTCATGCACAAGGTCTATAACTCTGGCTTCACTAATATAGGAGTTATTGCCCCTTGTAAAAAAAATCACACTTTTTTGTCCGGACTATAACTCCTATATGGCTCATGCCATTGGATTGAAACTTCATATATGGAAAGAGCATAGTGAGAGGAAGTGTCATGCACAAGGTCCATAACTCTGGCTTCACTAATATTGGAGTTATTGCCCTTTGTAAAAAAATTCACAATTTTTTGTCAGGACGATAACTCCTATATGGCACATGCCATTGGAGTGAAACTTCATACATGGAAAGATCATAATACGAGAAAGTGTCATGCATAAGATCCTTAACTGGGGCTTCAATAAATTTAGAGTTATTGCCCCTTGTACATTTGTTTAACGCTTTCTTGTCCGGACGATAACTCCTACATGGCTCTTGCCATCGTATTGAAACTTCATACATGGAGAGAGCATGATGAGAGAAAATGTCATGAACAAGGGCCATAACTCTTGCTTCAATACTTTTGGAGTTATTGCCCTTTGTTACATTTTTGGCCGATCAATAATTCTTGTTCGACTGATGCTATTGGAATGACATTTTATTTATGGAAAGGGCATGATGAAAGGTAAGTGTCATGCACAAGGGCCATAACTCTGGTATCAATATTTTTGGAGTTATTAGCTGTTATCATTTTGTTTGGAAAGTGCATAATGAGGGGAAGTATCAATCATCAGGTCCATAACATTTTTAGTGATTTCCCTTTACATATTGTTTTTGTTAGAGGGGAGACATCCGTTTTTGTGACAAAAACCTCTAGTTATAAATGTTCTTCTAAATAATATTTATGATCTGTTTAATACTTGAATATTCATGGAGTAAAGGGTAAATTCTGAATGTGATTTGACTTTGTATTCTGAATAGAAAAACTGTTTCTGCTGTATATTCTTTTCGTAGAAGTATTTTTAAAATAAAGTAAACATATGATAGAATGGAAGTAGATCTGGATATATCAGTTACAGGTCAACATTTAGTCGCAAGCACAATTGGTTATGACAAAAAATGTTTGGTACAGAACAATTTCTCTCAATATAGTTGACCAAAATTTGATGACCATTGCATATACATAGCTTGGATCCAGGTAAGACTGTAACTCAGCATCACATTAGGATCAAAACTGTGTGATACTCTGACAGTTTCGTTTTTAACCCTTTACTCCATGAATGTTGTTTGTTTAAATATTAATTGGTTAATATTTACAGTGTCATATGAACAAGGAAAGTTTTGGACCCTGTAAGAACTGTAGAATCTGATCTATATAGTTCCATAAGCATACAGAGTAGACTTTGATCAGTCGCTCCTACAGGAGCCATCTGATCTGGGTCTCCACTGTTTGCAATGGTGTATATATGGAGTAAAGGGTTAAAGAAGTGGAAGCAGACAAAATTGTATTTAGACAAATTTACCCAAAGCTAAATAATCATGGGTCTTTCTCTACTATTTGCCTTATTAGACATTATATTTAGTATACTGTATACATGTATAAAGTTAGGGGAATAAGCCTAGTTATGTTGTTATGTATATATTTCAGGTCATACAAAGAGAACTTGCCCACACAAGTGAAGCTGCACGAGATTGTTGTCTGGGGATGGTCTTAGTAAAATTCTTATTTCTGTTATTATTATGATAATGTAAGGAAACATCTTTATGTCTTGCGGGAAACGTTTTTCTCCAGATTTTGTTATAGAAAATGTAATGTGAATTCTTGCAAATGATTTAAAGATACTGTTACTGGATACACAGTGCATTTTTTGTTATGAGCATGTACTATATGATGCAACACACTGATATCGATTTTTATAATAAAGAAAATATACACATGCTGGTATTTCTATTCTCTCATGGTAATAATATGAAAGATAAGCCTTGACGTTGTAGAGCTGTTCCCTTATTGATTAGCCTTTACTCCATAGATATGAGTTTTCCTACAGAGTAGACCCAAATCAGATGGCTCCTGTTTGCTTTCGAAATAATATACATGTAGATAGATTCTACAGTTTTTGCCATGGCTAAAAACTCCAGTGTTCATATGCCATTATAAAATAGTGTCTAATTAATAGTCCTAGTACATGAATATTTATGGAGTAAAGGGTTAACCCTTTCCTCCATAGGCTATTTTTAGACCCAACCTCTTTGAATGAATCTACCCAAAAGGAGCATTTACTAGAGAAAAATAAAATTTTAGAATTTTGTAGTTTGAAACCATTGTGATAAATAGAGCATATAGGAGCATATGCTCTATTTATCACAATGGTTTCAAGAAGTGTTTTTTACAGAGGCGTAGAAAGGCGTATTTATGGAGTAAAGGGTTAATCAATGGTAGAGCCTCATCATCACAAGGCCCATATAAATAGTGCCATCTGAAAAAATTATTACCTGCTTCATAATTCTTCAGTTTCTCTTAACCCATTCCCTCATATTGACACCTGTGTAAAAATCCATTGTGATAAATAGAGCATTTGCTCCATACGATCAAATGCTCCTTTTATCTCAATGGTTTCAAAACTACACAATTCTATTTTTTCCCTTTTATCTAGTAAATGCTCCTTTTTAGTAGATTTATTCAAAGAGGTTTGATCTAAAATTAGCCTATTAAGGAATGGATTAACCCTTTCCCTGTTGGATATTCATGTAAGAAATAATTACATTGTGAATATTTATTATAAAACTTGATTTTTTAACACGGCATATGTACATACAATTTTTGGTATAGGTAGAAACGATAGAATTTCATTAGCAAACAGACCACCCTGATCAGATAGGAGCCATCTGATCTAGGTCTACTCTGTTTGCAAAGGTGTAAAAAAGGTTATAAAGGGGTGATTTTGCAGGACACACCATCAGAGAAAATGCAGCAAATTCTCTCATTAGCAGCCAATAAATGAATAAATGTGAAGGTCTATAGGAAATGATGATTGCTTAATGCAGAATAAAATCCCAGGATTATACCTATTTTTGAGTGGTCATAGAGGAGAGATTAATAGAATCAAGCATGGGTTTTGTTAAAGCCAGGGGTTTCTATACCCAAGGTTGGTCTGTTCCAGTCGGAAACGAGCTTTACCCCGACTTCAACAAAATCCATTCTTGATTATTTTTCTTGCCGAAATACGCCCTAAAACCAAGTAAATTAACGGATTTTGTGAAGTACTACTTTACCTTGCGTAATACGACTTCTTAATAGCAACAAACTGCAGCATAAAAGCGTGACACCAAATGACGTCATTTATTATGACAACCACCAACGTTACGTTTTGGCGTAAAATATAAATGACTGAGTGACTACAAAATGTCTTCGGTTAATTAAATAGGCTTTTAAAATGTTTATATGATAAATAGAATTTCATATTTGTGCTAATTATGTCTCCCCCATTTATGGGGAGATATATTGTTTTTGCCAGAGTTGTCTGTCTGTCCGTCCGTCTGTCCGTCTGCCCGTCTGTCTGTCTGTCCGTCACAAACTTGTGTCGCGCGTATCTCTGAAACCAGTTGGGCTAGAGTCACCAAACTTCACAGGAATGTTCACCAGCATGAGGTGTTGTGCACCCGGGGTTTTTGAATTGTCTCCCCCTGATAACTTTGGAGTTATTGCCCCTGATGACTTAAAATTAGAAAAACTTTGTGTCGCGCGTATCTCTGAAACCGCTAGTACTAGAGTCACCAAACTTCACAGGAATGTTCACCAGCATGAGTTGTTGTGCACCTATGGTTTTTGAATTGTCTCCCCCTGATAATTCTTGAGTTATTGCCCCTGATATGAATACTTAAATTTATACAAACATTGTGTCGCGTGTATCTCTGAAACCAGTAGGGATAGAGTCACCAAACTTCACAGGATTGTTCACAAGCATGAGTTGTTTTGCTCTTGGTTTTTTAGCTCACCTGAGCAAAGCTCAGGGTGAGCTTTTGGGATACTTGAATGTCTGTCGTGCGTCGTCCGTCGTGCGTCGTCCGTCGTGCGTCGTCAACAATTTGCTTGTGAACAATCTAGTGGTCACAATTGTAGTCCAATCTTCATGAAACTTGGTCAGAATAAATGTCTTGATAAAATCTCGGACGAGTTCGAAAGTGGGTCAAGTTGGGTTAAAAACTAGGTCACTAGGTCAAATAGTGGGAAAACCTTGTGAACCCTCTACAGGTCACATTTTTAGCCCAATTTTCATGAAACTTGGTCAGAATGATTGTCTTGATAAAATCTTGGAGGAGTTTGAAAAATGGGTTATGTGGGGTAAAAAACTAGGTCACTAGGTCAAACAGTAGAAAAACCTTGTGAACACTCTAGTAGTCACAATTTTAGTCCAATCTTCATGAAACTTGGTCAGAATGAATGTCTTGATAAAATCTTGGACGAGTTCAAAAGTGGGTCAAGTGGAGTTAGAAACTAGGTCACTAGGTCAAACAGTCAAAAAACCTTGTGAACACTCTAGTGGTCACATTTTT
Organism: Azorinus chamasolen; assembly: GCA_963576725.1. Taxonomy (NCBI): domain Eukaryota; kingdom Metazoa; phylum Mollusca; class Bivalvia; order Cardiida; family Solecurtidae; genus Azorinus; species Azorinus chamasolen. Next base: position 62,283,016 of record OY755236.1, on the reverse strand, counting down.
TTGTCCAATCTTCATGAAACTTAGTCATAATGATTGTCTTGATAAAATCTCAAACGAGTTTGAAAGTGGGTTATGTAGGGTTAAAAACTAGGTCACTAGGCCAAATAGTAGGAAAACCTTGTGAACACTCTAGATGTCACATTTATAGCCAAATCTTCATGAAAATTGGTCAGAATGATTGCTCTAATAAAATCTTGGACAAGTTTGAAAGTGGGTTATGTGAGGTCAAAAAGTAGGTCACTGGGTCATATCTTAGAGAAATCGAGTTTACACTCCAGTGGCCACATTTTTAACCAAGTCTTCCTCAAACTTGCTCAGAGTGTTTGTCTTGGTGATATCAAGGTTGAGTGTGATCATGGGTTGGGTGGGAATAAAAAGTAGGTCACTAGGTCAAAGCTTACAAAAATTACTTTAGAGGGCACATTTTTAGCCCAATCTTCATTGGTCAGAATCATTGTCTTGATAAAATCAATATACTAAATCTTTGAAAATCTTGTTCTGCAGAACCACTGCTCATGATCCACTGTTCATGATCCACTATCAACATTGTTCATATATTGCCCCTAAGGTCAATATTGACCCTACCCATGGGCTACCCAGCAATAATCTTAAATCTATGGTAATCAGGTGAGCGATTAAGGGCCATCTTGGCCCTCTTGTTTTAATTGTCTCCCCCTGTTAACTTTGGAGTTGCTGCCCCTGATAACTTAAAATGAGACAAACTTTACTTAGTGTTGTGCATATCTCTGAAACCACTAGGGATAGAGTCACAAAACTTCACAGGAATGTTGACCAGCATGAGTTGTTGTGCACCTGGGATTTTTGAATTGTCTCCCCTTGATAATTCTTGAGTTACTGCCCCTGATATGATTACTTTAAATTAGAGAAACTTTGTGTCATGCATATCTTTAAAACCACTAGGGCTAGAGTCACCAAACTTCACAGGAATGTTCACCAGCATGGGTTGTTGTGCACCTGGGTTTTTTTAATTGTCTCCCCCTGATAATTCTTGAGTTACTGCCCCTGATATGTTAACTTGAAATTAGAGAAACTTTGTGCTGCACGTATCTCTGAAACCAGTAGGGCTAGAGTCACCAAACTTCACAGGAATGTTCACCAGCATGAGTTGTTGTGCATCTGGGTTTTTCAATTGTCTCCCCCTGATAACTTTGGAGTTACTGCCCCTTATGACTTAAAATAAGAGAAACTTTACTTTGTGTCACATGTATCTCTGAAACCACTAGTACTAGAGTCACCAAACTTCACAAGAATGTTGACTAGCATGTGTTTTTGTGTACCTTGGGCTTTTGAATTGTCTCCCCCTGACAATGTTGGAGTTATTGCCCCTGATGACTTAAAATTAGACCCTGATAAGTTTGGAGTTACAGACATTACACTTGTGTATTGGAAAGAGGATGGGAGGGGGAGACATCTGTTTTTGTGACAAAAACAAACCTCTAGTTACTTATATTAATTTTAATTTATAAGGTTGTTGCCTATAGAAATGTTGGTATACTTCTGTAAGAGTTACTTCCCTTTTATTAACTTCGCCTAATCGCGCATATGAATACACTGGACAAGGGGTGTTCCAAATGATGATTTCTAGTACTGCTATTTTTAGTAACTCAGCTTATCTAGCACGTCCGAGAAGCGAGGAAAATTGCATTCTGAGGAGAAGCCTAGATACTCTATATACCACCTGGGACTGAAGTGTGTGTTAGGGTCATTACAAATTGCCTCATACCCTTGAAATAATTAACCCTTTACTCCATAAATATGCCTTTGCAAACAGTAGATCCACATCAGACAGCTTCTATAGGAGCCATCTAATTGGGGTCTGCTCTGTTTGCTTATGATATAATATAGATTTGATTTTACATTTTCTGCTATGTCCAAACACTCCTATGTCCCTGTACTATTGCTATTAATATAATTAATTGATATTCATGATGTCATTATTTCTTACATAAATATTCATGGAGGAAAGGGTTAAAGAAGGCATACGATGGATTGGACTGATAATCATGATCCAGTTTAACTACTTGTACTTGTGTGCTAATTAGTTGTCTGCAAAAAATTGTCTCCTCAAATTTGCAATTAAAGTGTCAAACAGAATGGACTCTGATGAGATATATAATTACATGGCCGTTTGACACTCGGTTTGAATAGAAATATAAGAAATGAGAACTTTGAGAATTGTAGCAGATGACAAGTTTTGCATACAAATGTTGAGATAGTGTTAAAAGGCTTAATGTTATGATTAACTCTTTCTAAATAGTGAGTGAATTTGTGAAAGTATGGAACTAAATGAGGAGCCAAGTAATTCTGTTGTCAGTATCCAAACTGTTGGGTATGGAACTGATTGAGATGTCTAGTAATTCTGTGTGTTGTCAGGATCCAAACTGATGGACATTTTGATCATGCTGTAGAAAAGAAAAGAAAATTGTAATTTTGGGATCGAGTCGGATAGAAAATAAGTTCAAATAAAACCAAATCCAATGAAATGCCTTTATTGCTCCAACAATAACTTCTCCCACTATTGTCAACTTCATGAACATACTACAACATTAATGTTTAAATAAACTTTGAAACACTCTCATCAACCAGAAATATACACATGATTTTCTATAATATACAAAATTACAGTAAACCCTGTTGTAAGTGACCATTTGATGATTAATCCCTTCAGTGCCATGAAGACTAGCCTGATATCATATGCAAACAGTTTGGATCCAGATGAGACGCCAAATAACACGGTATCTCGTCCGGATCCAAACTGACAGTTTACTGTGTTATAAAGAAATTGAACAAACACCATCTCTAAAACTTGAAGCAGATGAAAATGCCTCCAGCAGACAAAAATGCTCAGCAGCTGGCACTGAAGCGTTAAACTAAGGAGTTAAAAAAGTGAGGTAGTTGCTTAATGCAGGACAAAAGTAATGCAGGAAGATGTCTGCATCATTTTTGCCCTGCATTGAGCTACCATCAGTCTTAAAGTCTGAGAATTAAGACTTCTGTTTCAATGGTCGCTTAAGGCAGGTTTTACTGTACAAGTCTGAAACAAACTGAACTGTACCAATTTTGCTGTAAATCTCTGAATAATTAATTCTTTAAAAGTTTATACAAAGACCTAATACTTTCAACAACTCTGAACAAAGCCATAAGAGTATATCCCTAAAGGTTTTGCGAACTGACACCCAGACTAGCCCTGATCAAGGTCTACACAGTTCACAAAGCCTAACACCATGCAGCTCATATCTACCAAAGTAACAGTGATAACTTCCATACATGTATGTATCCAAGTATAGGACTTCAAATTTCCCCACTGCAACCATCTGCAAAGTTGAGTATATAAAGTCAATTCTGCACCAGTTTGATAATTCTAAATGAAAGTAATGGAGTTACAAATCGCGTAGACCCTGACCAAACTGATCCTTCAGGGGCATCTTGTTCTGGGTCTACACTGTTTGCCAAACTTTGTCTGGAGGAATATTTATGGCAATGGTATATATTATTTCTATTTTAATTTTAGGGTATGAATGATACGAGCCTACATGTATGTTTGCGAACATTGTTTGAAACTAAAAGTGCAATGATAGGGAAAACACCAGAAATGGTGTCAAATGAACTTTAACCCTTTCAGCCCTGGACATGCATGCACTGTCATTTGCAAACAGTGCAGACCCTGATCAGAGGGCTCCCACATACTCATACTGAGTGGACTCTATACACTAATGGGATATCCCACACTGATAATTCAGGATTAAAAGAGTTAATGTTACAATAATTCATATACCCCCACAACACTGCCTTTACTTTCCACTTTTGTGAAAATACAGCAAACACTGTGAAAGTAGTTTGCTCCACACAGAAATTGCAAGATCAAAAATGGCTACAAGAAAACAATTCTGACAGGCACTGTACCTTGACATGTCAATTACTGGTGAATGTTTAACATCAGCAACAAGCTGACTGCTGTGCACCCACTTTGGTTTGCAGGGATATAACGAGGTTTCCTTAGAGAACAACATATATATTATATATACCGAGCAAAGTAATAACACTAATAAACCCTCCCAAAACAATAAATGTACAAAGACAATATTGCACAATATCCACATCACTTTGATACTGCCCATCAAATTCATGTTAATTTTCAAATGTCTTCTCTTACTCATCCAACAAATGAAGCTCTAGATAACATTGTCTGATATCTTGGCAAATAAAGCTCTTCTGCGAATTTTTATTATTTTAAATTCTTTGCAAATGTTTGCAACAAGTCTGAACAAGAGCGTTCAAGAAGCACATGTGTCACCTTCTGAAAGCTTGACAAAAAAAAAGAGAAAGATTGACAAAATAAAGAAGTGATCCCTTAGTGTCAACCTTGCAAAAACGGGTGACACGTCCCCTCCTGCATACAGGCAGCTTTCTATCATATATCGGTACACTTTCTTTACACTCCATAATCCTGCCTTTTGATGGCTCTGCAAACAGAAGATGCAGGTCAGTAGAAACTATCTGATTAGGGTTTGCCTCCATGTTGCAATCTGATTATCTGTTGCCATGGCAATAATTCCCTTATTTTTTATTTCAATACAAGAATTAAATCAATACAAATAACTGACAGTCTTTCATGAATATTCATGAAGTAAACACTTAAATATGATTCTAATTTATGAGTGATAATGGGTAAAAGTTTGACAATTACATACATGGAATGCATAGAAAAGCAGGTATTTCGATCAATGATTTGGTCTCTTGTTCAATTCAATGACACTATTATCCCATTCCCTCATATTGGCAACTCTGTAACATTACCTTTTGAAACCATTGCAATGAATAGGAAATTTGCTCCATAGGAGTAACAATAGCTTCAAAACTATGCAATTCTAAAATGTTCCCTTTTTTCAAGTAAATGCATCATTTCAATAGATTTATTCAAAGAGGTTGGGTCTAAAAACAGCCCATGAGGAATGGGTTAAAACACAATATAAATTCAATGAACATCATAGATGTCCCTCTGTATAAACATCTCTTACAGTATTCATACAGTAAACATTTTTGCTTCTCACAGTAAGTATTCAATATAGAAAAAATAGCATGTTGCTTCTCATAGCAAATGTTCAGAGAGTACATATGTTGTTTCTCTGGTCTAACTATTTGCCTATTAGTGTGTCTGACCAAATATTTAATGTAAATACAATAGTCTAGGTTATCCCTTTCATTAATAAAAACACCTTTTTATGCCTATGAAAACAGAGTAGACCCAGATCAGATGGCTCCTATAGGAGATGTCTTATCAGGGTCTGTCTATTTGCCAATAGAACTTAAGGTAGTTTATAGATCTGATTTCAAGTTCTATTTCATTGAATCTGTCCATGAATATTCACAATGTGAAGAAATCTTAAATACATAGTAAACAGGGAAAGGCTTAAATTATTTACACTTTTGCAGGAAGAAAACATTTTGATTGAGGAGAGGATGTTAATAAGAATGTTGCTTTCACTCCAATCCTTCATTGTACCTATGATAATGTAATGAATAATGCACTTTTAAAAATAAAATATTAAAACTGAAATATAAAACATGGATTTCAAAATGAGGAAACATATACAACACTATGTACACTAGTTATCCTAAATATTCCAGCAGACAAACTTCAGCAATTAGTGTATACCCAGATTGGACTGCTCTTTCAGGAGCAGTTTAATCTGGGTATACATTATTTGTTATTCGGTTAGGATTAAAACTAAATACAATGTCCCTAATATGAAGGGTCAATATGGTATGGGTTGGGCAAAAGTAAAACGAACCCTTTGGTATTTGGATACAGTCCAGACTCAGGCCAGATCCTGCATCCTGGACGATCAAGCTCTACACTGTTTGTCAAGTTGGATTATAATAAACAAACAACTGAAAATGCAAACTAATGAATGTAAAACCCACAGTTCTAGATAGGAAAAATATTCAGGAAGTGTATGAGGAATAACCTAATATTTCGTACAGTAAAACCCCTCTAAAGAAACCACTTTATGAATAAACAGATTCTCTAAAAGACGGTGGTTGCTTAATGCAGGATGAAAGTAATACAGAAAGCTGCTGTATTATATTTGTCCTGCATTAAGCTACCACCTGCCTGTAATCTTTAATGCCTAGAATTACACCACTGGTCATATCAGAGGGGTTTAACTGTATTTAAATCCCATCTAGTTTGACCTCAACTGAATTGTCTCTCTGGATACTAACAAGATAGGATTTGGCAAGAAGAAATAAGACATTTCTGTTACCTCTTATCTGGAACTGTGAAACAGCATAGACCCTGATCCAGATGTCGTAGGAAGTGTTATGAGTCACAATGTTGGCAAAGTACCAAAGGCAACTTTTCACATGGCATATAAACAACCTCCATATGACATACAATTCAGTATACAACCTTATTTCAAATATACAAAATCTACACAAAAGTTCACCAAACTACAGGGTATTCCTTCTATCACAATCCTTTCATCAATCTATACAACAAAAAGTAAAACTCCTGACGAAACTCGCTTGTTATCCTTTTATCTAATGAATATTCATGTAAAAATTAATGACATCATGAATATTGGCTTAATTTTTATAATGGCATATAAACAGCAGAATCAGATCTATATAATTCCATGTGCAAATATGGCAGACCTTGATCAGACAGTGCCTACATGAGCCGCCTGATCTGGGTTTCTCTGTTTGCATAGGCAACAAAAGGTGCCTCTATCAGGTAAAGGGTTAAAAGATGTTTCCATTGCAAGATTTTGTTCATGTTCTGTTCAACATCTACAAACTATGCACTTTGAGTTTGTCTATAAAATAAGGATCAACCTTGTCTTTCCATATCAAATGTTGCCAAGTACAGTAAAAAAAACTCTCTATAACGGCCACTAAATTGTGTTAATTAGTTGGTATTTAGGGCAGGTGGTTGCTTAAAGTAAGGTGAAAGTAAAACAGAACGCTCCTATAGGAATGTTCTGTTTTACTTTCACCTTGCTTTAAGCAGTCACCTGCCTTTAACACAAAACACTTGATATAATTTAGTGGCCATTATAGAGAGGTTTTACTGTACTCAGGGAATTCTATCGTACATGCCCTTGGCCAACTCTTATTTCCAGAATAAGTTTAATTATTCCAGTACAATGGAACAATTTTTGATGACCTTTGTAAACAGTTTGGATCCTGATGAGATGTCTAGAAATTCTGTCTTACCTGGATCCAAACTGTTTGAAACCCTTATACTGTTTTTTTTTTAAAGAAATAAAAGAAACATATTCCAGAATTAAAGCAGTTATCAACTTTTGTAGAAGAAAGTTACTTCATATTGAAAACCATTTAATTGATAGAAGGCTCTGATCATAATTAATGCAAGAATTAGAATGAATAAAAACTCATAATGGGCTGTCAGAGTCAAACATGCACATTCAATGTAAGGGGTTGATAATAAATAATACGAAAAGGGTCAGTGCTGTATCCCTATTTGTCACATGACAAATACAACAGTTTCTAGTTCAAGCTGAAGACATTCCTACATTGACCAAATAACATAAAAAAGACATCTTGCCATTTTTACATGCAACATAGTTTACCCATCCCTCATATTGATGCCTTTCGACCACCTTTGCAAAAGTCACTTTTTGAAACTATTGTGATAAATAGAGCATTGCATCATAATGGTTTCAAAACTACACAGTTCTAAAAAAAAATTGTAAGTGCTCCTTTTCAGTAGATTTATTTAAAGAGGTTGGGTCTAAAAATAGCATATGAGGTAATGGGTTACTCTATGACAACATGTGACTACCCAATTACACTAAGTATTTGGAAACCCAATCTCCCCTCTCCATGGGTTTGTAGTTTTGTATACATGTACATCCAATTACTTAGGATAATTAGGGTAGCTATATGAACTTGGATACAAGTAATTCATACAGTATTCTGACAATATTACAGACAATATTACAGAAAAGTAGACTATGAATAACCCAAAACTTTTACTAACAACTAAAAAATATTAGAACGAACTACAGTAAGATTGCGTCTCCCTCTCTGTCTCTCTCTCAAAAAAAAAAATGTCCAAAAATAAACAAAATTTGTTAACCCTTTATTCCATAGATACACTTTTAAAACATCTTTGCAAACAGAGTAGACCCAGATCAGATGGCTCCTGCAGGAGATGTCTGATCAAGGTCTGCTGTTTGCTAAAGAAATATTATAAATCTGAGAGTAGTTTCTGCGATGGCCAAACATTTCTCTGTCTATAAGTTAACATAAACAAGAGCTGTCCGCAGACAGCGCGCTCCACTTTCTTTAGTGCTGGATAGTGTAGTGGAAGTCTAAGTCAGAAAGGGGAGATAACAACAGCAAAATTAATTTTAGGGTTACCTACCCTTGTGAAATGGGTCCCCCTTGTAATAGTTAATATGTATACCAAAGATGAACCAAATATCTTGTACAGTTTCTGAGACATGGACCTGAACATAAAACTTAACCAACAATGAAAATTGTAAGTCGAAAAAGGGGCATAAATATGGCAAAATTAATTTTAGGGTTACCTACCCTTGTGAAATGGGTTCCCCTTGTGATAGTTAATGTGTATACTAAAGATGAGTCAAATATCTTTGACAGTTTCTGAGACATGGACCTGAACATAAAACTTAACCAACAATGAAAATTGTAAGTCGAAAAAGGGGCATAAATATGGCAAAATGGGTTCCCCTTGTGATAGTTAATGTGTATACCAAAGATGAGCCAAATATCTTTGACAGTTTCTGAGACATGAACCTGAACATAAAACTTAACCAACAATGAAAATTCTAAGTCGAAAAAGGGGCATAACTATGGCAAAATTAATTTTAGAGTTACCTACCCTTGTGAAATGGGTTCCCCTTGTGATAATAAACATACATACCAAATATGAACCAAATATCTTTGATGGTTTCTGAGAAAAGGACCTTAACAAAAAGGTTAACCAACGCCGACGCCGACGCCGACGCCGACGCCGACGCCGACGAGAGGGTCATGACAATACCTCCACTTTTTGAAAAAGTGGAGCTAAAAATCAGCTCATCATAATTCATGATGTCAATATTTCTAACATGAATATTCATTGAGTAAACGCTTAATCATTAGATATACAATAAATGTCTTGTACAATGTTTCAAATGCTGCATAACATTTATAAAACATTTCCAGTTTCAATATATTCTGATAGAAATTATATACTGAGTGACAAACCTCTGAGAAAATGTTGCCGAAATACCGATTAACATGACAAAATCATCATGATTAGCATGAGATAGGGTAATACATTGTGTTATGCAAACAGCATAGATCCGGATCAAAAGACCCACAACTGCAAACCCGTATCAAAGTCAATACTATTACAAAAAAAAATCAGCAAATATAACTCTAGAACAGAAAAGAGTACACTGTACAGGATAATCATCACAGTAAAACCCCTCAATAACCAGAAATCTAGTTGAGAAGAATTTACATGTAGATACTTTTTGGCAGGTGGCTGCTTATTGCAGGGTGAACTTAGGAACTTTCTGCATGACTTTCACTCTGCATTTAGTTGCCACCTATCTCAAAGACCGATATTTAAGCTAAATTAAATGTCCAGTTTAGAGAGGTTTTACTGTACAATGATACATGAAGCTTAACCCTTTCAATGCTAATTTTTATGACAACTGAGAACAATTTGGATTCAGATGAGGAACCGAGGAATTGTTTGACACTCAGAAACTGTTTTATGAAAAGAAAAGAAAAAAATAAAAATAAAATGATTTTGAAGAATTTAAGCAGACAAAACATTTTGCATATGGATGTTGCGTAGTGTTTAACCCTTTCCCTTATATAAAGGCTTTTTCATGCATTTGCAAACAGAGTAGACCCAGATCAGATGGCTCCTGTAGGAGTCGTCTGATCAGGGTCTGCTCTGTTTGCAACTCTACAACTTCCTGTGTATATATGCCATTTTAAAAATTTAAAATTTAATTCATGATGTAATTATATCTTACACGAATATTGAACAGAGAAAGGGTTAAAGAGTTTAAATAAACACCTTATTCAAAACAGCAATATACCTCTCAAGGTCAGCAGTTTAAACCCTGAATCAATCCAGCTGAAGGTCAAATTTGTAATAACCTCTGATCTTAGATCTAAATGAGACGCTGTGAGACAGTTACTTTGAGTTTCATCAGCACTCAAACTGTTTAACCCTTTCAATGTTGAATGGTTAATCTTTGCTTAACCCATTACCTCATAGGCTATTTTTAGATACAACTTCTTTGAATAAAGGAGCATTAACTAGAGCAAAGGAAAGTTTTAGAATTGTGTAGTTTGAAACCATTGTGATATTTATCACAATGGTTTCACAAAGTGACTTCTAGAGAGTTGTCAAAAGTCGTCAATATGAGTCAATGGGTTAATAGAACAGTCCATTCAATTTGAAAGGGTGTATTAATTATGCAAGTGGATTTTGAATAGCAGACACTACAGACCCTGATCAGAAGGCTCCTCCCTCAGATCAGGGTCTGCACAGCTTGCAATTGTTGGTGCTCATTTTCCCCACATTTCAGGGGTTAACTTATTTATTCCAATATTATTTAAGGAAAATCTGTCCAGATGAATTGGACACATTTGGCAAATACATTGTAATGCAGACCCAGATCAAATGGCTCCTGGAGGAATCATTCAATCAGGGTGTACACTATAATGTCAGTCTAATATAAGGTTATCAAAATGTTGAATTGATTCCCTTTACTCTATGAATATTCATGTAAGAAATAACCACACCATGAATACCTTTTAGGTGAAATTTTATAATGGCATAATGTATACATGTACTGAATATTTTGGTACTGGTAGAAACTGTAAATTTAGACAGACAAACTTAGGCAAATAATGCAGACCCAGGTCAAACGGCTCCTGGAGGAGTAATTTAATCAGGGTCTACACTATTTGCTTCTATGTCAGTCTACTTTAAAGTTATCATAATAGTGTCTGATTGACTGATTCAACTTTACAAACCATCGAAGAGGGGAAATTGGGTGTCCAAATACTTAGAACAATTAGGGTATATCTTCCAAATTAATGCATCTCCGGCAATAAATGTAAATGCTACAATGTCAGATCATTCATTTGTACTAACAGATCCATATATATTCTACACTACTACATATTACTTAGTGCCAGTGTCTAGAGAAAGGAGTTTTTACGCTGTACAAACACTGTCTAGTATACTATCTCATGATGTATATATGCCTGATCCTAACTACCGGTAGTTCTTTGCACACTAGCTGTGCATCTGAGCAGTTTGGATCCAGATGAGATGCCAAGTAATTTGGCACCTATTCAGGATCCAAACTGTTTTGCACCTACTAAATGTGCGAAATTATATGAAGGAAAAATCATAATTTCAGACCTGCAGCAGATGATTGCAGTGTTCAAAGAGTTACAATCAAGAGTTTTCTCTGCTATCACTGCAGACACCCTGAACTGCCAATGGTAAAGTGACTAGCTTAGGTCTACACTACATGTACTTGCTTAGCCTGAAAACCCCTTTTCTATTAACCCTTTCCTCCATGAATATTCATAAAAGATATAATGACATCATGAATATTAATTAGATTAATTTGCTATAACAGTACATGGACACATGAGTTTTTGGCCATGGTAGAGACTGTAGAATCATATCTATATTACATCATGAGCGAACAGAGCAGACCCTGATTAGACGGTTCCTATAAGAGCCATCTGATCTGGGTCTACTCTGTTCACAAGGCGTATTTATGGAGTAAAGGGTTTAGACACTGACTACATTATACAATATATTTGGCTTGATCAAGATTTCAACAATCCCATTAGGTATTTGTGTTGTGACAATGTGTGCCAGCATACACTATCAGACTCTCTGGATTTCAAACAGCTTCACATTGGTATCATACCACACTGGTGGGTCTACATTTCTGAAATTGAATAAAATACAGAACTGTAAGTTGAGATAAGAACACAGTAATATAAGATGAGATATGACAATCAACAAACTGAAACACATAATTCTACATGAACATTTTAAAAGGGATTTATATGATTTAATAGCTCCCTTAATATTTTAACACTTTCCCTTATATAGACGACTTTTGGCACCATTGCAAACACAGGGCTTTCCCCAGGCCCTTTTCGCATGACGGGCCCGACATTCTATCTTTGTCGGTGGCGAAAATCCGACACCCCTTAATTTCTCCGACATGTTAAAATTCTCGAGCCGACGCCCTTTCAAACGTGTTTGTTTATATGTCATTTTAAGTGACAAGTATACACACAGACTTCCCCTGGTGTTGCAGTGTCTCAAGCTATTAGCCAACACCCGCAGCGCGTGCCGTACGCATGGCTGATTGCATGTCGCGTGTAAACAATTAACCGCTGAAGCAGTTCAGAGGTGCGATACGGTTAAACGAACAAACAATTCAGTCCATTGAGAAGAAGGTTCCAAAAAGTCAAACCAACAAAAACAACGAATGTCGGGAGCGGACACGAAATCGGGGGAAAAACATTCGCGGGCTCACTGAAAGTTCAAAGCGTAACTTTGTCTTATATAGGCTACCGATTTTAAAACTGTAATTGGACTAATTACGTGGACTCCAGTTGAATTTGTTCTGCATACTCGATTTATATCGGAACAAAGAACTTCCATTCCTTATACATATATGATTAAATCAAGTTTCTTCTTGATTTGTAAAGGCCGATGCACGTAAGCATGACGTTTGAAACAATTATGTCCTGGACTGGCAAAACTACCGATAATTTGACAAGATTCATCAATATTTAGAAAAAATTCACCATCTATTTAATTTGTCAAATAATATTGATAGAAATACTTGAAAATTTAATAATGACTGTTGGAACTGAAGTTCGATGCGAGCGTCCCAGGGACACGTCGTCCCGGCCGATTTCAATGTCAATTAAATTTGTTACACGATGTAATGCGCATACTGAGTGAATATTGACTATTCAGTATAAATCTCCATAAATACACGATGTAATGCACGTACTGAGTGAATATTGACTATTCAGTATAAATATCCATAAATACATATTTGCAAACAGAGTAGATCCAGATTAGACAAATTCTATAGGAACTGACTGATAAGGATCTACACTCTTTCTACCAAACAGTAGTTTAGAGCCTGGTTTATAGCTTCTGACCATGTATTATGCAAAATTGTCTAGAATAAAGGTATTGATTTTTTTTCGGGGGGGGGGGGGGGGGTCATAGATCTTTATCAAATATTGGTTTTGATGGTAGTCTCATGTTACTTCCATGGTACATAGTCAGACTCTTTTCACAAGCTTCCTTTAACATTGGAATTTCCATACCATGAGGCTGTGAAAATGTGATGAGTGAATTTTCCAATTATTGAAACTAATTCAGACCAGAAGTTTTAAGCAATTAAGACTTAGGTATACAGTGCCTGATCAACTTGCATTTTTTTTTTATCTTTGTAAATTTGCAAAAGAACTGTTCTAAAAGTTTCGTGCAAGGAAGGTGGTGCTGTGGTTGTAGATATGTTTAATGTATATTCTGTTTTTTGTACAAACATGTGCAATAAAAAACTTTCAAGAGCCCTACTATAGCTTTTACTTTATATCAGAAAATGCAAAATATTCACCATGATAACCTCATTTTTTTCAAATTTTTCGCCGCGGCGCTAGGCAGGAGGGGAAACCCCTCCCGCACCCACCCCCTCGGACTAAAATACGACATGCCTTCCTAAAATCCTGGGGAAAGCCCTGAAACAGAGTTAACCCAGATAAGATAGATCCTGTAGGAACTAACTAAATCTGGGTCTGCTCTGTTTGCTTATAGAATAATATAGATCTGATTCTGAAGTTTCTGTCACAACCAAAAAAATAATTCCTGGTTAAGGTGTAATTATAAAACTTCAGTCCATGAATATCCATGCAGTAATAAATTCTTAAATTAATATTCATGGAGGAAATGTTTAAGTGTTTCAGCAAAGCCTGCATGGTAAAGTCACTTATGCTTAAGAGATGTATCCTACTGAATTAACACATTCCCTCATAGGCTATTTTTAGACCCAACCTGTATGGAATAAATCTACTGAAACGGAGCATTTAATAGAGGAAAGGAAACATTTATAATTTTGTAGTTTTGAAACCATTGTGATAGAGCATTTGCTCCTATGACTTCCTCCATTCATTTTCAAAACATCATCCTCAGAGTGCCAATTAGTATGGGCTCTGATGAGTTACTGGGCATCTACATCTGGATCCAAACTGTATGCACATTTTATCATAAATCAGCTGATTAACCCTTTAATGCATGAATATTCATGTAAAAGTTTTTTATTGTGGCATATGTAACACAGGAATTTTTGGACATGGCAGAAACTGCAGAATTAGACTTTTATCATTCCATAAGCAAACCGTGCAGATGCTGATCCCATAGCTACTATAGGAGCCGTCAGGTTGAGTCTACTCTGATGGCAAAGTTGTAAAAATGTGTATATATATATGATAAAAGGTTAAAGGCTATAAAAGATCATGCAGTAAGCAGAATATTAGATGTACAATATACCTTAGATAGATGACTCCCCAGAGGTATGTTCTAAACCACATGGTAGTTCCGCTGTTTGCCTGGTACTTCCTGATCAGAATAGGATGGGGCACCGGCAGCAGCCCCACCAGTGTGCCATGCTGCAGGAACTTCAAAATCTCACTCTCATCTGTGAGACCCCTGGGAACCAAGGCAAACAAATGTTGAAAGATATTTTTCAAAGCAAGTTAGCCAGCTTATACTAAACATGTCCATATATGGCTGACTCATACTTAAACATGCCCAGCTGTGACTGACTTATACTTAAACATGCCTAGCTGCGGCTGACGTATATATTAACATGTCCAGCTGTGGCTGACTTATACTTAAACATGCCCAGTTGCGACTGACTCATACTTAAACATGCCCAGCTGCGACTGACTCATACTTAAACATGCCCAGCTGTGGCTGACTTATATATTAACATGTCCAGCTGTGGCTGACTTATACTTAAACATGCCCAGCTGCGGCTGACGTACATATTAACATGCCCAGCTGTGGCTGATTGTCATATAATAAAACATGTGCAGCTGTGAGTGACTAATACTAAAGCATGCCCAGCTGTGACTGACTAATACTAAAACATGTGCAGCTGTGGCTGAACTATACTTAAACATGCCCAGCTGTGACTGACTAATACTAAAACATGTGCAGCTGTGGATGAACTATACTTAAACATACCAAGCTGTGTCTTACTTGTACTAAAACATATGCAGCTGTGGCTGACTTGTACTTAAATTTATCCAGCTGTGGCTAACTGTAGTCTGATAATTAAACATGTCCACCTATGGCCGACTTATACATAAACATGTCCAGCTGTGGTTGACTTATACTAACTACCTAATACATGAACATACCCAACTTTGACTGATTTACAATAAAACATGTACAGCTGTTGGTGATTTATACTATATGTCAAACTGTGGCCAACTTATACTTAACCCGTTACTCCATAAATACTAATGATGTTTTTATAATGGCATTATGAACAAGGAAACATTTTATCACGACAGAAACGGTAGAATCAAATCTATATTATGTCATAAGCAAACATAGCAGACCCTGATCAGATGGCTCCTACAGGTGCTGTCAGATCTTGGTCTACTCTGTTTGCAAAGGCATAGAAAGGGGTATTTACGGAGTAAAGGGTTAACTCATGGCTGACTTACTCTTAAAAATGTTTAACTGTGACAGACGTATTCTGAAACATCTTACAAATATAAATTGTGACACTGTTTCATTTTACATTCTATCACTCCCAACACCTAAGATAAGGGTATTTTTGTCTGCCAATGTGCCATTTTGATAGCTTTAATGAAACTTAATGAATGGCAAACAGTTTAAACTCTGATCAACTGCTTCTTCAGGAGAAGTTTGATATGGGTCTGCACTATTTGCTTAAGTCTGATTTGGGTCTGCACTATTTTCTAAGCTTGCTCTGGGTCTGCACTATTTGCCTAAGTTTGATCTGGATTTTCACTAATTGCCTAAGATGTTGAGACTGTTGATTACTTACTTGTCAATACAGATCTTCTCTACTTGTGGAACAAGCACCTGCAGCATCCTCATAATGGTCTGTAATGGCAGCTTCTGCTTCCATGTGTGCACCTGAAATAATCAACAAGCAAAATACAATCCTGCAATCTCAAGTCTGTACTAAAAGTAAGATTTTCATAACCCTTTACTCCATTAATATTCATGTAAGAAATAATGATGTCATGAATATTAACCCATTCCCTCAATATTGACGCCTCTGTAAAAGTCACTCTTTGAAACCATTGTGATAAATAGAGCATTCGCTCCTATTGAGCAAATGCTCTATTTATCACAATGATTTAAAACTATACAATTTTCTTAATTTTTCCTTTTTTTCTTGTAAATGCTCCTTTTCAGCAGATTTATTCAAAGAGGCTGTGTCTAAAAATAGCTTATGAGATAATGGGTTAATTAAATGTTAATAAGATAAATTATTATGATAGCACATGGACACAGGAATGCTTGGCCATGGCAGAAACTGTAGAATCATATCTATATTACATGTATATCATAAGCAAACAAAGCAGACTACAGGAGCCATCTGACCTGGGTCTACTCTGTTTGCACAGGCTTAGAAAGGCGTGTTTATGGCCTAAAGAGATAAACTAGAGTGTGAGGCAGTAACACTCATATACTTTGCATAGTGATACAGTTTCAACAAAGATGAGGCACTGATTAACTTGGTGCCTAATCAGATTCAAACTGTCTGATGCTATGCCCATGCTATAGACCTTTTTAACCCTTTCAGCCCAAAATTTCTAGATGTCACTTGCAACCCAATTTCATTAAAATGTTTGGTAAAATGAACAACTTAGATATATATGAAAATGTCAATGGAATAAACTGCATACATGTATATGGAATTAAAGGTTGGAGCAAACAGTGAAGTCCCTGATCAGACACCACCTTGAAAAGGTGGCATCATTCTGATCTGGGAATGCACTGTATGTCACGGTGCATTTTGGCAACATCGTCACTGAAAGAGTATAAATAAGTCAATATTTATCCTGTAAAAATTATGGTCTACATTCTAAAATACATTTTTCTACCATTGATTTTAAAAAAAAATGTCTGAATTTCAAGCAGTTTTTGGTTCTTGATAAGAAGCAAATTTACATGGCATCTAATCTGGATCCAGACTGTTTGCAAAGGTCATCACAAATCCGTCTATATGATTAACCCTTTCCTTTATATAAACACTTTTTCATGCATTTGCAAACATAGTAGACCCAGATCAGACGACTCCTACAGGATCCGTCTGATCAGGGTCTGCTCTGTTTGCTAATAAAATTTGATAGATCTGTTTCTTTACTTTCTAAAACTGCTAAAATCTTCCACTTGCAGTATTTCATTATAACTACTTTGTCCATGAATATTCAGTACTCGGTAGTTATTGAAATTTGGAACAAACATATAACAGGAAAGGGTTAATAGGTATTATGATCTCTACTGAAAATACATCTAAAAACAAAACAAACTAGAGGTTTTTGTCACAAAAACGGATGTCTCTCCTCTAATAAAAACAATATGTAAAGGGAAATCACTAAAAATGTTATGGTCTTGATGAATGATACTTCCCCTCATTATGCTTTTTCCACACTACATTTTTCAAGAAGAAAATGATAACAGCTAATAACTCCAAAAATACTGCTACCAGATTTATGGCCCTTGTGCATGACACTTGCTTTCAACATGCTCTTTCCAAAAATAAAATGTCATTCCAATAGCATCAGTCGAACAGGAGTTATTGATCGGCCAAAAAATGTAACAAAGGGCAATAACTCCAAAAGTATTGAAGCCAGAATTATGGCCCTTGTTCATGACACTTTCTCTCATCATGCTCTTTCCATGCATGAAGTTTCAATACGATGGCAAGAGCCATGTAGGAGTTATCGTCCGGACAAGAAAGAATTAAACAAATGTACAAGGGGCAATAACTCTAAATTTATTGAAGCTCGAGTTATAGATCTTATGCATGACACTTTCTCTTATCATGATCGTTCCATGTATGAAGTTTCACTCCAATGGCATGTGTCACATAGGAGTAATCATGCGGACAAAAAATTGTGATTTTCTTACAAAGGGCAATAACTCCAATATTAGTGAAGCCAGAGTTATGGACCTTGTGCATGACACTTCCTCTCGTTATGATCTTTCCATATATGAAGTTTTAATCCAATGGCATGAGCCATATAGAAGTTATCGTCCGGACAAAAAAGTGTGAATTTTTTTACAAAGGGCAATAACTCCTATATTAGTGAAGCCAGAGTTATGTACCTTCTGCATGACACTTCCTCTCGTTATGATCTTTCCATATATGAAGTTTTAATCCAATGGCATGAGCCATATAGAAGTTATCGTCCGGACAAAAAAGTGTGAATTTTTTTACAAAGGGCAATAACTCCTATATTAGTGAAGCCAGAGTTATGTACCTTCTGCATGACACTTCCTCTCATCATGCTCTTTCCATATATGAAGTTTCAATCAACTGGCATCAGGCATATTGAAGTTATTGTCCGGACAAAAAATTATATTTTTTACAAAGGGCAATAACTCCAATATTAGTGAAGCCAGAGTTATGGAACTTGTGCATGACACTTCCTCTCGTCCTGATCTTTCCATATATGAAGTTTCAATCCACTGGCATGAGCCATATAGGAGTTATCGCTCGGACAAAAAAGTGTGATTTTTTTTTACAAAGGGCAATAACTCCAATATTAGTGAAGCCAGAGTTATGGACCTTGTGCATGACACTTCCTCTCATTATGCTCTTTCCATATATGAAGTTTCAATCAACTGGCATCAGGCATATTGAAGTTATCGTCCGGACAAAAAGTGTGACAGACAGACGGACAGACGGACAGACGGATGGACGGACAGACGGACAGACAGACAACTCTCACGAAAACAATATGTCTCCCCCATATAAATATGGGGGGAGACATAAAAATATTAATTCCTGTGTGTGTGAACATACTAATGTTTCCATAACTCATTGTAACCTGGTAGCAAATTTGTAAATAACTTATAGAAACAGTTTCGATCCAGATCAGTCCCTGAGTGGCTCCGGGTCAAATCAAGATCTGAACTGTTTGACAAGAAACATGGAAAAATAATTATTGTTGCAGATAAAAACTGTTGCAAATGAAAATTACTCAGTGTGCAATATTGTATCATTTTGAAGCAAATTCAGTTAATGCTGAGCGAAACAGGATGTGATAAAAAGAATACAATCTTACCCATTCAGGGGAGGCAACCCAGTTACTCCCAGTGCTTGAGGAAGATCCAACTCTCCTCATTGGAGGTCGAGAAGATTCAGTTGGTGATGTAGGGGTAGTCGGGGTATTTGGTGGAGAGCCCTGGACGAAAACAGTAACAGATATACAATGACTTTAACCCATTCCTTCATATTGACGACTTTTGACGACTGTAATAATCACTTTGTGAAGCCATTGTGATAAATAGAGGAGCAAATGCTCTGGTTATCTAATTGGTTTCAAACAACAAAATTCTAAAATTTTCCTTTTCTCTATTTAATGCTCTTTTTTGGTAGATTTATTAAAAAAGGTTGTATCTAAAAATAACCTATGAGGTAATGGGTTAATCATTTACTAGATAATCCTGCATTTTGAGCCTTTGCGTAGACACAGAGTCTGCTGTTTGCTTATATACTGTTTGTCTCAAATATGATTCTCCACTGTTTACATTTAATATTTAACCCTTTCCTTCATATAAATGCCTTTTTCATGCATTTGCAAACAGAGACGACTCAGATCAGACGGCTCCTAGAGGAGCCATCTGATCAGGGTTTGTCCTGTTGTCTAATAAAAGTTGAGAGATCTGTTTCTTTTAGTTTCAAAAACATCTACAATGTTCCATCTTCTATATTTCATTACAACTATTTTGCCCATGAATATTGAACTTTGGACTAAATATAGAACAGGGAAAGGGTTAATTAATATTCATAATGCTACAAAATATGTTACAGTAAAGTAAAAATGCTGACAATGAAGTACAGGTTTTCTATTCTTAGCTTATAAAGATTTTCTATTTCTTAGCTTACCAGACTATGTGTCTTTTGTAGTTTGCTCTGGGCTGCAGCCCCTGCTGATGCAGAAGCTGTCTGCACATTAGTATTTGAAGCCATAGGGTCCTCAATCTCATTTGGGGGCTGAATGCTGTGGGTCCCAGCTGAAGTGGCCAGCTCTTGTAGTGTCTCTTGGTGGTTCTCATCAGGAGCTGAAGCTTCAGTCATCTTTTCAAGTCCTAGATAAAAAAAAAAGGTAGTGCATTACAGTGATTTTATAGCCATTATTGGGCTATGTTCCCAATGGCAAAACGTGTGTTTTGTTCCCAGCTTTGATTGAAAAATTCTCAATTCAGAGGTAAAAGTGTTTAGTTAGAAATTTCAGTCAGATCACAGCTTCTAAAATTCATAAACAAACAGCAGACCCAGATCAGACAGCTCCTACAGGAGCTGTCTGATCTGGGTCTGCTGTTTATGAAATTTAGAGGTTTTGGCCTGACTGGGTCTATTGTGATTAAAATGAACATTTGTTGGAGGGAATTTGTTGAAATCTTACAGCTACACAACTCCCAATCAGACAAAATTCCCAATTTCAGGGGTATGGGTCATTTAAAGCCATGCATTAAAAACTTACTACATGTCTAATATATCTCGTTAACCACATGTCATAGTGTATTGTTGTTCCTAGCTCACAAGATCTAGAAAACATTTTATCTTAAAAGAAAAAACTTTCAGTAAATATTTGTTTTAACCGTTCCATTCATAGAAATGCCTTTTCATGCTGTTACAAACAGAGTAGACCGAGATCACATGGCTCCCGTAGGAGCCATCTGATCAGGGTCTGCTTTGTTTGCTTATGAAATAATGCTAATCTGATTCTACAGTTTCTGCTATGACCAAAATTTCTGTGTTCATATGCCAGGCTAAAAGTTATCCTAATTGATATTCACAAAGTCGTGAATTCTTGCAAAAAATATTCATGAAATAACGGGTTAAAATGAATATTTGCCTATCAAGAATGTTTTATGATAATGTTACCAGGATAAATACTTACATATACAGCACTCATTTTTTTTCAATATTTATTTGTTTTATATGTTGTTCATTGTAACATGCAATATACCCATTCCCTAATGAACATTTATGTGTAAACTTGTCTCTTCATGACTTTACTTAATAGAGTATCCTGAACACTCATTAATATGTTACATTAACCCACTCCCTCATATTGACGACTTTTGACGACTCTGTAAAAAGTCACTTTGTGAAACCATTGTGATAAATAGAGCATTTGCTCCTATAGGAGCAAATGCTCTATTTATCACAATGGTTTCAAACTACAAAATTCTAAAATTTTACTTTTCTCTAGTTAAAGCTCCTTTATTTATTCAAAGAGTTTGGGTCTAAAAATAGCCTATGAGGTAATGGGTTAAAAAAAATGTGAATGAATATTCATGAAGTGATCAATTAAGGCATAAATGTCCATCAAGGGAAATGTTAAAGAGAGATAATACAGCTTCTTTTCATTTGTCTCTTTTACTGTATGTTCATCTTAGAAGTTCTATATATTTTTCCTTTCCAAGAACACTACATAAAATCTGAAACTAAGAACAACGCTAGTAATAGTGAATTCCAAAATCCCTTGACACTGCTTCTTTCTAGCTGTACAAGTTTCACATATTTCCTATACGGTATTTACCACATTACAGTGACATCACTGGCTACATGGCCTCGTTATTTTCAATACATAATCTTGTACCTTTGTAATATCATACTGTATGTGTATACTAAACCACTAGTTTTGGAGAAGAAGATTTTCAAAGGTTTTTTTATATAGTTATACAGTTATACATGTACATGTACAAGGAAATCTAGCCCTGACCCTGGCAGCCATGTTATATGAGATATCAACATGAATTAAGTGATTTTAATAAAGGGTCACAAGGCAACTATTCCTACCAAATACCATTTGAATTGGAACACCTGTTTTGGAGAAGAATTCTATACGTAGTTATATAAAGAAATCCAGCTCCGCCACTGACGGCCATGTTTTTTTTTATATATCAACATGATTTTAGCAATTTTGGTAGAGGGTCACAAGAAGACTACCGGTATTTCTGTCACATATCATTGAATTCTGACCGCTGGGTTTGGAGAAGATGAGTTCTACATGGATCCAGATTTTTTTTAACAACTTTGATTGAGCATGATACAAAGATAATCTATGTAAAGTTTGGTTACATTCTGCAATGTAGTTTCAGAGGATATGTCATTTAAAACAGTTGTTGATGGATGGATGGACAGATGGACAAGATGGATGGATGGATCTGAGCATACTCAGGTTAGCTAAAAACTGGTCTGTATGCAAGAGTTGTAGAACTTGTTTCACAACTAATGATAATATTCATGTAAGACTAATAGACTAATGACACCATTAATATTAATTTGATGAATTTTTATAACAGTACAGCCAAAGGCTCAAATCTGACCAATCAAAAACTTGAGAACAAACTCAGACTCAACTAAAAAGTTTTATGAGCATGGGACCTGATCTATTATATAGTATAAGCAAACAGAGCAGTAACCCTGATCAGACAGCTCCTAGAGAAGACATCTGGTCTGAGTCTACTCTGTTTGCAAAGGCATAGAAAGGCATATATATGGAGTAAAGGGTTAAAAAAAGTTCTCTTTACATGCATGGTGAAGCTCTGTTGATCTATGCCAACAGCAAATGACAATTATTTAGTTAACCCTTTCCTTCATATTACTGCATTTTCAGGAATTTGCAAATAGGGAGGATCCAGATCAGACAGCTCCTATAAGATCCATCTTATCAGGGTCTGCTCTGTTTGCTAAAGGAATTTGAATAGATTTGTTTCTTTAATTTCTAATATGGCTACAATGTTCCACCTTCCATATTTCATTATAACTATTTTGTCCATGAATACTCAGTAGGTATCGAAATTTGGACTAAATATAGGACAGGGAAAGGGTTAAACTGCATCATGAATTTGGGAGCTTGGTAGGTACAACTGTGTTGTAGACTAGATTCTGTGTGTAGACAGTTTGGATGTAGATAACTCTTCACAGTCCAAACTCACAGATTTTTAATCCACTCTGCTGTTTTGATGGTGGGGTCGCAACAAATTGTCTAGTAACCCCTATTAATTTGATCATTATTAAAGAGGAAACTACTGTCTAAGGAACATAAACATTTGACAATCAATTTTTAATAGGGGTAATACGAATGCTAACTTTGAAGAAAAATTTCCATTAAACACACAATCAATAATCAACGTAACAATTATTAGCCTTGAACCATGAAATTCGTATCATTTTGTAGAACAAGCAAATTATATGATGCTCATTATAAAGCAACATCAAAGCCGCTATAAAGCAAAAACAAGACTTTACCATCCAAATACATGTATGCTTTGGTGAGAAAGTGACATTAACCCATTCCCTCATAGGGTATTTTTATACCCAATTTCTTTGAATAAACCAACTTAAAAAGAGCATTTAATAGAAACTAGAAATCCCTCATAGGGTATTTTTATACCCAATTTCTTTGAATAAACCAACTTAAAAAGAGCATTTAATAGAAACTAGAAATGTGTCCATAGGACAATGATGCTCCCACTTCACTTTTTGTCACAGAAAGTAAGGGCCATTTTTAAAGTCATTTTCGCAAATAAAGGGCCGCAACTCCTAAAGTGAGTAAACGACTGAATTGATTTACATGGCTATCGAACTGGACCAAGATATAATGGCCACAAACATGTGTGTAAAGTTTGGTGTGGATTGGACAAATACTTTCCAAGAAGAAGTCCGGACAATTTCTTCTAGATGTGCGTACGGACGTGCGGACGGACAAGGGCAACCCTATATGTCACCACTATGTGGGGGCATAAAAAGGAAAATTTTAGAATTGTGTAGCTTTGAAATCAATACGATAAATAGTGCATTTGCTTCAATATAAGGGAATGGGTTAAACCTAATTGCTGTGTTAATACATGTAACTGTCAACTTGTTAATTCAAATCCATCACTTACATTATTCAAATTATGTGTAATTGCAAATACTGTTACCTGATCAAACCACACAAAAATACCAATGCATAACAAGAGCCGCGTGCGGCACCAACGCTCGTCTGATTTGGTGCTTGTCCAGCTAAATTAAAAAAAAATTGAAAACAATAAAGGGCCGTAACTCCAAAATTTTGAAATCAAGAGTTACGGTTCTTATGTAGGGGCCTTCCCCTCAATGAGACCTACTAACCTATGACGTTTCATGTTGATATCTCTTATACTCTTCGAATAATGAGCTACATTCAAGTTTTTGCACATAAACGACGACAACAACGATGACGACAACGCCAACGCCTACGACCCAGTGATCACAATAGCTCGACTTTTCTTCGAAACAGACAAGCTAAAAATGCCAAACATTAAGAACAATCTCTCAAAAATCACCTGATTTGTCCAAAATGTCACCTAGCAAACAAAATACAATGTATGCAGAAGTTAGTCACAAAATAATCACTATGCTTTGCATATTGTGTGCGATGTACAATCTGCAACAAAAGCATTTTTTGTAACCTACACTCGAATTAAACAAACAAGGAGCCTGCAGACACTATGTCAAGCCCTAGCGCAGACAAAGTCTAAATAAGAAAAAAATAAGAAAGGGAGAGAAACAAAGCAAATCATGTTAGAATTATGACTCTAGCACATGTCACTCAGTATGCTCATGATAAACCCTTTTCCAGTTCAATATTCATGTAAAAAATAATAACATCATGAATATTTATTAACTGATTTTTATAATGTAACCTTATCAAGTAATTTTTTTCTTTTCAAAAACTGTAGAATCAGATCTATGTCATGTCAAAAGCAAACACAGAAGACCCTAATCAGATGGCTCCTATAGCTGTCCAATCTAGGTCTACTCTGACAGGGGTCTGTACCGCTTCATGGTCTGTACCGTTTATTGTATAGTATATATAGACTGTCATGAAGCGGTATAGACCCCTGTGCTCTGTGTGCTAACGTGTGAGATCACCGCATGTGAATGCTTTTCTGTTCTTGTGAAATCAATGTTTTAATTCCTTTGCGTTTCCTTCATATAAACACTTTTTCATGCTGTAGAAACTTTTCATACCTTAGAAAACAGAGTTGTCCCAGATCAGATCCAGTAGGAGCCATCTGATCAGGGTCTGCTCTGTTTGCTTATGAAATTGTTATAGATCTGACTCTTCAGCCTTTACCAATACCAATGCTCTGTTTGCTTATGATATTCTACAGATTTCTACTATGGCCAAAAATTATTGTGTCAATTTACTATTATAAAAAATGTTGTAATTAACCCCTTCCTCCATAAATACACCTTTCTACACCTCTGTAAAAGTCACTTTTTGAAACCATAGGAGCTCTATTTATCACAATGGTTTCAAAACTACACAATTCTAAACTTTTCTAGTAAATGCTCCTTTTCGGTAGATTGGTTCAAAGAGGTTGTGTCTAAAAATAGCCTATGGAGGAAAGGGTTAACTAGGTTGTTTTAATTAGGTTAGAGGGCGTCTCAGGAGCTCTTTAGTCAGAGTTTACAATGCCTGCCATAAAAAATCTTCTCTGCAAAGTTTACCCCTTCATACTACATCAACCTTTCTTTGAAATTGCTGGACAAGTTATTTTGTATTGTGGCTTTAAATCACTTTAACAGTATTTCGATCATATCGTGATGTCCAGCTAATTACAGGTCGAGGGAGATCCAAGAGGTTTTTCTGTGCATGAAACAAGCACAAACCTATAACAACCATTTGGAAGATTAAATGGAGTTGTAAATAACATAGACTTCATCAAACTACTCTTTCAGAAGCGGTTTGACCTGGGTCTGAACTGTTTGCAAAAAGTCTGTCTCAATATTGAGGTTAATACCGTATACCAAATTGTTATGTATCATTGTTAAACCTTTTAAATTGGGAAACATGCATTTGCCAACAGTATAGAACCAGATTAGATAGCTCATAGAGTCAGAATCTGCACTGTTTGTCATTCAAAACCCTCTCACAAATTGTGCCCTTTCATACTACTGAAAAGGCCCTATAGTTAACCCTTTCCTTCATATAAACACCTTTTCACGCATTTGCAAACTGAATAGACTCAGATCAGACAGCTCCTATAGGAGTCGTCTGATCAGGGTCTGCTTTATTTGCTAATGGAATTTGATAGATGTGTTTCTTTAGTTTCTAGAATAGCTGCAATGTTCCACCTTTCTTATTTCATTATAACTATTTTGTCATGAATATTCAGTAGGTATCGAAATTTGGAATAAATATAGAACAGGGAAAGGGTGGGAAACGAGTGAATAAAGTCCTTTGCAAGCAGTGTAGACTTATATGAGAGGGTTCCTAGAGGGCCCCTCTCATCAGGCTCTGCACTGTTTGTCATGTTACACTTTTCTTAACACACTCACTGAATATTCACTGTAAACTTGACCTGTCTGAAATTTGGAATAGTCAATTTGAAAATACAGCGTTGAAAGGGTTTAACAATAATGGACCATTGTCTTTGAAAATTCAGCATTCAGAGAGTGTACTCTTTCCACACTGCTATCAAATTTGTGATAACATGTTCAATCAGTTTGGATCCAGATGAGATGATGTGCTACTCAAGGTCTCATCAATATGCAAACAATTTGACACTCTTATTGTGCTTTTGAGGAGAAACAGACAAGAAAAAAACCCGATTTGAATTATTGATGACAAATCTTGCAGACATTGTTGTGACACAGAACTGTCCCGTATCTCCTCTAAATCTTAAACCATTCCCAGTTACATATTCATGTAAGAAATAATGACATCATGAATATTAATAAGATTATCTTTTACAATGACACAGTAATGTTTGACTCTGGTATAAACCATAAACTGTAGAATCAAATCTAAATTATACCATAAGAAACAGAGCAGATCCAGATCAGTTGGCTCCTACAGGAGCCATCTGATCTGTGTCTATTCTCTTTGCAAAGGTGTGAAAAGGTGTTTATATGACGGAAAGGGTTAACTGTCTGTTGAACAAATTTCCCTTTGAATGCTATAATATGGGATAAATTAACAACCAACACTTTGAATGCTAGGAATTCTAAATTTCCCTCACCCATTCCCTCATAGGATATTTAGATCCAACCTCTTTGAATAAATCTACTGAAAAAGGAGCATTTACAAAGAAAAAAGGAAAGACTTAGAATTGTGAAGTTATGCTCCTATGGAGCAAATGCTCTATTTATCACAATGGTTTGAAAACTGATTTACAAAACCTAACAAAACATGATTTGAATATGACTGCTACAAAAAGAACAATAAAAATTACAAGTTCTTGTGGACATTTGTAAGATACATTTGCATTCCCTCTTTCAACCCTTTACCTGATGAATATTCATGTAAGAAATAATGACTGTATGAATCTTAATTAGATTAGTTTTTATAAATCCATTATGAACCAGGAATCTTTTATCATGATAGAAACTGTAGAATCAGATATTATGCAGTAAGCACACAATACATACCCTGATCAGACAGCTCTTACATAAGCTGTCTGATCTGAGTCTACTCTGTTTGCAAATGGGTAAAACATTGTCTCCATCAGGTGAAGGCTAAAATAAGCAGCTAATATATGAGTCGTGCCATGGAAAACAGGAGCTTAGACATTGTAAACTGATTAGATTAACCCTTTACTCCATAAATACACATTTTAAAGCCTTTTGCAAACAGAGTAGACCTTATCACCTAGGAGCTATCTGATCAGGGTCAGTCCTATTTGTTTATTGAATAATTTAGATCTGAATCTAGTTTCTGCAATGGTAAAAAATGTTCCTGTGTTCATGAGTCATTATAATAATCAATCTACTGAATATTCATATATTCATTATCTCTTACATGTATATTTATGGAATAAAGGGTTGACCCATTCTTTTATAGACTATTTTTAGATCAAACGCCCTTGAATAAATCTACTAAAACGGAATTTTTTAGAGCTGTGTAGGTTTGAAACCATTGTGATAAATAGAGCATTTGCTCATATGGAGCAAATGCTCTATTTATCACAATGGTTTTAAAAAGTGACTTTTACAGAGGCGTCAAAAGGCTTCAAAATGAGGGAATGGGTTAAGGTCACAATTCCAAAATGGTGTCTCATTAGGGTTTGCTCTCGTAACATTGGCAGTGGCCAATATGCTGTTCACTGAAAAGTGACAGTGTAGACCCTGTCCAGACACTGTATTTCAACAGTTACCAGTTTGGACCTATAATATAAACAATGTATGTGCACCAACAGGACTCCTGTGAAAAAAAGTAGATCACTTTGATTATAGCAATGCCCTTGTACCACCATGAAAAATCATACCCTCCAAATCTATGTACCTTTTTTACATTTGTGCACCACGCCCAAGGATGTTTCTCTATAGATTTCTACAATATACACATAACAGCTAAATAATAATGATTGTACTGACTATTTGCTGAAATACAAGTATTCAGTAAATTGTTAATGGAAATATTGTATCTAATGAACTCCTTATTGGATAATCACATATCTTTATGCATTTTGCAAACAGAGTTTACCCAGATCAAACAGCTCATGTAGGAGATGTCTGATCAGAGTCTGTTCCCTTTGCTTATACATGTATATATATTTATGTTACAGATCTGAACCCCTAGTATCTTTCATAGCCAAAGAGATTTCATGTACCTGATGCAAGAATTATATCAAATAATAGTCCTAATGGGTGGAATTTTGAATGAATATTCACCAACTAAAGGGTAAAATCAACTATTCATCACTGCATGGTAGACAGAGCTTGGCATGTCTGTATGTCTTCATATAAACTTTGATTTTCATGGATGATCTCTGGTCTAGCTTTTCAGATGACAATAACTGTTAAACCATTCCCAGTTCAATATTCATGTAAGACATAATGTCATAATGAATATTTTTATAATGGCGTATGTACACAGGATGTTTTGCTATTGGTAGAAACTGTAAAATCAGAACTATTATAAGTTCATAAGCAAACAGAGCAGATCCTGATCAGACGGCTCCTACAGGAGATGTCTAATCTGGGTCTATTCTGTTTAAAAAAGGCATGAAAAAGCATTAATATGAAGGAACGGCATAATGAGCTAATTGAGAATTCAACTAGAAGTTTAGTACATGTACTGGTATTGTTAACATAATAAAACTGAAAATAAACTCTTTGAATATTGGACACACATGCACCGTCATTTGCAAACAGTGTAGACCCAAATCAGTGGGCTCCTAGGAACCCTCTCATCTGAGTCTGCACTGATTTCCATTCAAAATAATCTAGGACACTATAGTTAAACATGGATGGGCTACCCACTCTCAAAATTAAACATTGAATTGATTAACACAATAAAACTGCAAATTCAAGGATTTCATTCAATGAATAAGTCCATGCTAGGACATAAGCTGTAACATGTTGAGAGGCAATTGTAAACCATGTAGAGCAAGAACAGAAGGCTACAGCAGATACCATTCTTATCTGAGTGTGAACTATTTGGGCAGTGTATAAATCATTGATCAAACTAAGAATTGACTAAACTTAGTACCCTTTCCCTGCTGAATATTCATGTAAGAAATAATGACAATATGAATATTTATTTGCTGAACTTTTATAATGGCATATGTACATAAGAGTTATTGATATTAGTAGAAACTGTAGTGTAGTCAGATCATCAGAGCAGAACCTGATCAAATGGCTCTTACATGAGCCATCAGATCTGGGTCTACCCTGGTTGCAAAAGCGTTACAAGTGTGAATTAAAGGGTTAATTAATGTTATTCTTATAATTCAGCAATTAGCAGGACAGTTTCAAAAAAACCAAAAGCATAATCACATAGGTAGCAGTATGAAACATAAGCTAAACACCAGGGTTCAATTGCTAGAGCTTCTTTGGATATTAATGTTCAATGTTTGGAAATTTAAATATTGATTCATATCTCTTTTATCTATACTGATATTTCAAACTGATACAAGTTGTACATGTTTACTTTTAATAACTGTTGGTGATACTTGAAAAAGTAAGGAAATTGCTAAATATCACCAATGAGAGCTCTGTGAATACTGCATAAATTAACACTGTACTTAATGAACATTTTTTATCAAATAATGACTTTATAAATATTAATCCTTTCCCTGTTCTAGGTTTATTTCAAATTTCAATATCTAAGTCTACTCTGTTCGTAAATACATAATATATGTGTATTCATTAAACAAAAGGTTAATAAAATAAATATACATAGTCAAGGACTATAAGCATTGCATAAAGATAGGCAGATGATATAAGTATAACCAAACTGAGAAAAGAAAATCTGGATAAGAGTGAAGTATTAACCTATTCCCTCCTGAGTTATTTTTAGACACAACCTCTTTGAATAAATCTACCAAAAAGGGGCATTTACTAGAGAAAAGCAAAAGTTTAGAATTCTGTAGTTTTGAAACCATTGAGATAAATTGCTCCTATGGAGCAAATTTAATGCTCTATTTATCACAATGGTTTCAAAAAGTGTCTTTCACATAGGCATCAAAATATGTCAGTAGGAGGGAATGAGTTAAATGTTAGTTAATTTGTATATTTTTTATAAAAAAGCAACACATGATCTGACTAGATAACTGAAAGAAGACAGAGGGACAGTAAGTCTATGTCCATGCAATAAGATATTTCCCATGATCCTGCTCTAAGCCATGGATAGTATTAACTATTACCCAGCCAAACAGGACTTGGTTACATTTGTAATTTGCCTTAATCCCGATGAGATGCCAAGTAACATGGCGTCTTATCAAGATTTAAACTGTTTGTCACTCAGACAATCATTTCCTAAATGCATTATTAAGGAAACTGGAGTAAGAGAAACATCCATATATCAGAGTTTGAACAGAACAATTTGTTTCTCCAAGATAATAATTCAATATTAATATTAACCTCCGTGTAAATGCTTTTGAACGCACATATCCTGTGTGAAAAGAGCGCTATATAAATGTGGTATAATAATAATAATAATAACTGACCTTTAGCACTCTATCAAAATATTTGTAATTTTTTTTTTTTGCAAAAATTCCAATCATTATGAGGAATACAATTATTCAGCACCTTATGAGGTTCAAAACTATTTGAGACTCTGATCATATTGAAAGAACTAGAAGTGTTAATTTTTAGCAATCATTCTATTCGCAGAGCTACAGATAAAGCTGCATACCCAAATATTAAAATTGTCATTTTTCCACCAAACCCCACCACTCTTTAGAATTGTCTCTTCGAGACAATTCTAAAGAGTGGTCACAGTATTCATTGGGTTTGGTGGAGAAATAAAGGAGCTATTCTTGAAAATGTTTAAATTTACGCATCTTATCTGGTCCTCTGTATTAGAGTGCAATAGGTTGATCAAGGTCATTCTGATTACATTTGTCAAGCTTGTTACATGTAAATAAGGCATGTATCATAGACTGGGACACCAAGACATTTGCAAACAAAATTATCATTTACCCTTTACCTAGAGAATATTCATGTCAGAAACCATGACATTATATGAATATCTATGAATTTTGATAATGGTATATAAACACAGAAAATTTTGGCCATGACAGAAACGAATCTCATATGCATTACCATTACATCCATATCTGCCATCCTCAAAACTAGTTTTCGTATTGTATTGTATTCTCAGTTGATGTCTTAGTTGTCATAACTATAATATTTCATTAACGAAAAGAGTAGATCCAGATCAGACGGATCCTGCCGGAGCCATCTGATTTGGGTCTACTCTGTTTGCAAATATATCTACTATTATGTCTCTATCAGGTTAAGGGTCATCAGGGTCTGCACTGTTTGTCACACATCAAGCTATAAAGCACTTTGTCCAATACAGTTGCAAAAGCTATTTGCACATGTCCAAGCACCCATTCTACCTCTGATGACAGCCATAAAAGAGTGACTGTTATCTGAACTGTATTTCAAGGTGTTAAATGTTATTAGGGCTACTCTTTAAATCTGTGAGATTTAATTACGTTTAGTTTGATGAACCGTGGCCAATTTGTCCTCCAAAGGGAAGAGTGGGTCTCCACTTAAGCCATGACTAATCAAATCGTCGGCAAGGTCTGACTGTATGAATGCTGCATATCAAATTATGATTCATTAAAAAAAACGAAACTCATATGCATTACCATTAAATCCATATCTGCCATCCTCAAAACAAGTTTTTGTATTTGTATTGTATTCTCAGTTGATGGCTTAGTTGTCATAACTATAATTAGCTAACATATTGACATAACTCTTTCAACACTATTGACCAACATGTAATTACTTTTGGCAATAGTTTGGATCCAGATGATATGCCAAGTAACTCTGCATCCAATGAGGATCCAAACTGTTTACACCCTGATAATTTTCATTGCAAAGAAATAGAAGAAACAAGAGCCGCATGCGGTGCCAACGCTCGTCTGATTTGGTGCTTGTCCAGCAAAATTAAAAATTTTGAAAAATATAAAGGGCCATAACTCCAAAATTTTAGAATCAAGAGTTATGGTTCTTATGTAGGGGCCTTCCCCTCAGTGAGGTCTACTAACCTATGAAGTTTCATATTGATACCTCTTATACTTTTCGAGGTATGGTCAATGTTAAGATTTCGGACGACGACAACGCGGACGCCGGAGTTATGACAGTAGATCTTACAGACAAGCTAAAAATGAATTTTGAGAATTGTGGCAGTCACCTTTTGATAACTGTGTTTAAAGGTTTATAAACAATTACATTTAACCCTTTACTGCATAAATACACTTTTCTACGCCTTTGCAAACAGTGGCGACCCAGATCAGATGGCTCCTATAGAAACCAGCTGATCTGGGTCTGCTCTGTTTGCTTACAATATAAAAACACACCCTTAATGAAAATTTGATATTAATGTGTATACATTAATTCCAATTTAACACTCTACTCCATAAGTACACCTTTCTACACCTTGGCAAACAGATTAGACCCAGATCAGATGGCTCCTACAGGAGCTGTCTGATCAGGGTCTGCTCTGTTTGCTTATGAAATAATACATATCTGATTCTACACTTTCTGCCATGGCTAAAATTTCCT
Source organism: Azorinus chamasolen (assembly GCA_963576725.1). Lineage (NCBI taxonomy): Eukaryota > Metazoa > Mollusca > Bivalvia > Cardiida > Solecurtidae > Azorinus > Azorinus chamasolen. The sequence continues at coordinate 62,249,648 of OY755236.1, read as the reverse complement.
GTGTTCATGTGCCATTATTAAAATTAACCTAGTAAATACCATAATGTCATTATTTCTTACATGAATATCCATTGAGTAAAGCATTAACTGAGAATACAATGGGATTCTCTAGCTAAGACTAAACCTGTATAAAATAAAGACATTCACAATCATTCAAAACATCAGTTACCCATAAAACACTGCCAATATGCCCCGTTTTCGTTTAACCATTTACCCAATAGACACGGTATCGACACCTTTGACGGATCCTGTAGGAGTCTGCTCTATTTGTTTAAGACATAACATAGATCTATTTTTACAGTTTCTGCTACGGTAAAAAATTCCCTTGTTCATGATGCTATCATAAATGTCTGCTCTGTTTGCTTGCAGAATACCTTAGATCTGGTACTATACTATTTAGCACAGCTATGTATTCATATTTTTATATAGCAATATTGAATAATAAGTTAATTGATGTTCATAGTTGGTAGAGTCTTTCATGAATATTAATGGAGTAAAGGGTTAACAAAATTTTGAGCTACCACTGTATTTTTGTCCTACTGATAAACCAATTCTGGATAACCACCTATGCAGAGTGTCTTGAGAGATTTGTCAAACGAATCATCAAAACAAAACAGAAAATTTGCTTTAACCCTTTCCTTCATATATAAACATATTTTCATGCATTTGCAAACAAAGTAGACCCAGATCAGACGGCTCCTATAGGAGCTGTCTGATCAGGGTCTGCTCTGTTTGCTAATGGAATTTGAAAGGTTTTTGTTTCTAAAATGGCTATAATGTTCGACCTTCCATATTTCATTATAACGTTTTTGTCCACGAATATTCAGTACGTATTGAAATTCTGAATAAATGTAGAACCAGGAAAGGGTTAATGAGATTGAAGTGGGTATTGTACTACTGTCTGGACTACAACACTAAATTACATCTACACGGTACAGATTGCCACCATTACTTACTTGGAGTTGCAGCCAAAGTACATTTCAGAGTCCCAGGCTCAGCCTCTGTGGCAGGAAGGGCTCCCTCCATTGTCTGGGGCTCTTTATTGTCAATTGTGGCTGGAGTGGTCAACTTCTTGCCTCGTTTGGTCAGTGCTTTGGCAATAGCTGAGTGGTCAGTAGGCAGATTGGCCAGCTGGTGGAACACCTGCCGCTTGCGTATGATTGTGTACACTAGATTGCTGTTACCTATTTGTGAAAAAAAACCACCATGTAGTAAAAGAGCTATAGATAAGAGTTCTACTCATCTTTCTAAATCTCTTTTTCCTCAATCAAACCCTATCTTGTTGGTACTCATTAGAATTGCTTCTCTGAAGCAATTTTAATGAGTTCCAACATGACAGGGGTTTTGAAGACAGATACAGAAAATAGTGGACATGTACCTAGATTCACATATATTCCGCTTATCTATGGCCCTGCACTTATCATGGAAAACAATCTTATGAACAGTAAACCTTTCTTGACCTGTTACGTGATAGAGATGCCTTTTGACACTTTTGCAAACAGAGTAGATCTAGATCTTGAAGAAGTCATCTGATCATAGTCTGCTCTGTTTGCTTGTGGAATTTTATAGATCTGATTCTACAGTTTCTAACATGGCCAAAGTTTTCTATGTTCACATGCCATTATATTAAATCATTCTATGCTGTTATTGTTTAAAGGAACATTTATAAAGTAAAGGGTTAAGTGACCACTCAAAATAAGTCTATATGTAGATCTTTAGAATACATTGTAGGTATAGTTATCGATCTTTAAGACAGGTGGCAGCTTAATGCAGGGTAAAAGTCATGCAGAAAGCTCCTCTAGGAGCTACAAAGACATAAATTCTTCATTTATACTAAAAATTTATAGTATCCAGTTTTTACTGTTTTCCATTTCTCTACTAAAATGCAATTAGAATGACAACAGTAATGATCCTAATAAAATATCTTGCTACATCTTAATTCAAATTTACAGTAAAATCTCTCTAAACTGGAATTCTAGTAAAGAAGAATTAAGAAACTTTTAGGCAGGTGGCTGCTTAATGCAGGGTGAAAGTCATGCAGAAAGCTCCTGGAGGATATTTGTTATATTGTCACACACTATCGTGAAAGCATCTTACAACAAATATTCCCGTCAATCTGCTGTACTGTCAGAGTAAGAAAGAGTTTTGGACTATAATGTAGATACTAGTGACAGTAAGAGAGGGGTTTTAACTGCACTGTATCTGGTAGAAGTGAACACTTACCATCAAATTGGTACTGGATGATGTTATTAAAAACCTCTAGCAAGAAGAACACAAGATGATGGTTTGTGGGACTAGCATAGAGAAACCAGGGTGTGCTAAATGCCTGAAAAAGAGTTTTATTGACAATGAAAAACTGTTCTCTACATGTGCAAATATACATATTGCTTCGAGGCAAACTTCTCCCTGTTCAATATTCATCCAAGAAATAATGACACTTTTTATGATGGCATATGTACATAGGATTATCTGGTATTGGTAGAAACTGTAGAGTCAGATCTATTATAATTTCATAAGCAAACAGAGAAGACCCTGATCAGATGGGAGGAGCCATCTGTTCTGGGTCTACTCCATTTGCAAAAGCATGAAATGGCATTTATATGAAGGAAAGGGTTAAGTAACTGCCTGTGTTTTAAGACTCCTATGTTTACATGTAATCAATAAGTAGTTGCTATAAAAGAAAGTTTAACTGTTTACTCCATAATCCCACCCACAATGCATTTGAAAACATAATAGACTCTGGTAGGAGCTGTCTGATCAGGCTTTGCTCTGTTTGCTTAATATACATTACAGAAATGATTCGCCCATTTGGCAATTTTTTTTTTAATACAAGAATAGTGGATGGCAACTGAACTAACATGAATATTTAAAGTTTTTATGTACATTTTCCACATTTGAATTTACCCACATTCACATGATGCTTACCTCTAAGAGATGTAGTAGTTTTGTGCTGGCTACCATGGATAGCGTCTTCAAATAGGGAGACACTGAAATCAGATGAAATGATAAGAGCCTGTGTCCTGTCTTATCAAAGATTGTATAACTGATATTATTACCAAAAAAGATTGCGACTCGGGTTGTGATTGCCATGTATTAGAACTTACAATTATTTCTGTTTGGCAATTTAATCAGTGTCCTGAAGCTAAATATACAGTCAGTCAAACCCAGATCAACCTGCTACTGAGCTTACTTATTCAGCAGAACAAACATACAGGATAGGGGAGATTAACCCTATACCCCCATAAACACACTTTTCTATGCCTTTGCAAAAAGAGTAGACCCTTTTTGCTTATGATATAATATAGATATAATTCGGCAGTTCTGCCATGGCCAAAAATTCCTATGTTCAAGTGCTATTGTAACAAGTTATCAAGTTAATACTGATGATGTCATTATTTCTTAAACTTATATTAATAGAGGAAAGTAAGTTTTCTTAGACTTAGGGTAAGTAAAAGTAAGGTACAGTTGGTATTAATTCATAAAATGGTGGTAAATGTCCACCCTATGACGTATTTCTCTGACAAGGGAATGAGGCATGAAAATAAAAGCAGAAAATAACAAAAAAGTTCTTACCATTTACAACGATAGTGAGTAAACAGTCAAACAGTGGCTGCAGCCTCTGGTGACCAGTAGTGATGATTTTGTGGAATACCTGTGTATAAAACATAAACTTGTCTTAAGCGACCATCTAAAAGAGGTATAATTATGGGTCTGTAGGGCAGGTCGTAGCTTTATAATGCAGGTCAAAAGTAATCCTGTAGGAGCTTTCCTCACTACTTTTGCCCTGCATTAAGCAACCACTAGCTTTTTAAGATTTCTGCACTCAATCAATTCAAAGTCGCATAAGACAGGTTCTACTGTATTTTGCATAAGCCAAGCAAAGCTATGTTACTGGCTCAATACAGATGCAACCAATATTGTTTTGGTAATAAATATGTTATCAACAAGTCAAATGCAATACAAAACAATAATTGGTTTAAAAAAATCACATTTCTAGATGACTTTGATCAGTCAATATATCTTGCAAGTTTCAATGTTGAAACCCCTAATACCTGCTAAATATGTAATTGTTAAATCTCTTTGACTTTCACTTATGAGTAAGAAGGGATCTGTGAATAAGGGGATAAGTTTTTTGGCTCTCTATCTAAAAGGAAATCAACCAGAAAATGGACACTTGCCACTATAAGGAAATCTGCATGTGTGCCTGTGAACACTGGGATATCCATGGGAACCCTGACTGTGTATGGCTTGTTCAGACGGACACCAAAGTTCCTTTCTCCACTCAGCAACAGTAATATAAACACCCCAATATGCATCAAGCCAACTCGAGCTGCAAAGTTAAAGTTTGCATAAATCAAAACTCAGGTAAAGAACTACACTAACAAACAAGGGACATCCATTTCCAGCTTTTAACTCTTTCAATGCTGACTTTTCTATTGGATAATTCCAAAATTAAACTAGAATTATCACTAAAGGTGATGGAATACCCCAACACAGCAGCCTTGATTGCAAATCCAAATACCCATGTTTCAAGCCAAAAATACAAAAAAGTCAACAGACTAACCAAGCTGACTCCTAAATAACCCCCCACCACCCCCACCAAAAAAATAAAATTTAAAAAAAAAACTTTGTTTGTGGGGGGTCAAAAAGTCAAACTTACTGCGTGTAATCATGGATATCTTTTAAAGAAAGCTGTAATATGACAAATAGCGCAGACCCTGATGAGAAGGCTATTCTAAGAGCCCTCTCATCAAGGTCTTTACTGTTTGCAACAGGAGCCATCTGTTTGCAAATGCGTGAATAGGCATTTAAATGAAGGAAAGGGTTAACTGAACTATTCACATCAAAACTTACTTCAGACCTTCAAAGTACTCTCCTTTTAATTTGATATACCTTTGCATTTGTCTAATCAATGATCTGAAGCAACGTTGATAATCAGACATGGGTATTCTGTTCAAGTACTGATCCAAAGCTTTCTCAGAGGTGTACCTATGCAGTGTAAAAAAAATTGTAGTTTTGGGACAGAAAATTGGTACATGTCTATGTATTTATCACTTTTCGCCATGAACACCCCTTTTAAACCCTTTGCAAACAGAGTAGACACAGATCAGACAGCTCCTGTAGGATATCTTTTTTTTTTCTTACATGAATATTCATGGAGTAAAGGGATAAACGACGAGACTTACATTGGTCCGCTCTGGCATCATTGAGATAGTACAGGATTGGAACCAAAATATCCAGCACATCACTGCTCTTCAACACATAGAACATAAACTTCTGCAAAGGAAACACATGATAATGTATAACCCTTTACTCCATGAATATTCTTTTAAGATATTAAGTATGTATGAATATTGATTTCTTTTAATTCATAATGGCATATGAACAAAATAAATATGGCCATTTGCCATGGCAAAAACTGTAAATTCAGATCTGTATAATTTCATAAATAAATAGAACAGACCCTGATCAGATGGATACTGGAATATGATTCTACAATTTCTGCCATGACCAAAAATTCCTGATTTCTAAAGCCATTGTAAAAATTCAACTTCATGATATTCATGATGTCATTATTTGTTTATTTGCAATCATCTGCAAAAACAAATTTTAAAAGTAGTTCCTCTTTCACTTGTTTGCATAACAACCTAATATTATCAGAGTTCAAAACAGTTTTGGCCCTGATGAGACACTGCATTACCTGGAATATCATCTGTATCCAAACAACTGGCTATAGGTAACATAACTCTACTTAAAGTTTGCTATTGTCAATCGACTTGGTTACCTTATTGATATCACACATCTTCCAGAACATGACTAATAGTTCCTGGTGAAACTGGATTTTCTTGGCAGAACCTGGCAGATAAGTCTGCATCAGTGGATTGTTCAGGAGTCGAGTTATGCCTTTCAGAATAAAGTGGAAATCCTGAAACAAAAAACTTGCTTAACTTTTTGCTCGTTAGTGGCAAATTTGGTTTCTAAAGTCAATCAATCCTATTTCTCATTAATTGATCAGGCTTTCTGATAGATTTATTCACCATTTTACAGGAAATGACTATAAAATATTTTAACCCTTTCCCAGTTTTCAATAATATTCCAAATTTCAATGCCTGAATATTCATGGACAAAATGGTTACAACGAAATATGGAAGGCAGCCATTTTAGAAACTAAAGAAACAAATCTATCAAATTCCGTTAATAGAGCAGACCCTGATCAGACATCTCCTATAGGAGCCATCTGATCTGGGTCTACTCTATTTGCAAATGCAGGAAATGCATTTATATGAATGAAAGGGTTAAAAATAGTTTTGCATATCCAGCAGGTGAACTGATAAACAAAAATCCAAGTCTCCACAACCTAAGTATCAGACAGGAGAGGTTTCTCTGGATAATCCAATTTCCTCACCTATAATTCACTCTTTACCCAACAATCTGCTCCATCAAGCATTACTTGTTTGAAATGTTGTCAAACTGGTAAACAAAGATACTTTTAAAATGTTGTTTTGCATTCATATGAATAAAGTCAAGCCTACATTCTACAGTTACTTATAATCAATTCAACCGTACCTCTTCTCTGTGGATTCTGGATAAATAGTTCACAAATAAATTTTCTGGTCCACCAGTCTGAAAATACAACAGTAAGATATGGAGAATAAAACAAACTGATCTGTAATGAAAGAAAAAAAATGTGTAACTGATGTAAGCAATTAAACAACAAGAGATGTCACGGTCATGTGACAAATGCCCCCAAAAATTGTACCCTGTGACCTTGACCTTTGACCCATGGATCAGGGAGTTGACACATCGTCTTTGTGTGGTGAACATTTGTGCCAGGTTCCTTTGAAATCCATTCACAGATAAACAAGTAATTGTACCCTGAGACCTTGACCTTTGACATATGGACCGGGGAGCTGAACGCGACACATCGTCTTTGTCTGGTGAAACTCTGTGCCAAGTTATATTGAAATCCATTGATAGATAAAGATGTTACAGACCGGACACCAAATTTGTGACAAAGTAATTGTACCCTGTGACCTTGACCTTTGACCCATGGACCAAGGAGTTGAAAGCGACACATCATCTTTGTCTGGTGAACATTTGTGCCAAATCATATTGAATCCATTGATATATAAAGAAGTTACAGACTGGACACGAAATTTGTGACAAAGTAATTGTACCCTGTGACCTTGACCTTTGACCCATGGACCTGGGAGTTGAACGTGACACATCGTCTCTGCCTGGTGAACATTTGTGCCAAGTTATATTGAAATCCATTGACAGATGAAGAAGTTACAGACCGAACACGAAATTTGTGACAAAGTAATTGTACCCTGTGACCTTGACCTTTGACCCATGGACCTGGGAGTTGAACGCGACACATCGACTCTGTGTGTTGAACATTTGTGGCAAGTTATATTGAAATCCATCGATAGATGAAGAAGTTATAGACCGGACACCAAATTTGTAACAAAGTAATTGTACCCTGTGACCTTGACCTTTGACCCATGGACCTGGGAGTGGAAGGCGACACATTGTCTTTGTGTGTTGAACATTTGTGTCAAGTTATATTGAAATCCATCGATAGATGAAGAAGTTACAGACCGGACACGAAATTTGTAACAAAGTAATTGTACCCTGTGACCTTGACCTTTGACCCATGGACCTGGGAGTTGAACGCGACACATCGTCTCTGTCTGGTGAACATTTGTGTGAAGTTATATTGAAATCCATTGATAGATGAAGAAGTTACAGACCGGACACGAAATTTGTGACAAAGTAATTGTACCCTGTGACCTTGACCTTTGACCCATGGACCAGGGAGTTGAACGCGACACATCACCTCTGTGTGTTGAACATTTGTGTCAAGTTATATTGAAATCCATTGATAGATGAAGAAGTTACAGACCGGACACGAAATTTGTAACAAAGTAATTGTACCCTGTGACCTTGACCTTTGACCCATGGACCTGGGAGTTGAACGCGACACATCGTCTCTGTCTGGTGAACATTTGTGTGAAGTTATATTGAAATCCATTGATAGATGAAGAAGTTACAGACCGGACACGAAATTTGTGACAAAGTAATTGTACCCTGTGACCTTGACCTTTGACCCATGGACCAGGGAGTTGAACGCGACACATCGCCTCTGTCTGGTGAACATTTGTGGCAAGTTATATTGAAATCGATTGATTGATGAAGAAGTTACAGACCGGACACGAATTTGGGACGGAAGGAAGGACAGACGGACAGATGGACAGACGGACAGACGGACGGACGGAAGGACGGACAGACGGAAAGACGGACAATGCGACTACTATATGCCCACCGTTGGGGGCATAAAAAGTAAAGCTAATAATTAATCAATCGTTAGCCCTTTACTTTGATGAATATTAGTACAAGATCCCATCGATTATGAATATCAATTAATTCAATGATGGTGTTAGAAATACAGGATAAGGAACTCTAATGCCATGGCAAACAGCAGAGAACCAGACATAAGCAAACAGAGTACAACATGATTAGACAGCTCCTACAGGCAGGGTCTGATTTGGGTCTATTCTGCAAGGGCATAAAAAGGCAGGGTTACTAAGAGAATGGATAAGATTACATATTTCTATATGTTAAATATAAGTTGTGTGTGAGAATTAAGGAATTTAAGTATAACAAAAAATATAATAAAAAATATATATATTAAAACCATTGACGTTTCTTACAGTTTGACATCTATTGAGCAACAACACCATCTCATCTTTATGAATCCTAAAAGTCAGTGATGATATTTCCAAAGAGTTTGTATCTACATGCATCTTATTAACCTTTTATTCCATATAAATGCCTTTTCTATGCCTCTGTAGGAGTCATCTGATCAGGGCTTGCTGTGTTTGCTTATGAAATAATATAGACATGATTGAACAGTTTCTGCTATGACCAAATGTCTCTGTTCATGTGCCATAATAAACATTATTAATCTAATTATAATTCATGATGCCAATATTTTTTACATGACCATTCATGGGATAAAGGGTTAAAGTCAAAATGTTTGACACTCAAGACACTCAAATGGTATTTCATTGGGAAAGGAATTTAATTTGTATTTCCAAATTCAAGCACATTACAATTTCAGCAGACAACAGTTAGCCATGTCTCTTTAATTTTATTGACAATGGCTGTCTTGCAGTTTTTCAAATGTATACCTCAGCTTGTGACTCCATGGCTGTGCCTCCTGTAGTTCCATCTACAGATATATTCTGATTGTTTGACTCATTCTCCAGTGTCACACACAGCACCTGCAGTGCTGCCTCAACCAGTGGCTCTCGGGAGTCTGTGAACATGAGGTGATTGTACGGCAGTCCATAGCCAACTGGGTCATATGCACACACCACATTGATCAGTGATGTAAATAGGGGCAAAGCATGTCTGAAAAACAATAGTAAAGAAAGTGTTATAAAAAAGAAAATAAGGAGCTTTGCATAGTCCTGATGCACGTCAGTCTCTACCCTAATAATCCTAAGTATTTGAACACTCAGTCTCCATGGCTTTGTTAAGCTGATTAAGTCAGTTTGGTGACTTTAAATCAGACTGGTAGAGAAGCAAATAGTGTAGACTAAGATCAAACTACTCATTCCGAATTCATTTGGTAATTAGGATATGCTAGATGAGATGTTTCTGCATTGTTCAACATTCATCAGTATATACTGTACATATTATCAAACTTGACAAGTAGACTCCAAATGAATACCTTCGCTCCTACACAGCAACTGGCTTTGGTTGACATTGCATGCAATATCCAAAAGGTATAGTCCTGCTTTATGAAAACCAACCTTTAAGCTCTGCAAACAGTGTAGAACCAGTTCAGTCACAGGGTTTATGTGTGGTTAGGTTTTACACTGTTTGTCACACATGTCAGCAAACCAGTATAGGCTCTGATGGGCACCTAATTGTGCAGAACCTGATCAGACTGTCTTTTGAATTAGCTGCTGATCTAGTTCGACACTGTTTGCAAAGTTGGTTTATGTATAGTGAGCCACATTTTCTTGTGATTCTCTCAATGTTCCGTGCTGTATTGACATATTCAGTACTCTAATCACTGATATTCAATAACATTTCAAAACAAAGCATCTTCATCTTCAACAAAGTCAACAGCTTTCACTCTCTTAATTTATGAGTTAATTTCTTACGATAGCAGTAGCACTTCCTTCTGACACACCATACAACTGATATTGACTGAGTATGTGTAAAGAACAATAAGTCTCAAACAAGATGCCCCCAATTATCGCCAGTATAACTTTGACAGATAATTTGACCTTTGACCTTGATATATGATCTTGACAAGTCACCCCTAAATATGTTCTACTCTTAAAGTTGCACATGCATGCAAAGTTTGAAGAATGTATGTGCAATGGCTACAAAAATGATCGCCAACGTGCCAAATAGACAGGTCAAAACAATACACACACACCCCTTTGATCGCCCGGGTCAGTTATTCTTGCTTAACCCTTTCCCTGATATAAACGTGTTTTCACGCATTTGCAAACAGAGTAGACCCAGATCAGACGGCTCCTAGAGGAGCCGTCTGATCAGGGTCTGCTCTGTTTGCTAGTAGAATTTGATAGATCTGTTTCTTTACTTTCTAAAATGTCTACAATGCTCCCCCTTCCATATTTCTTTATAACTGTTTTGTTAATGAATATTCATTAGGTATTGAAATTTGAAATAAACACAGAACAGGGAAAGGGTTAAGCTTAGTTATTAACATGTATGTATCAAAGTTAACATGCAAATTATATTCAAAGTAGACTGCCCTGGCAGTATTCAACCCTTTCCCCGTTTAATATTTGTGTAACATTCTTGTAAGAAATAATATTAACTAAAGAATATTTATCAGTTGAGGTTTTTTATAATAATATGAACACAGGCTTTTGGGTATTGGTAGAAACGGTAGAGGCAGATCTATTATAACTTCATAATCAAACAGAGTAGACCCTGATCTGGGTCTACTCTGTTTGTAAAGAAGGAAAGGGTTAAGTATAGATTCCGTTTTGCTAGAAGAGTTTAATGACAAACAGTGCATACCTTGATCAGAGGGCTCCTCTAGATGCCCTCTGATCTAGATCTATACTGTTTGCAAATGTTAGTATACTCGTGATGTACACTTTTTTACGAAATAAATCTATCTATCTTGTTTCCAGAATTCAAAAGGTTAACATGTTCGCTCCTATTGATACCTGTTTTCTGTAGATGTGAAGTAATGAATCCACTGGTTTGGTGAACTGTGGGCATCAGCTGTAACAGACGAAAACAAACTTTATTCAAACCTGATACAGACATAAACAATTAACCCATTTTCTGGTACTGATGCCTTTTGATGCCTCTGTAAAAGTCACTTTTTGAAACAAATGTGATATATAGAGCATTTGCTCCACAGGAGCAAATGTTCTACCCTATAACACAATGGTTTCAGAACTACACAATTCTAAAAAAAATTCTTTTATCTAGTAAATGCTCCTTTTTGGAAGATTTATTCAATGAGGTTGGTTCTAAAAGTAGCCTATGAGGGAATGGGTTATCTCATTGAGGTCACTAGCCTCAGACAATAGGTTGGATCAAAATTGCATACAAAGTAACTACGCACCAAATCTAAATATCCATACTGTCTTAATGGTCTATTCAATAATTATTCAAATAAACTAAAATCTAACTTCAAAATATGACTGATAATTATGAATATTGTAAAGATTTAACATGGCCATTAGCATCATAATTCAAGATATAAATTGAATTTATTAGAATCATATGCAACTTGCTTGAAATATATTATCCTGTTAAGAGCTCCATATACAATACAGAAGTTGATCTAATTTTATGAAGAAAATCTTCTCATAACATATTCATACAAGTGTCCTTTCATTTGGGTCTACGGTGTTGGCAAATTTCAGGTAACTCTTGTTCTGCAATCCACCCAGTGATCCAGTTTTTACAGTGCTTACCTATAGGCGGTAGGTACATGGTCTCAGAGAAGCATGTCAGCAGGAGTTTGATTATCTCAGTTCTGTTGCTGTCATGGATGACGCTGTGAGCCGGGGAGTGGGCAAAGCCTACCCCAGCCTCCCAGATGTACTCACAGCTGTCAATACTTGTCATGTCCTCAGGATTATCCTGAAAATACACTTGAGTATTAATATTCAATATTTAATTAATATTCATTGTGCTGAAGAAAAAAATCTGCTCAAACTCTATGCAATTCTTAATTACATACTATTCATTCAAGCATTTAAGAACATATTGACAGAGTTAGCTCTGATAAAATATCGAAATATTCAGATTATTTAAGCGCTTTTGAACACACAGATCCTGTATGAAAAGAGCACTATATAAATGTGGTAAAATAATAATTATCCTTTTATTTTGGATTGATCATTTCCTGAAGAATATTTATGTAAGAAATAATGACATCATAAATATTTATTAGCTGAATTTTTAAATAAAGGCATATGTACACAGGGTGTTTTGAAAATGGTAGAAACTGTAGAGTCAGAGCTATTATAATTTCATAAGCAAACAGAGCAGATCTTGATTTCGGTCTACAATGTTTTCAAAGGCATGAAAAAGTGTTTATATGAGGGAAAGAGTTACCAAAATCTCATTTTTTCCCAAATTACCTGACAATACCCTGAAATTTGCCTATATTTTCAAATTTTCCTGACAGTTCTCACAACAGATTCCCTAACAATTCCCTGACCTTGAAATATCTTCAATTTCTGACTTTTCCCTGTTGCATAGCAACCCTGAAACAGTTTTAAAAATTCATTATGTCAACTTACCGGTCCTGTTTTTCTTCCCGATGCAACTGTGAATTCTGGACAAAACAGCAGATCCTGCAATTGTTAAAACTTCCATTATTTAACAATTTACTCCATGAATATTCATGTAAGAAATAACGACATCATGAATATTAATGACATGTATATAGATCTGATTCTATGGTTTTTACCAAGGCAATAATAGTTCTTGTTTATATATAATTTTAAATATTTAAGCTAATTTATATTCGTAATATTTTTTGAGTAAAGGTTGAAATAGAGAAACACACTAAATACAATGAGTGCCTGCAGTTAAGATGGACATGATCTTCATTCTTTAGATTATAATAAGAACCTTTCCTCAACACTTTGACATTACAAACATAACATAACATAACATAACATATATTTTATTTGGCATAAATTTGCATACGCATAGTATAGCCAATATGGTCATATTTGTACACAAAGTGCATGGCATAATTATAATATATGAAATTTCAAACAGGGATACAGATTATACAGGGGAGTATTGGGGTATTTACCCAATTAAAATTGTGGAAAAAGCAATTGTTTTTGAAAACAATGAGTAACACAAAGCAAATGAATATAGCAAAAAGCAAAAGAAATTTAGAATACCTAATGAGAATATGAATAATACCCAATTACGAAAATTGCCAATACCCAATAAAAATTGCAAAAACCCAATTCTGTAAAAAATCAAGGAGTAAATACCCAATTGCATCAAAACCTTATCTGTAACCCTGTTCAAATCATGTTTGCTGAGAAGCTAAATTTTGTTAACAGTCATATGAAAATGTTCATGAATATATATGAAGGATCTTCTCTAAAGTAAAAGTACATGTATATGATGTTTACCGATTTCAATATATCCGTAATGTATGTTTCCGTACAGAACTAAATCAACCCTGTCTTTGGGATTAGTTCAGTTCTGTACCAAACCACGATGATAAGAACAATTATATGGGTCAGATGACCCAGTGCAAAACTATACTAAACCCATCTTTGGGTATATGGGGCCAGCTCAGTTCTGCACCAGACCAACAAGCAAAACAGATAATCAGTAAGCTGTTATGGATCTGTTTCTCTTATTTTAAAGGCATAGTATAGATATTTGGCTAATTTAATCTGTTGGTTCTTATGTCTGCTGCTCATTATTTGTTCAAATTTCTGGATGGTTGGCCATCGACAAAAGTATGGTTTCAAGTATTGTTTTCTTAGTGATAAATATTTGGGACACACAAGAAGGAAATGATATTCTGATTCTATCGTATTCATATTACAATTTTCGCATAATCGATCTTCCCTAGGGGTGTTTTCATATCTGCCCGTTTCAATTTTAAGATTGTGTGATGACAGTCTAAATCTGGTTAGTGAAATTCTAAGTTTGTTATCACTTATATGGTCTAGATAATTTTCATATTCAAATTCATGTTTATAAATATTATAGAAAGATAATCTGTTTGAGTTATTTATATTTGTATACCAATTTTGTTTAAAAATATCTAGTATCCTATTTGTTATTGTGTTGTAGTTTATTTCTATATCATATTGCTGTGTCCATATATATTGCAGTCCCATTTCACATAGATACGTTTTTATTTTACATGCCCAGTTAAGTCCTTTGTATGTGATATTGTTATCAGCATCTTCCTTTAACATGTTATAAATTGATTTTAAAAGTGAGTTTTCGTTTAACTGTAATAATTTTAGCCAATATTTAAACATAATTATTTTTCGCCTAATATGCATCGGATATCTGCCAAGTTCTCCGTATAGACCACTCAAATTAGTACATTTTTTGACACCTAATATTTTCCTTATAAATTTACAATGTATTAGCTCAATATTTTTACATTCATGACCTCCTAATAATTCTGCTCCATAGTTTAGAACTGATCCAACAAGACTATCAAATAGTTTGCATTTATCTTTAACATTCAATTCAATTTGGTTGAAAACAATGAATAAATTATGTAATGCATAAGCGGCATGTTGTGCTAGTCTTTTCTGTGTACGATTAATGTGTCCGTTTTTGAATAAATGCATGCCTAGATATTTAAATGATTGTACGACCTCTAGAGCTGTATCGTCTAGAAAAAACTCGTACGAAGTATGTCTACCTAACTCAAAAATCATGATTTTGGGTTTTTTTTTATTTATTTTCAATCCCCAATTTTGGCAATAGGTATTTAAATTATTCAAGAGTAGTTGTAATCCGGTGGGTGAATGTGAGAACAAAATTGCGTCATCTGCAAAAAGTAATATAAAGAGCTTTATTTCGTTGAGTGTAAAAGTGTCGTCTGCTGTTGTATTTTCATTCAAGTGTCCAATGATGTCATTAACAAAATATAGAAATAGTAGGCTGGAGCTGGGATCCCCCTGTTTTGCCCCGATATCGGAATCAAAAAAGGGTGATACTTCTGAGTTAAACCGTATAGCAGCCTTAACGACATTGTACATGTCTTTTATTGCATTTACAAAGCGTTCACTTACGTTTTCATTTCTTAGTTTTTGAAATATATAAGATCTGTTCAGTTTATCGAAACATTTTTCAAAATCGATAAACGCACAATATAGTTTTTGTCGTCTATTTAAAGTTTTTAAAATAATTGAATGCAAAAGAAATATGCAATCAATAGTTGATTTGCCTTTTTGAAATCCAAACTGGTTATCTATAATTTTATCATGAAAGGTTGTCCATTTTGTTAGTCTATTGAGTAAAATCTGTGAGTAAATTTTTGCTATTAAATTTATTAATGTTATACCTCTGTAGTTTTTTGCATCGTTTATATCACCACTTTTAAAAATTGGTACAATAATTCCAGATCCCCATGATGTTGGATATTCTTGGTTTAAAAATATTCTATTAAATAAAAGTAATAGCAATGGTGAAAGGTCTTCAAACGCATGTTTATATATTTCTGATGTAATACAATCTATTCCGCTGCTTTTGTTATTCTTTTGTGAAAATACTGCTTGTTTTAATTCTTCCATTGTAATTTCACTATCTAAGAAGTAATCATGATGTTGTTGTTGTGCTTGTTGTTGTCTTGTTTGTTGTTGTTGATTATTGTTATGTTGATGATGATTATTATTCGTTTGAGTATCCTGTGTATTATATAGTGATTGAAAATGATCATGTAGGTCTTCTATATTTAAAGTGTTTGTCTGTGTGGTTTGTTTGCTATATTGTTTTTTAATTATTTTCCAAAATTGTTTTGGTTGATGTTTACTGAGTTCAGTTAAATTGTGTTTTTCCTTTGAGTTGTATGCATGTTTTGCTTTTCTTTTTATCTTATTATATGTAGATTTTGCAGTAATGTATTCATTTTTCAGATCTGTATTTGCTTTATGTTTTACAAATTTATTTCTACTTTCTTTAAATTTATTTCTAGCTTCATAACAGTCTTTATCGAACCAAGGAGAATTTGATTTACCTGAAGTTTTATTTCTTTTGCGTATAATTTGTTTTCCAAAAACCTCATCAGTACAGTTATATAATTTATGAATAAAGCGTTCTGATATCAAATTAATATTTTCATTGTTATAGATCATTTGCTTAATCGTGTTGAAATCCTCTACATTGTTTGACAGACTAGTTTTAAACTCTTCTATTTTTGAATCGTCCCATTTAATAACCCTTTCTATTCTTGGCCCCAATGTGTCGTCTGCTTCAACATTTTTCCTTTTTCCAGATAAACTTATTTCTAGGCCAGAATGATCCGAAAATTCATTTGGATCCAATATACAAAAGTGAGATATACAAGCAAAATCATCAATATTCAGTAACAGATAATCTACAACACTAGAGCCATGTAGGGAATGAAAAGTAAAATCGCCTAATCCTAGGTCGCTATGCATGCGACCATTACCTATGACTAGTGACGTAGCTATACAGAAATCAATCAGGCGTTTACCTTGACAGTCAGTCACGTGATCACATGATACGCGAGGTGGAATGTTTACATCTTTTGACAGCTGGCTGTCAAAATCTATATACATGTCATACTCTAATCTGTCTGCCGTTTTTCCGGTTCGACTATTTAAATCGCCTATGACAAATATTTTACCCAGATTTTTATATTTTTCAATAATTATTTCTATCTCTTCGAAAAAGTCAAAATTATCATTGTTAATAACAGTAGATTGGTTTGGCGGTATATATGTACAGCAAATAAAAACGTCTTGTTCAAAAGAAAACAGATCACTACTTACTTTAATACAGACTATTTCATTCTGATGTTTTTCAACAATTGATATATATATCTGTCTAAATCATTTTTAAAGTAAATGCTAATTCCACCACTATATCTACCTTTTCGCACGTTTCTTGACTTATTTCCCAGTAAATGAAAACACGAATATCCACCAATATCCAGATTTGAATGAGTTTTTGCTGATAACCATGTCTCTGAGAGAAAGACAATGTCATAAGATATAATATTACTAATAAACTCTGGATCTGCTATCTTACGAGCGAGTCCGTTAACATTCCAGCTTAAGAGTTTTACATCCTTCTCACGACACCCCCATAAGTCGACCACGCTACCGTCACGATACTTTTTAACTGGTTTATTGTCAACCAACAGTGGAGCCTGAGATCACTTTACTTGCTTAAACTCTTTGCACGCTAGCAGCAAAACCGTAATTACCTATGCAAACAATTTTGAGGTGTCACATGATTACATGACAACAGATTTGGATATCAATCTGCTTTCAAATGCCAGTAAAGTTACAGTAGGCGGGTAAAATGTTTACACTTTTTAGTATACTTACACACATTGCATTGAGAAGTGTCTGGGCCAGTGGTGGACTGTCATTCTAAAAATACAAATTGGAAATATTTCTATCAGTCAGAAACCCAATACATGTAGAACCTTCAATACAATGCACTGGGTTATTTCAATTATTGTTTGTTAACCTTATGTGAAAACATAACATAATCCATCTGTCTTATTCATACATTATCTTTCACTAACAGCTGATATTTTGTATCAATTCAATCGTTTTAACCCATCTCCTCATATAAACACTTTGCAAACAGAGTAGACTCAGATCAGAGGGCTCCTACAGGGTCTGCTCTGTTTGCTTATAGTGTGATATAGATCAAATTCTACAGTTTCTGTCTGTCAGAACCAAACTATCATGTTTTCATTTGCCATTATAAAAAATAATCTAATCAACATTCACGATGTCCTTATTTTCTTTCATGAATATTCAAAAGGTAAAGGCTGAAAATGAAAGACTTTATTTCCATTGCCACATTATCTTTGATTTCTCAAACTGTACAAAGGCATTCCTTATGTGTCTCTTGTAACATGCAGTTGGACAGAGTGTATCCATCATGGGCTTAGTACAAAACTATTGTAACTATTTATGGCGCAAACTTGTAATGACTCGCACAAACAATTTTGGTCAAAACCAGATGCCAAATAACTTGCCATCTCATCACGATCCAAACCATTCAACACTCTGATTGTCATTTTTGAAAGAAATATAAGAAAACATTGTTTTCAGAATATAAGATGTGGACAATTTAGCAAATGTTTGTAAATGTTAAGAATGTAATCAAAAGTTTTACATTATAAGCCTTCAGCATATGCTATAAAATACAAACTGCAGAAGCTTCCACAAACTTTGGAAAACAGTTAAAGGCTAGTCATGTTTAAGCCTTTCCCTGTTAAATATTCATGTAAGAAATAATGACATTCAGGAATACTTATCAGCTGATTTTATAATGGCATACATACATAGGTATTTTTGGTATTGGTAGAAACTGCAGAGTAACTTAGTAAGGTCTAGTATAATTTCATAAGCAAACAGAGTAAACCCTGATCAGATGGCTACTACAGGAGCCGTCTGATCTTGGTCTACGCTGTCAGCAAATTCATGAAAATAACATTTATTTGAGGGAAAGGCTTAAAAAGGAATACCATGCATATGAAATAACAGTTCAGTATACATTGTATATATAATACATGTACCAACATTTGTTTGAGAGTTCAGATTCCTAAAGACTGTTTAAATAAGCCTAACCCTTTACCTGGTTAGATAATGCAAGCAATACTAACATCATGAATATTTATTAGCTGATTTTTTTATAATGGTACATAAACACATAATATTTTGGCCTGGGCAGATACTATAGATCAAATCTATATGATTCCATAAGCAAACAGAATATGCCCTGACCAGATGGCTAATCCAGGTCTACTCTGTTTGCAAAGACATAAAAAGATGTCTCTATGAGATTAACCCTTTCCCTGTTCTATATATCTATTCCAAACTTCAATACCTTCTGACTATTTATGGCCAAAATAGAAATAACGAAATATGGAAAATGTGGAAAGTGGAATATAGGAGCCATCTGATGTGGGTCTACTCTGTTTGCAGATGTGTGAAAATGTGTTTATGCGAAAGAAAGGGTTAAGGGTCAACTCTATGCACACTCACAGCGAATTCTTTATTACTTATATGCAAACAGTCTGGATCCCAATGAAACTCCATGTAACTCAAATGATCCAAACTGTTTGACACTGTTTTACGATAAATACATTTTGTACATGCAAAACAATTCAGAATGGCAGCAAATAACCGTTTGCAGATTACTTAGCATGAAAAGAGTGAACAAGAGGGCCATGATGGCCCTGAAATCGCTCACCAGAGGGAAAGATTTTTAAAGTTTCAACTACATGTATGTTTCTAAACAAAACTGGACACCTGTTTTGTGGGGTGTTATTTGACCCTTTCTCTGTATAATTATAATGGCAAGATTTCTGGGATGATTTGCTTTATTATAAATATTTTCTAAGTCCAATACCGAACGTTTACCGAACGTTAACTTGGAAAGCATATAACGCACAAAAAATATGTGGAAAAGTTTCATTTTCCATTACATATTACTACGCATAACCTAACAACTCCTTGATATATTGCGTATTTAGAAACGAACGACAACTCTTGTAGAGCACGTTTCGTAACAAAACCAGTTCACACCTGAACGTTTCGAACCCCTTCAGAATTAGAGTACTGATGATTGTTTCAAGGCAGAAATTGTATAAAAATCGCGATTTCAACAATTTATACAAACGGAATTGTTATGGAAATGGAAAATTAAAACTTGTTAACAATAACTGGTGATAATAACCATTGTGATAAATAGAGCATTTGCCTTAGTGATAAATAGAGCATTTGCTCCATAAGAGTAAATGTACTATTTATCACAATGGTTTCAAATCTACACAATTCTGAAATTTTCCTTTTCTCTAATTAACCCTTTTCCTCATATAAACATGTTTTCACGCATTTGCAAACAGAGTAGACCCAGATTTACCTCTTTGAATAAGCAGACAACATTTCTAACATATGACAACCCTATCAGAGCTTAGCAGGACTTAACCAAAATTAGCACACAGTTTGAACTCAGATCTGACACATACCGGTATGTAACTTTGTATGTGGTTTGTATATGAGTTAATTTACTCCTATGGAGCAAATGCTCTATTTATCACAATGGTTTGAAATCTACACAATTCTGAAATTTTCATCTTCTCTAATTAATGCTCCTTATGAGTAGATTTATTCAAAGAGGTAGGATCTGAAAAAAGCCTTTGTGATAAATAGAGCATTTGCTAACCATTGTGATGAATAGAGCAAAAGCTCCATAGGAGTAAATGTTCTATTTATCACAAAAGTTTCAAATCTACACAATTCTGAAATTTTCCTTTTCTATAATTAATGCTCCTTATCAGTAGATTTATTCAAAGCGGTAGGATCTGAAAAAAGCCTTTGTGATAAATAGAGCATTTGCTCCATAGGAGTTAATGCTCTATTTATCACAATGGTTTCAAATCTACACAATTCTGAAATTTTCCTTTTCTCTAATTAATGCTCCTTATCAGTAGATTTATTCAAAGAGGTATAATAGTCACTTTATGAAACCATTGTCATAAATAGAGCATTTGCCTTTGTGATAAATAGAGCATTTGCTCCATAGGAGTAAATGTACTATTTATCACAATGGTTTCAAATCTAAACAATTCTGAAATTTTCATTTTCTCTAATTAACCCTTTTCCTCATATAAACATGTTTTCACGCATTTGCAAATAGAGTAGACCCAGATTTACCTCTGAATAAGCAGACAACATTTCTAACAGATGACAACCCTATCACTGCTTAGCATGACTTGACCAAAATTAGCACACAGTTTGGATTCTGATCTGACACAGACCGGTATGTAACTTTATATGTGGTTTGTATATGAGTTAATTTACTCCTATAGAGCAAATGCTCTATTTATCACAATGGTTTGAAATCTATACAATTCTGAAATTTTCCTTATCAGTAGATTTATTCAAAGAGGTAGGATCTGAAAAAAGCCTTTGTGAGAAATAGAGCATTTGCCAACCATTGTGATAAATAGAGCAAAAGCTCCATAGGAGTAAATTAATGTTCTATTTGTCACAATGGTGTCAAATCTACACAATTCTGAAATTTTCCTTTTCTATAATTAATGCTCCTTATCAGTAGATTTATTCAAAGAGGTAGGATCTGAAAAAAAGCCTTTGTGATAAATAGAGCATTTGCTCCATAGGCGTACATGCTCTATTTATCACCATGGTTTCAAATCTACACAATTCTGAAATTTTCCTTTTCTCTAATTAATGCTCCTTATCAGTAGATTTATTCAAAGAGGTAAAATAGTCACTTTATGAAACCATTGTGATAAATAGAGCATTTTCTCCATAGGAGTAAATGCTCTATTTATCACAATGGTTTCAAATCTACACAATTCTGAAATTTTTCAAGAGGCAGATTCTGAAAATATCCTATGAGGGAATGGGTTAAAAACAGTGTGAGCAAACAGAGACTAATTCTGAAGCAGAGTTTTGACCAGGAACTTGACCTATTCAGTGATTATGCAACACAGATGGAGTGACCTCAATCCCTCTAGTTCAGAGGAACCTTTATAGTGTAAAATAATATTTTAAAGTATAACCAACAGGGCAGGGCCAATTTTAACCTCAGAACTATGATATTTACCAATGTCAATAAGGAATACTAAGGGCTGTTCCAGGAAAAAAGGCCAGGGGGGGTCGGAACGGCGATGAATTAAAATTTTGTGGGTGGGGGGTAATAAAGAATTAAATTTGTGTTGGTTGGGGCGATTTTTTCAATTGTAATTGTGTTGTATCGGGGGTTATTGAATATTTCAATTCGGAGGGGGGGGGGCATTAAGCACGGTAATTCTGTTTAAAATTTCCCAAATAAGAAAAAATCGTCGCCGATATTCTTTCCCGTTTTCAAGTAAATCCACGTTAATAACGTTTATCACGTCAACAGCGAGATTTCGGTTCGGCTAATCGAATAACGAGACTCATGTCCTACAGCCAATCAAAACGCTCGTATTATCGAATGTTCGTTCAACAAATCCAATATGGCGTCCGTTTCTGAAATTCGGTATATGTACCTGCCAATTAATGTGAATATAAGACAAAATTGAAAAGCACAGACCGAGATTACGATAAGAGTGTGAAAAATAAGTTCAGCCCAAGATGGCTAGAGTAAGAAATGACGTTGACATTTAGTAAAGAAACAAGAAAAGTGATAGTTGGCGATTTCGTGAAAGTGAAAGTAAACCTTCCCGGGAGAGAGTTCCTTGTTTAATACTGTAAACAAACAAATTAATTACGGAAACCGCGGCTGTGTAGACTTTGGGAACCATCTGAAAACCGCTAGACATGTCCAGTTATTGAAACAGCGTGTTGAAGTCACAGGTAAAACCCTGTAATATTGAGTATTCACCAGAAATTTGTGTCTGTCAATATTGCTTTGTTAAAGAAACTAGTCAACATGTACCGATTCAGAAAAATTATAAACTAGCTTAATGAATTTTAACTGAAGATGGTAACCAGTAACCAGTATTTGGGTTACAATTTATAAATTTATTCCATTAGCTGATTTTTTCCTTCTCTTCTTTAGTTACAGTGGTAAATACGCTATTCCTACCCACTTAACGCGTTTCTTACGCGTTACCTAACCGTTCGTTACCCGTTTCTTAGCCGTTTCGTTAAACGGGTTTCTAACCGTTTGTTTACGCGTATCTTAACGCGTTTCCTAAACGTTTAAGAGCCCGGATGAAAGGGGAGTACTCATGGACGAAAGGGGGGTAATCATTGATATGGCCTTTCTTGAATTGGGGAGACATTCTCATTTACCTGTTAGACACTCCTGATATGTAAAATTAAGATTTCAAAAACATAGTGACAGTAACAAACAGTTTTGATCCCGATGAGATGCCGAGTTACTCCGCGTCTCATCTGGGTCCACAACCTTTTGCGTCTCATCTGGATCCAAACTGTTTGCAAAGGTAATCACAGATCCTACACTGGCGGCGAAAGGGTTAACAGTATTTAAACTTTTAATTCTCGTTTCATTTCCATAAGATCTAGTTAGATCTAGATCTATATTAAAATAAAGATCTACATTCTCAATGCGTTCATCTATATGTTGTAAAATGTCTTTTTTGCTACTGTACGTACAGTACCGTATAAGATATAGTAGAAGTATTTTACAATACATGTAGATCTAGATCATATCAATCTAAACTATCTTTAAAACTAGAATTTATATTAATCTTAATTGGTCTAAACGTTTGGATTTAACTTTGTGCTAAGCCATAGATCTACAATTATACAAAACATAGTTTTCTTGTATTTTGGAGAAGCTAAAAAACATACTTTCAGATCATTGGACACATTATTTGGTATTTCTGTTACGTAATAGTTCGCAACTTTGTTGATAAGAAAGCAGTGGCGTGATCACTGTCAAGACCATTGTCCCCTGCTGAGAAAATAGCTAGGGGATTTACTGACCATCTGCCAGCTTTGATCGTATACTTAGGCTGGGTAAATAATAAAGTCTTCAACTAAGACAATTTATTTTCATGCATTCATAACAATTATAGAGTAAGTATTTTTTAAATATTCGAATGCGGGGAATAAAAGTACTGACATTTGAAAGCAGTGTAAACACAGACAATATAGCTACAACATCAGTGTGTTGATCAGGGTCTTCACTAGTATTTGCATAGACCTAATTAAAAATTATCTAGCAAATAGAAGCCTGGTAATAGTGAATGGAATATACAGTTAAACAATGATGGGCCATTCCACTTTTAAATTTCGGCATACAAAGGTTTAATCTTCACAAAGTAACAAAATGATAAGAACGTTTTCATAGTTATATGTGAGCGTGAAATATGCTTATTTGTATAAAACGCTTTAGATCTACCTCATAATGATGTAAACACCTTTGAAAACGTAATAGGTTCAGATCAGATTGCTCGCGTGGAAGCCGTTTGATCTTGGGTCTGCATTATTTGCTTATCCCATTACATACACATGGATATAACTCTCCAACGCCTTTGCAAACAGAGTAAACCTAGACATGAAGGCTCTTGTAGGGAATGTCGGATTAGGGCCCACTCTGCTTATGAAATTTTAAATTAATAGAGTTGACTATATTTTCTACAAATATCAAAAAGGCGTGTGCACTTATACCGTTGTTAAATTCAGCAAGATCTAATAAATACTCATGATGTCATTTTTTCTGACAGAAATATTCAAATGGGAAAGGGTTAAGAAATAGAATAGATCTGAATTATTTTGGTAGGTTTCTTCATTCAAGATCCAAAATTTGGTGGTTTACTTTGTGACAGTTTTTTTTATCTAAAATGTAGAAACTTACTCAAAAAGGACTAATTCTTCAATTCATTTGTTTGATATACAGTGGATATCTGATATTATAGCTTTGTACAAACATATCGTTAACTAAATGAGCAAATCGTCGACACTAGCCGGGATTGAACCGCTAAACGTTCGTTGAGTGACGAATCGATTCTTATTTTGGCTAACCC
The DNA here is from genome assembly GCA_963576725.1 of Azorinus chamasolen. Taxonomy (NCBI): domain Eukaryota; kingdom Metazoa; phylum Mollusca; class Bivalvia; order Cardiida; family Solecurtidae; genus Azorinus; species Azorinus chamasolen. The sequence goes on along the minus strand of OY755236.1, from coordinate 62,224,906 downwards.
GTTTCATTCGGACTTTTTTGAAAACGGCTATCATCGATAAGATCCGAAATCTCCGCATGAAACGGAAAATTTATGCACCTACCGCAACTTCTTTGGTATAATCGTTTCTTTACGCGTTTAACGCGTGTAAACCGTTTATCGCGTAACCGTTCGTTAACCGTTCACTACCCGTTTCTTACGCGTAGAAAAACGGGTAAATGGGTAGGAATAGCGTATTTACCACTGTAGTCAATAATGTCAAACAAGAGTTCTTCTTTAAAAAAACAACAACATTATTTGTTTGAGATGCATACATGTGATAACTACCGACGGTAGGTGAATTCTACCGTTTTCAGAGGTGGTTTACCGTTCTATTTTACCGATCTACCGTTTTGAAATTTGACTAAGGCAATTTTTTTATTGACATATATTTTCATCCCTGATGGAGTTTATCTGTTAGTTCTCTACACACACATACCACCTTTAGCTTGTTATCATGCTGTGATCCACGCATGGTCTGTTTTGGTAGGGACCAATCAAGGGAATCCCCTGTGGAGACCATGGAGAACACCCGAATTTACATAATCACAAGGTGGTTCCTGTTTTCACTCTACTACTTTACCAAATAAAATTGTTCGGGAACCAGTCGTGTCAAAATGCAAACGTCTACCACAATATCACATGCAGCGGGTTTATTACTAAAGCGAGACGACATGGGAGTGTCATGACCCTATAATAGGAATTATATTCTCATAATTAAATAATAAGACATAGAAATGCTTCTCTGCTTCCTTGTCAAAGACAGCTGTGCTTGGTCTCGTTGTTGCAATGGGTCGAAACACTTCGAAAATAAGACTGCTTCAACAGTGATCATGAATTTGATTTGTACACTAAATTATTTTTCATCAATATAATAAGTGGTAAGGACACTAAAGAAGTAATTGAAAACACCATGAATTATTATCTACCATTGCAAACTCTTCAAAAAATAATAACTATATCAAGTTGAAATGTCATCAGTTTTCGCGACGATTGTAGATACGGGCTAAAACACGGACTCTGGACCTGTTGGATTTCAACATTTCTGTGACTGCTCAATGTTTGCAGTAACTAACTTGAATTGAGTAAATGTTTAACTAACTTGAACTAAGTAAAGGTTGTCCTTGGGAAGTATAGCTAAATAGGGCTATAAAATAAGCAACCCCCATAAAAATGTTATTATAAAAATAAGATAAAATAGAATATCTTTTTCATTATACGATAAAACAGTAATAAATCTTGATTTTTCATGACATTATTTAATAAGGAACCCAGTGTTTTGGGCTTGAGACCTATTGATTTCAAAGAGTCCTTTTGACCCATGAAAAAAATCTAGAATTATTACTGCATGTCAATTACTAGTATTTGTTTTTAACCCTTTCCCTGTTCCATTTTTATTCCAAATTCCAGTCCCTACTGAATATTCTTATTCTTAAGTATTTTAAAGAAATACAGAGATTGGAACTTTATAGCCATTTTTGAAAGTACAGAAACATTTTTAAAACTCCTAAAGCAAACAGAGCAGACCCTGATCAGCTGTCTGATCATTGCAAATGCGTGAAACCTTGGTTTATATGAAGGTAACTAAGGGTTAACAAGGGTTAACACCACATTGGATTTTTTGCCAAACCTGAAAGTGTAGAATCATTCATATATCATAAGCAATCAGAGCAGACCCTGACCAGACAGCTCCTGTAAGAGCCATCTGAGCTGGGTCTATTCTCTTTGCAAATTTATGCGTGAAAAAGGTGTTTATAAATATGAGGGAAAGGGTTAAGTGTGTAAATGTTAAGTGTGTAATGTAAGGTTTATAATGGTCTGATATGCATTTATGGTAAAGTATGAATGATAATGTGAAAAAGTATAACAAACATAGGTATCAAGCAAATTTCTTTTTTCTCCTCCATATATTTTGTCGCATCAGTAAAATCTACCTGACAAAAGTCAAATCTACCTGACAAATTTCCTAAATCTACCTGACATGCCTCAGCAGGTTATCACATGTATGGAGATGGCACCTGTGTATGAAGACATTTTTAGTAATAGTCAGACCAGACATTTGCCTTATAAAGTAACACTCAGGAATGTGTGAAAGTCTGAATGGAAATAATTTCTGGAAAAATGAATTAGCCAGTTTAGGTTCTTATAAAGATTTTAAAACAGAAAGAGAAGGGTAAAAATATTCACTTTCTAAAAAAAAAGATTGACATTTTCATAGCCCGAGGTCATAAAATGGGAAGGCGATATCCTAGACTTAAGACAACTACTAGTACTACTACCCAATCCTACTTAGGAAGTGATCCTACAAATGATCAAGAATGAAAGTTATAAATGTAGACATAGAGTGGGAATTACCACTGAGTGACAACCATGCAGACTATGTTTACATGTAAAAGTTTAAGATCATAAGATCTGCCTGATGAGACCCAAAGATGTTATGGACATAAATAATTCTCAGAAATAATAATAAACAAACATGAATTGTTTTATCTCTGGAACATATGAAAAGAATTTTTTTTTATCATTTATCAAGTTGCACTTTAGAAAGTGCTCTAATTTTCATTAGTGCGGCCCTACCATGTTGAAAGTCTAACTAGAGCACTGTAATGGTATGGATATGCATAGCTTGCTAATTATAATATGGTTAGGTATATAAATGTTTGTTTGTGAAATGGTACCGGTATTTATCAAACATAATTATCTAGCAGAAGATTTTGTCTTCTCATATTTCTTTGTGTCAATAAAATCTACCTGTCCAAAAGTCGAATCTACCTGGCAAATCTCCTAAATGTACCTGACATGCTATAGCATTTTTTGCTTCATTTATTTGTCAGGTATACATAAATTTACATCATTTAGTAAGAACTTTTAAAAAAATCTCACCGTTGAATGCGGGAGGGGACACCCCTCCCGTACCCACCCCAAGACGCAACTTGCCTTCTGAAAATCCTGGGGAGAACCCTATGGTTTATAATGACAAAAAGAGTTTGAGTTTGAATGTAAATATGATTAGAAATTGTGACTATAAATGTGTATAAAAAGGTGAACTATGTCTAGTAAGTTAACTAATTGTTAAGTGTTATAATACCATGCTGACTTTTAAATCAAATTTCATATCTTTAACGTGTGAGTTTTAATTGCTTGTGTTTTACAAGAAATTAATCTGGTAATATTGAATAGATCCAGGATAAACTGAATGTAAATTGTATGGACATGCACTGCAACCAGTTTGTTTGCTTTCCAGACAAATTGGCAAACTAAAGATGGTGGTGGTAATTTGCAAGCAGTGTAGATCAGATCAGATTTTCATTGCACCAGCTGATCTAGGTCAACACTAACAATCTCTTGTGATTTGATTTCTGTATATACCGATAAAAGAAATTTAGTAATCATGTAATTCAATGTAATGTGATTGTCTTAATATTCAATTGCTGCCATACAAATAGTCAACACAGGAAAATTAAATTTCACAGATTGGACCAACAGTGGCTATCAAGAAGTGGTTAGATATAAAGTTATCAACAGTCATGGCTCATATTTGCAAAATTAATGTCTGCTATGTTCTTACACCTTAGAAAGGGTTAAATTTAATGATCATATAATTGAACGTCTTGTGTCAAGGTTAAAGATGTTTATATACTAGGAATGGGGAAAAAGGCATTCCACACTAGAAACAAGATGGCAAATAGTTTATTGTTTCAGCATGCCAATGTAATGTGTACAAACTCAACAAAAAGTAGATGATTTCAATATTTAGCACATGGCTTGGAGCTCTCGGCCAATCAGATGCCTCAAATAGTGTCGACTATATCGTTTAGTTCGACTCTTTTTGACCATGGACCAACTAACAAACTGTTTATTTAGTCAATGGTTCCTGTCGACCAATCATTATGATGTTTTTTTGACGTCACATCCTAGGCTTTCACGTGATATTTCACCCCAATGCATCGTAGCCTTGATCAGCTGGTTACACTGAAATACAGTAAAACTAAGGTTAATCGACAATTAAGGGAAATGAATATGCAATTTCAAATACAGGTGACAGTTTAATGCATTACTAAAGGTATGCAGAAAGCTCCTATTTTGAGCGTTATGTGTTACATTTAATCTGCATTCAAGCATAAAAAGTTGTCTTTAAAAAGCGGCACAATGCATAGCGTATTTTATTGACCATTGTACATAGGTTTTATTGTATACAATCTAATCAATGCGTGAAAAGTTGAAAACAATCTTTCTTAAAAAAATTTAAACAAAATAGGATAATAAAAATCTTAATAAAATGATCTAGATCTAGATCGAATTAATTCAATATTTAAAAGTAACTTTTATTTCAAATGCATCATATTGAAATTGAAATTATCGTTGAATATTTAAAATTATCGTTTAATATTTAATTGTACACAATTTTAAAATCTTGCCGTTAAATTTCCATCTTTGTTGTTTTTCCTTCCTCTTCTTCCAAGATAATGGATTCAGGCGCAATCATGGTTTTCAGTCTTGTGCGAAGAGAAGTGAGGGAAAATCAGCACGCGCCCGATGACGTTAAATTGCAAATTTGATGACCTTTATTTCTTGTTTTTCCTCGAGCCCAAGCCAGTGCTAAATAGGTTAGCCAATGGTTGAGCGCGACTAAACGACATAGTTCTCGGGAGCTATGCCCCCTCGAACTAAATCGTTTAGTCACGCTCAACCATGGTCTAACCTATACATAAACAATATATGCTGTCAATATGATTTCCATTCAGAAAACAGCACATTCATAGTAAAACTTGTCAAGCTTTGAGTGGTAAAGAAATCTAGAAAGTACTATTGAATCGGAAATTTCAGTTTTCTTGGTGGTGGGTGGCAAGTTAAATATAAATCTAGTGGTTGTGGGTATCTGACTTATCTTAATTCTCTTGTTTGGGGGGGGTAAAAAAAAAAAATTGTGTTGGTGGTACCCCTATTTTTGGCTGGCGTTCCTACCCCCCCAGGCCTTTTTTCCTGGAACAGCCCTAAGTAAATCTATACACCAAATATCTAAGCTCTGTGACATGTAGTTTTTGACAAAAAGATTTTTGAAGTTTTCCCCATGCCTAACCTAAGTGAGCCCAGCATTCTGCTACTTGTACAGAAAACAACAGTCAGCTAGAAAAAACTGGCCACCCCTGGGACCGTGGCAGAGCCAATTTTGACTCCAGGGACATAATTTATATAACTTTTGTAGAGGACCTATAGGTGATGCTATGTGCCAAAGATGAAAGCTGAGAACCCTGTAGATTCAGAGGAGAAGACTTTTAAAGTTCAAATTGTTGACGACGCACACCACACGACGCACGACGCACACCGCACGACGCACGACAAACGCCGACAGACGACGGACATCAGGCGATCACAAAAGCTCACCCTGAGCACTTTGTGCTCTGGTGAGCTAAAAACTAATGACTATATTCCTGGGAAATACATGTAGCAGTTCAATACATATCAGCATTTATTGGAGAAATCTGTAAGTGACAACATCAATGTTACCTATAGGTTAACTTATCATTAACTTTTTCATTTCTAGCAGCATTTATGACAACCTATGAAAACCATTTGGATCCAGATGAGACAATGTACCTTTCAGTACTAAAAATTCACACATCTGCAGAGTAGACCTAAATCAGATCAGGGTCTACTCTGTTTGCTAGTGGAATTTGACAGATCTATTCTTATAGTTTCTAAAATGACTTCATTGTTCCACCTTCCATATTTCATAATAATTATTTTGTCCATGCATATTCAGTAGGTATTAAAATTTGGAGAAAATATAGAACAGGGAAAGGGTTAAGAGAAATGAAAGAAAACAATACTTGTTAGAATATTTGCAGCTGACAGTTTTTGAAGACAACTATCACTTACAATGCAAAAAATTAATGAATGAGAAAAATTCAGCAAAACAATAATTCAAGGTAATGGATGAAAAATAAACGGTATGCTGAATGTGTATTGTGAATATAGCTTTGCTAATAAGTCATAGTTTTAATCATATTTTCAGGCAGTGGATATTTACAATGTCAAACTATAATTTCTTATATTATACTTTTTATATACTGAATGGATGTCATATCATAAGAGTGTAATCCTGCAGTTCCCCATAACCCTTTACTCTATAAATACATCTTTTTATGCCTTTTCAAATAGAGTAGACACAGATCAGATGACTCCTATAGAAGCTATCTGATTAGGCTCTGTTAGCTTATGAAATTGACAGAAACTGTAGAATCAGATCTATGTAATTCCAGAAGCAAACATAGCAGACTCTGATCAGATGACTCCTACAGGACCAGTCTGGTGTAGGTCTCCACTCTGTTTGCAAATGCATTAAAAGGTGTCTCTTTGAGGTAAAGCCTAATAAAGGGTTCCAACGACACCAATGTTCATCTATTATGTGGCCAGTATAGAGAGTTTCTACGGTATTGTGAATTCCTTTGAACACTTGGGTCAAAACTTTTACCTCATTGTCCTCTCCTTGTCCAGGCAGGCTGGACCAGAAAAACCCACGCCAATCAGGGTCCTCAAAGATATATGGTAGTACTCTGGTTAGGAGGCGTACACAGTTCAACACTGCACAAAATAACAACAAAAGAGCTGTGTTATAGCTAGAAGGATCCTTGAGCAATACACAAAGAGTAGACACAGATCAGCAACTTTATTTCAAATACATTGTTACATCAGCATATGAGATACTGATGGATCTGAAAGAATGGTGGATCTGAAAGATTTAAAGTATTATAATATTTGACTCTGACAATACAAGATAGGTCTACATTTCCAACAAGCACCTGATTAGAACTACACTATTTGCAATTTAGGAATGTTCTTTGTCAGTCTGCAAAACAACATCTTACTGTAGCAAAACCATTAATTACATTCATGTACAAACATTAATGATTATTGAGAAGAAAAAAACATGTTAAAAATTGTTTGACAGATCATGTGTTATCTGCTGAAAGCGTGATCAAAAGGCATGACAAGGAAAGTGTGACACAAGACAGACAATGATGAAATGATCTCTAAATGTTATATAATACTTCTAAAGCAGGTCACTAGTGGCACATTTGTTTTTTTATTTCAGTAATACATCATCTTGGATCCAACCAGTTTGCATGCTAGCCTTAATCAGGGTCAAATATAATTTCTTATAGTTTTACATACTGAATGGATGTCATATCATAAGAGTGTAATCTTTTAACCCTTTTACTCTATAAATACACCTTTTTCAGACATCTCAGACTCGACTGGGACTTGAATCCAGGGCCTCTGGCTTACCATGTCAACATTCTACTGCCTGAGCTACCAAGTCACACAGTAAAGCCTGAGCCTATAAACTTATTTCACCATAATCTCTACCCGGCTACATATACACATTTGTAAACTGGGCTAAAGTGACTGGGCGCGTGCAGCTTCACTGGGATTTTCCCCACATGCGTACTATAAATATTAATGTTAGGATGGAAAAAAGAAAGAGACAATCTCCAGAAATGGATATTTTAGTAATATTTACTGTTGTTTCTAATAGTAACTGATTGAAACAATCACTGTTTATGATGTTTATGATGTAAATCTTAAGATTTCAATAACGTTGTATTTTAATACCGGGGCCTGTGGTTATTTGCACCTTAAATTAACTTTACTCTTACGATGAATTGAATTTTAATGCTCGAAAAATCACTCAGATTTTTTTCTAGTGCTTGAAATTTCAATCGCAACTTTCATTTCCTTCTGGCATTTCGTGAGTATGCGAGTGCTATGTTCGAGCCTTTCTCTCCCCAACACCTTACATCGTTGAACATTGCCCATCCTTAGGCATCATACCTATTTGCTGCTCTCTCTGTGAAGGGCACCCACTCTCTGCCGCTGCCACAAGCTTCTCAACTGCTTTATAGCAGAGCGTCGCCAAATTAGATGGTGACTCTTCCCGTAATGCTCGTATTTCTGCTGCTGGTATCAGGGTGAACACATCCTGAACACAAGTAACACTGTCTGACCAAAACTGCTCCCAAAATGCTTCATCATTTGCTTCAATAGGCTGTGAAAGATGGGAAAATCAGAGTGAAAGGCAGAAAATAATGACCCTTAATCACAAAAGATAAGTATCACAATTAACCAAAGAAAAGAACTATTACGTCATACAGGTAAATATATCAGTGATTTCTAGTATAACTTGTTCCAACTTCCAGTCTCCCCGCCCACTCTTCTAATGATCAGCACTAAATATTGGCAACGTCAAAAGAGCAAGTTATTAAGGAACCATTGATGAAAACATGTTACCTGTGTCTTGGTAGTAAGCTGGATAACAGCTTTTCTAAAATTTAGTTTTGTGTCAGCGTTCCCCATTTTCCAGCTGTTTCGTTGGCATATTACGCTGACGTAAATAAATAATCGATGAAAATATTGATTAATTCAGAGTTGCCTCCCCTGTTCAAAGGCAGTGAATAATTTCGCGTAAAAATTGTTGAAGTTTGCGGGAGAAATGGGGGATTCCAGGCGGTCAACCGGTGACTGGTGCTGGATGGAAAAACAAACATGAAGCAACCTGAAGCAATGGAGCATAAGATATATGAGTGAATAAATATAAATTGATCGAAATAAAAGTAACAACTAAGCAACATATCAAATGTACTCAATGTGTACAGACGACAAGGATAAGTCATTATTTTCCAAGTCTAGTATCATTTTATACTTGTCGTAAGCGGCTTATGGTGGCTTTTCACGGGACGGTGAATCACCTTTGTCAAAAATCTATTTTTATCCGTCTGTAAATCTTATCACAGAAGAGAATGTTTGGGTCCAGGTCGCAGTATGATAAACTACTCGGTAAGTACATTCTTTTAGAATTCATGGAGGTTTCTCTACAGCTAGAGAATATTGCCACCGTTCTACCGAAATATGTTAATGATGTAAGATCCATAATCGGCTACATTAATGTTGTGAAAATAAGAAATTATTGATGAATATGTCGACGTGTAGTCCATTACACAGGTATATGTCATAAATGTGTGATATTATTTTGCTGAATGAAAGGTCAGTCTCTTTGTACTCCCATTTAGTATCCTGACGGAACTTGGTCTAAATGCATTTCCTGTTCCATATTTATTCCAAAATTCAGTACAGTATCGCTTACTGAATATTCATGGTCATAATAATTATGTAGTGATCGGCCTATATAAGGCATCTCCAACAGCCTTGCTGTTGGATTAACCCTTTAGCGACGTGGTTAGAGTGTCGGACTATTATCCAGGAGTCGGGGTTCGAATCCCGGTAGAGGCCAGTAACTTTTCCTTCCTTAGAATTACTTCATTGGCGACGAGGATAATTCAGGTTGTATGCGGGGAGGCATGCATGGGTATATGCATGGCTCCTAAAGGTTAAAAGGGAGGGGAGTGTAGTGATCGGCCTATATAAGGCATCTCCAACAGTCTTGCTGTTGGATTAACCCTTTAGCGATGTGGTTAGAGTGTCGGACTATTATCCAGGAGTCCGGGGTTCGAATCCCGGTAGAGGCCAGTAACTTTTCCTCCCTTAGATAAGAATTACTTAAATTATAATGAAATAAAGAAGGTAGAACAATGTAGCCATTTTAGAAAGTAAAGAAACACATCTTTCAAATTCTGTTAGCAAACAGGACAGACCCTGATCAGACAGCTCATGACTGAAAATTAGTGAAAACATGTTTACATGAAGCAAAGGGTTAATAGAAACATTGATGGATGTTATACATATTTTTATATACTATTCTTTAAAAATCTTGATACCTAAAGGCTATGAATCCTCATGTGATATATAATCTTCAAATCAAATAATCTTATGTACAGTCTGGTCTCAAAAGTTCAAAACATGTTTCTCTACGAAATTATCATTGTCTACATTTACATTAATACTCTCAAGAATCAATTTCTGATTGCAACTGTTCATAATTAATCTCCAGCGGTCTACCCTGTTTGCTCAGTTGGAGCCATCTGATCAAGGTCTGCTGTATTTGCTTTTGAAATTTTGTAGATCTGATTCTAGTTTCTGACATGGCCAGAACTTCCTGTGTTCATTTGCAATTTAGTATGGATATATATAAATACGTCTAACTATTATTGAACTAGTGATTTGTAACCGGATTTCTCTGAGAGAAAATATACCCGTCGGTGTGGGTATCAAACTCGAGATTCCTAGTCAATCACTCTGACGCATTGCTATAAAAGCCAGCTTGCACAGCAAGGCTGTACAAGTGTTGATACAGGTAAACTACACCCGTGACATACTCCTCCATCAAATTGAAATTCGTATTGAATTTCTATGGGTACGGAGAACAATTTGCAATGACTACGGAGCACACAACAGTCACAGCCCCACGTTTATGGGTGAAACGGTATGTTACAGTACACATGTACTGCGGTTTTTCCACTTACGGTTCCGTTTTCGGTATTAAGTTCCACTTTACGGTACGTACCGAAAATTTCGTAATGTCTAGGGACGAATCTGCCGTAATAATATAAAAGCCGTTCTCTGATTGGTTCATTCTATAAATATCCAATAAGATTACGCGATAAGTATATTACTCATAGTTTACATACGTGGCTTCTCCGGAGCTAAACGAAAGTACATCTTTCAATTTGGGAACAGTTTGAAACTGTTCCCAAATTGAAAGATGCACCGACAAGCTACAGGTTGAAAGTTTGGAAGTCTTTTGACTTTCAGGAAGCCAAGTCTGAGAGCAGAATGGCAACATGTAAGCGTTGTTTCGCGGACGTGCCGTATAAAGCAATGATCGCAAACTGACATGTAGAAATTACTGATGATTGACAAGTGAGTTATTGTTATTAATCCTTATTGTGCTGGGTATTATTATATAATAGACTTAAACTCTGCTTTGAGATTTTGAACCATAGTCCATTGAATGTGACAGCTGCTCGGTTATTTTAAAGTTCCAGTTGAAGAGATTATTAGATAGTGATATTTTCCATAAAAGGATATTTGTATTTTAAGAACTATAAATCAATAGTCTATAACATGGTGTTCAGTATTACATTATTTTAAGTGTATCTCCCTTAAATACTTGACTGTTTATAATTTAAAGAGATTAATCATCATCACTGCTAGCTGTGGCAGTTACTGATTCTAGTCAAGAAGAAGTTAATTCAAAAGGCATTTTTAGATAAGCTTCAACATTATATGTTTACAAGATGAAAAAGTTGTGTACCGAAAATGTACCGAACCGTGGCTCATAAGCCTCATATACTGTGTACCGAACTGAACCGTGGGAGTAGTGTACCGTTTCACCCTTACCCACGTTGGGTGCCAAATGTAACTAGGTTTGTCTTAGAGAAAATATACCTGTCGGGTGTGAGGATCAAACTCAAGACCTCGAGATTCCTAATCAATCACTCTACCGCATCACTTCAAAAGCTGGCTTACACAGCAAGGCTGTACAAGTGTTGATACAGGTAATTTACACCCGTGACAGATTTTTTTACGCCCCCCAGATTAAGTATGGCGGACATATTGTTTTTGCCCTGTCTGTCTGTTTGTCACCAACTTTAACAAATTAACATTGGTTATAACTTTACTTTTGAGCCAGTACATATATAGAGACTTGATATTTGGCATGCCTATGTATCTCATGAAGCCGCACATTTTGAGGGGTGTCATGTCAAGGTCATCCTTCAAGGTCAGAGGTCATATATATAGGTCAAATCACATACTTTAACATTTGCCATAACTTTTGAGACTTGATATTTGGCATGCATGTGTAGTTATGAAGCTGCAAATTTGAGGGGTGACAATGTCAAGGTCATCCTTCAGGGTCAAAGGTCCAATTGGGCATGGGGGCATAGTGTTTCACAAACACATCTTGTTTTCTAACATGAATATTCCACAAGACGCTATAAATGAACATGGTTTTACTAGCCACAATATTTAATGAAGTCCTTAGTTAGTATATAGAAACAGTCTTGCTATACCAGTCTCTATAAGCATTGCTGAATTTGGTTCCAGTGCCATTGCCGAATTATCTCCCCCTGATCTTTGAATATTTTTTTGTCAGTTTGGCATAAAACATGAGTTGGTGTCGCTAACTCCTCCTTCAATTTGAAACTTATTGAATTATTGGCCATACATACTAAACATGAACAGTATATGTGCAAGACACAATTTTCCTGTGTTTAGTGGCTGCCATTACAGAATCATCTCCACTTGAACTTTGAGTATTTTTGTCATTTGGTCCTGTTACATTGGTAGTTGGTGTCACAAACTTGGATTTGCAATCAAGACTGCCGTGCGGGGGTATTCATCACCTTTAGTGATAGTTCTAGTTTAAGGTTTGGCTATTTCATTTTGTCTGAGTGAAAGGTAATACATTCCAATGAGATATTAAAGTTTCTGGGTCTGGATATTTGGATAAATTTACATGTAATCACATTAATATTTTGTAGAAAAAGCTACAAGCCAGCTTCTCCTTGAACCAGACTGGGATTCCATACTCCAGATCACAGATTGTATCCGTCAAGGAGATGTGCAGTAAGTTTGACTCAGTTGTTAACATTTCTTTTTCAGTTCTTAAACAAGTTACAAATGATTATGTTTTCATTATAATTGTATCCCCATGTTCTCAGTTTTTTAATTGTATCTTCATCGTTTTGCAACTGATGTCATCTTAAGCTTATCTGATCTTTGAGATATAAAAACAAGCTGTTATTGTCACATGAGTTTCATTAGCATCGTATTGAAATATAATCATTATCTTGGCTGTTTGATTGTCCATTTTCTCTGCAACCAGTAAAGTTATATCTTTCAGTGCTTTTAAATTTTTAACATGTATTTGCCATACTAAAATCTTGTCTGTGTCACTACATACAAAGTGCACATTTTCTTGAGGACATCAAGATCATTAACATCAACAATTAGGAATACAAACATTAGATTGCAGACAGAAGATACATTCATTGACAAATTCAAAACCAAACAACCCAGAGGCTTAAACTTGATTCAATAATGGACACACCAACTAAGAAAAAGAAACTTCCACCAGAAACATTGTTCCGACTCATGTCCAACCAACTACGACAATGTAGAATGTGCAACAGATTCATAGCAAACATCTGAAGACTCATAACAAACTTGAAAGAAAATACACCAGCCCATGCAGCTGACTTTACAGCTGGAAAGATTATTAGTCCCCCACCGGTTACCGGTTGGGGGACTATAGGTTTGCTCGATTCCGTCTGTCCGTCTGTCCGTCCGTCCGTCTGTCCGCACTCACCAAAGGGTAGTTGTGTGACTTTTTCTAACTAGTCCCACAAGTAAAATCATTAACCTGGCCATCTCTTGTGACATTAACCTGGCCATTTCTTGTGACATTAACCTGGCCAGTTGTGGGACATAGGGTTAGGGTTAGGGTTAGCTTCCAGATCATTCTTTTCCAAAGTTAGAGCCAAAAATAGTTTTTCTTGTGGGACTAGTCACACAAGAAAAGATCAAAGGAAAAAGTCACACAACTACCCATTTGTTAGTACGTCCGTCTGTCCGTCCGTCTGTCCGTCCGTCTGTCACGCTTCTTGTCCGGGCCATATCTCCTACAAAGTTAAGCCAAATTAATTATAACTTCACACATTGAAGAAGCATGATGAGGGCTAGTGTCATGCACAAGGGTCATAACTCTAGCATCAATATTTTTGGAGTTATTCCCCTTTTACATATTTTTTTGTCCGGACAATAACTCTTTATCTATTGGTTCAATTGATTTGAAACTTCACATATGGAACAATCATGATGAGGGGTAGTGTCATACACAAGGGCCATAACTCTAGCATCAATATTTTTGGAGTTATTCCCCTTTTTCATATTTTCTTGTCAGTCCGTCTGTCACACTTCGTGTCCGGGCAATATCTCCTACAAAGTTAGGCCAAATTCATTATAACTTCACACATTGAAGAAGCATGATCAGGAGTAGTGTCATGCACAAGGGCCATAATTCTAGCATCAATATTTTTGGAGTTATTCCCCTTTTTTATATTTTTTTGTCCGGACAATAACTCTTTCTCTACTGGTTCAATTGATTTGAAACTTCACATATGGAACACGCATGATGAGGGATAGTGTCATGCACAAGGGCCATAACTCTAGCATCTATATTGTTGGAGTTATTCCCCTTTTCATATTTTCTTGTCCAGTTAGTAACTCTTTATGTACTGGTTCAATTGATTTGAAACTTCTCATATGGAACAAGCGTGATGAGATGTAGTGTCATGCACAAGGGCAATAACTCTAGCATCAATATTTTTGGAGTTACTCCCCTTTTTCATATTTTCTTGTCGGGACAATAACTTTTTATTTACTGATTCAATGTATGAAAGTAGGTACTAATACCATTCAGATGGTCATGTATATATACCATGGTCAACCACACCATGGGTGGGTGGGGTGGGGAGAGTGGAGGTTTTTTTCAGTCCGGTGGGGGACTCATGTCTTGCATAGCAATACAACATGCCCTTGTTCAAAGAAACATGCTTGGAAAATCCACAATTTAGAAGTAAACGAGTAAGCCAAAACGATTGTTCCAACCTCACCCTTAGAGCCCCCCCCATTTCCTTAACAGATTACCTGTCCATAAAGGAAACTTCATAATACGAGGGTTTTTCGAAAAGTTTCGGGACAAGTGCTGTAATTTTTTTATTTGTTAATATTTTTCTATGATATTTTCATAAATGATAGCTGCAACTGTATTCTATTGATTTATTGCCATCAATAAATGTAGGTACAAGCAACACGCGTCACCATAATGTCACCATAGCAACGTCATGTCGACGTGAGCGAGGCACCTTGGCGTTACCATGCAAAAATATAATGTTTGTATGGCCACTGCCGCAGCTATGTCATAGTTAGTGCTCTAATATGGTTCTGACGTTGATCTGCATTACGGCGCTAGACCTCACGACGTCAACGACGTCATTTCCCGTTGTTACGGTATAAACAAGTCAGTTTTTGAATGAACAGATGTAAAATAAATCCGGAACAATGATATTCTGTAAAAAAAAGCTGTGATGAAGAAACGACCAGAAAATTACGGCAAATTCTACCTGCATCATGACAACGCAACACCCCATACTGCATCTGCAACAAAGGAAGTACTTGCTGAGAGAGGAATTAACGCAAGACTCGCCAGACCTTTCACCATGCAATTTTTGGTTATTCCATCAAGCGTGACTTGCAAGGCTGTCTATGACCTGCCAAATGTTGTCAGAGAGTGCATTCGAAAAATTCCATCAGAAGACTTCAATAATTGTTTCACTTCTTGGGTAAATAGGCACCAGAAGTGTATAAAGTATGCTAGGGAATATTTGGAGAAAATCTGAGTGTTCAGACCTATATAAAGACAAGCCTTTATTGAGTATACCAAGGTGCCCCGCTCACGTCTAAGTGACGCTGCTATGGTGACAATATGTCACATGTTTCTTGTACCTACGTTTAATTATGGCAATAAATCAATAGAATACAGTCGCATCTATCATTTGTGAAAATTTCATAGAAAAATATTAACAAATACAAAAATTACAGCACTTGTCCCGAAACTTTTCGAACAACCCTCAAACATGTATTTCCAATTTGAGTATGCTGCTTTACTAACAGATAGCAGTTAGGGGCAGGGGGATTGGATAATCAAATATTTAGGGTAAATTAATTGGTTAATTATTATTCTCTTCAGACCCAAGTATGCTGTGAGTGCCATAAAGAGAAAGATAGGCACAGAGAACCCACATGTGTCACTGTATGCCCTTCAGGTAATGTATAATCTTATAGTCTTACTTGATGTCTCATCTTTATATAGAGTGTTTGAAAAGGTCTTCACAAAGTCACTGTTAGTCTTTATTCTTGACAGATTGTTCTGATTTTCATATCATAGTTTCACCAAAACAAATTGCGTACAGCTGATTATCTTTTTTTACTCCATTAACACGCCTTGTTAATGCCTTTACAAACACAGTAGACTCCGATCAGATGGCTCATATAGGAGCCAACTGATCAGGGTCTGCTTTAGGAGCCAATTGATCAGGGTCTGCTTTGTTTGCTTATGGATATACATGTATATAGATCTGATTCTATAGCTTCAACTAGGGTCAAAACCTTTCTTGTTCGTATGCAATTATAGAAACAAAAGTTTATTAATACATGTATTCATGCATACAATATTGCTGACACAGATATTCATGGAGTAAAGGGTTAATGGAACAATTCTGTTGTTTTCATTTGAATAGGAGCTAGCAGAAAAATCTTGTTTTGATATTTAAAAAACTTTTATGCTGAAAGGTATAGCAGTCCTGTGCTCATCTGATAACCATCTTATCAAGGATAATACGGTTTACCTATGTCCTATGAACATGATATTTTTATATATTTTTTATATTGGCCATTCCTTGTAATCCTTTGCAAGTTTAGTGGCTCCTACTTAAAGCCTATGTTTTCTCTACTGTAAGCAAATTAAAAAATGCATTTTAATCTCAGTCTAAATGTTTAACCCTTTCCTCCGTGAGTATTTGTATAAGAAATAATGGCATCATGAATATTAATTAGATTAATTTGTTACAATACCACAGGTACATAGACATTTTTGGTCATTGCAGAAACTGTAGAATCATATCTGTATTATCTCATGTATAAGCAAACAGTAGACCCTCATCAGAAGGCTTCTATAGGAGCCGTCTGATCTGAGTCTACTCTGTTTGCAGAGGCGTAGAAAGGCGTATTTATGGAGTAAAGGGTTAATGTAAAGTTGGGGTTCTCGATTAATTTGAAGTGTTTTCCAAGTGGAATTTAGTCAACATATAAATAGCAGAAAAATATCAAAGCATACAAAATGTAAACTGTAGTATGCCATGGGCTAGGCTAATTGGTGATTACCTTTACAGACAGGCTTGACCTACATGAGACATAGAGTAACTCATTGTCTCATCATTGATCAGGATTTAAACTCTTCAACACTCTGGTCACATTTTTGTAGAGAATTGAATATCCATGTACATGTATTGTGAAATAAAATGGAAGAAAGTTTGTGCAAGCAAACGTTTGCATAGCAGGTTGAATATTAAAGATTTTGTATTGCAAAGCAAGAAACTGGATGGGAAACGGATCAAAAGAAGCACAATAATTTTCCGATAGTATACAATATAGTGAATATACCCATTTTAAGAAAATTCTCACAGTTTAATTTCTTTATTCTGGCAGGTTCTGGAGTCTTGCATGAAAAATTGTGGATCACTAATCCATGCAGAAGTTGCCACCAAGGAGTTTATGGACTTCTTGAAAACATTTGTAAATGTAAGTACATGTACACCCTTGACTTAGTTTGTAAAACAGTAATGGATTCCATAGCAGTACTAAAGATCCATACTGGTCTGTCAAAACCTTTCATTTCTCAGACAAATTCCATCTTGCTTGCTACACCTGAGAGGCAATTCTAATGAGTAGCAGCAAGATGGGGTTTGGCAGAGAAATATAAAAACTATTTAACTTGTATTTAACTATGTACTGATGGTCCATTAAGTTGATTTTTGTCTTTTTTATTATACCCCCCTTTTGAAAAAATGGGGGTATATTGCTTTGCACATGTCGGTCGGTCGGTCGGTCAGTCGGTCGGTCGGTCGG
The DNA here is from genome assembly GCA_963576725.1 of Azorinus chamasolen. NCBI lineage: Eukaryota > Metazoa > Mollusca > Bivalvia > Cardiida > Solecurtidae > Azorinus > Azorinus chamasolen. The sequence goes on along the minus strand of OY755236.1, from coordinate 62,207,239 downwards.
TCGGTAGATCGATGGTTTCCGAATGATAACTAATAAACGACTTGGCCTAGAATCTTCAAACTTGCTGTGGTGGTTGGTCATGACAAGTAGATGACCCCTATTGTTTTTGAGGTCACTAGGTCAAAGGTCAAGGTCACCATGACCTTAAATGGTGAAATAGTTTCCGATCTATAACTGCTCAAGGGTTTGGCTTGGGATCTTCAAACTTGCTGTGGTGATTGGTCATGACCACTAGATGACCCCTATTGATTTTGAGGTCACTAGGTCAAAGGTCAAGGTCACCATGACCTTAAATGGTTAAATGGTTTCCGATCAATAACTGCTCAAGGATTTAGCTTAGAATCTTCAAACTTGCTGTGGTAGTTGGTCATGACCACTGGATGAACCCTATTGATTTTGAGGTCACTAGGTCAAAGGTCAAGGTCACCATGACCTTAACTGGTAAAATGGTTTCTGATCAATAACTGCTCAAGGGTTTGGCTTAGGACCTTCAAATTTGCTTAGGTGGTTGGTCATGACAACTAGATGAGTCCTACTGGTTTTTAGGTCACTAGGTCAAAGGTCAAGGTCACCGTGACCTTAAAGGGTGAAATGGTTTGCGATCAATAACTGCTCAAGGGTTTGGCCTAGGATCTTCAAATTTGCTGTGGTGGTTGGTAATGACCACTAGATGAGACCTATTGTTTTTTAGGTCACTAGGTCAAAGGTCAAGGTCACCATGCTCTTAACTGGTGAAATGGTTTGCGATCAATAACTGCTCAAGGGTTTGGCTTAGAATCTTCAAATTTGCTGTGGTAGTTGGTCATGACCACTTGATGAACCCTATTAATTTTGAGGTCACTAGGTCAAAGGTCAAGGTCACCATGACCTTAAATGGTAAAATGGTTTCTGATCAATAACTGCTCAAGGGTTTGGCTTAGGACCTTCAAATTTGCTTAGGTGGTTGGTCATGACAACTAGATGAGTCCTATTGGTTTTTAGGTCACTAGGTCAAAGGTCAAGGTCACCGTGACCTTAAAGGGTGAAATGGTTTGCGATCAATAACTGCTCAAGTGTCTGGCCTAGGATCTTCAAATTTGCTGTGGTGGTTGGTAATGACCACTAGATGACCCCTATTGTTTTTTAGGTCACTAGGTCAAAGGTCAAGGTCACCATGCTCTTAACTGGTGAAATGGTTTGCGATCAATAACTGCTCAAGGGTTTGGCTTAGAATCTTCAATATTGCTGCGGTAGTTGGTCATGACAACTGGATGACCCCTATTGTATTTGAGGTCACTAGGTCAAAGGTCAAGGTCACCATGACCTTAACTTGTAAGATAGTTTCTGATCAATAACTGCTCAAGGGTTTGGCTTAGGACCTTCAAATTTGCTTAGGTGGTTGGTCATGACAACTGGATGACCCCTATTGTTTTTAGGTCACTAGGTCAAAGGTCAAGGTCACCATGACCTTAACTGGTGAAATGGTTTGAGATCAATAACTGCTCAAGGGTTTGGCTTAGGATCTTCAAACTTGTTGTGGTGGTTGGTCATGACCAATAGATAACTCCTATTATTTTTGAGGTCACTAGGTCAAAGGTCAAGGTCACCATGACCTTAACTGGTGAAATGTTTTGCGATCAATAACTGCTCAAGGGTTTGGCTTAGAATCTTCAAACTTGCTGTGGTGGTTGGTCATGACAACTAGATGACCCCTATTGATTTTGAGGTCACTAGATCAAAGGTCAAGGTCATCATGACCTTAACTGATGAAATGGTTTCCAATTAATAATTGCTCATTGGTTTGGGTCGGGATCTTCAAACTTGCTGTGGTAGTTGGTCGTGGCCACTAGATGACCCCTATAGTTGTTGAGGTCACTAGGTCAAAGGTCAAGGTCACCATGACCTTAATATGTGAAATGTTTTCAGATCAATAAATGATCAGTGGTTTGGCTTAGGATCTTCAAAGTTGCTGTGGTGATTAGTCATGAATGCTAGATGACCTCAATAGTTGAGGTCACTAGATCAAAGGTCAGGGGGTCTGGGGTATACATGTTTTACAAACATCTCTTGTTTAAAAATATTTTCACATACAGTGTATGTTGAAGTCTATTTATATTAATTCCTTACACAAAATGGTCATCTGTTACAAGTCTTAGAATCATCGTTTTGGTCAAGAGTGCCAAACAGTTTGGATCAAGGCGAAATGCTAAGTTACTCGGTGTCTCATAGATCTGAATCCAAACTATCTTTATCAGACTGTTTTCATTTTTTAAAAATCATGATTGTATGCTCATATGTTCCCATTACAATTTCTTTCATTTTTTTAGTTTTCAAAAAACAAGACCAGGGTGTCAAAGATATTTTATCTTGATTTGATGCCGATGTGTTCTGCATGTTTTATCTGGATCAAAACTGATTGCAAAGGTATGATATATTTGCAGTAGTTTGCAGAAGGTTAAGGCTGTAACCCGTTTGTTGTTTTATTTGTAGACAAGAGGAGAACCAGTCAAAGGCAAACTACTTGAACTCATCCAGGTTTGGTCCCACGCTTTCAGAAACCAGGCCAACTACAAGATTGTACAGGATACCTACAACCTCATGAAATTAGAAGGTAGGGTGAATTTATACAGTGTTGTTAGATTTGATCACCAATTTTACCCATTCCCTCATAGGCTGTTTTCAGACCCAGCCTTTTGGAATAAATCTACTGAAAAGGAGCATTTACTATGTAATTTAGAATTGTGTAGTGAAAGAAAGGTGAAATTCTTTTAAAAAACTTGTCAAGAGTGGTCATCTTTCAGCTTTAATCTTTTACTCCATGAATATGTATTTATATATGTTTTCAAACAGAGTAGACCCTGATCAGACAGCTCCTGTAGGAGCCGTCTGCTCTGTTTGCTTATGATATGATACAGATTCCAGATATGATACTCATTACTGATCCAATTCTACAGTTTTTGCCATGGCCAAAATGTCTGGGTCCATATGCTGTTATAACAATTAATCTGATTACTATTCATGATATCATTATTTCTTGCATGAATGATTATGGAGTAAAGGGTTAAATCAAGGGATACTTTAACATTTTGGAGTAGAAAGTGTTTCTGACGTAACAGGTATTTGATATAGCCTCTTGTATCAATAGTGTTTATACAGATGGAATTGTAAAACAATATGATAGATGGGGGCTTGTTTTTGTTATACATGCATGACTTTGTAGAATATTTCAAGCATTTCCCCCCCCCCCCCCCCCCCCCCAAGATGCTTCTGACCAGATTTGAATAAAGTTGTGCATAAATGTTCATTTGAAGACTTTCTACATATAAATTTTCACAACAATGTAATTCATCTTGGTTGCTGGACGAAGGTCTATTATTCCTTCTATGACTATATGTGAAATAAAAATACGTTTTGTTGGTAATTATTGTGTATTTTGATATTTGAACTTAAATATTCTTTTGATTTTCTACCTAATGATCAGTGATTTTGGTAAAGAATAAACATGGCTGCCAGAGGTAGATTTAATATTTCTTAATTTGTTTTCAGTGAAACATAATGAAATTTTCTAATACTTTGGGTCAAATGTAATTCTAACAGAAATGTTTCTTTTACCATTTCACATGACTTACTGACTTGAGTGAGCAATATAGGTCCACCATATCTCTTGTTAAGCTTCCTTATTTATAGAGAAATTGAATGAAAGTCTGCTTTGAAAATTGAAAAAGATGAGAAAAAGCAATATAATTAGTTACTAAGGGTAAAGATTTATACTGGACTATCTGTAGGTTATTCTTTCCCACAACTGAAAGAGTCTGACGCGATGTTTGCTGCTGAGACAGCCCCGGAGTGGAAGGACGCAGACTGCTGCTCAAGGTGTAGAGCAGCATTTGGCATGGTGCAGAGAAAGGTACTCCAGACAGTCAATAGTACAATCTCTCTATAGTGGTCACTGAGTCATTGAAAATGGTTGTATTTTAAAGCAGTTGGCTGTTTAACCCTTTCCCTCCTATAAACGCCTTTTCATTCATTTGCAAACAGAGTAGACCTAGATCAGGGTCTGCTCTGTTTGCTTTTGATATGATAAAGATTTGATTCTACAGTTTTTTAAACTTGAAAAGTTTGCATTTTGAAATTTAAGCTAATAAATAATCACGATGCCATTATTTCTTACATGAGTACTGAAAATGGAAAGGGCTAATATAGAAAAACAAACACTAGTGCAGAAAGGTCCATTGTCTTGCATTAAGGTATTCTGTCATGACACTTTACCTTGTGAATATGTATAGTTCGATTTCGACCCGTGAGCTGTGACGTTTAGGACGAGTCCACCCGTAGAGGTAAAATGCGTCACAAACCATGCTTTTGTTCCAGAGTTACCCACCTTTCAAGGTATATTAAGGATGTGCCTTCTCTGTCGAAATTAAATCGATAATCCTGACTTACCCATAAATTAGAATGGTTGCAACTTCTATAAATAGAAAAGTGCAGTCACGGCTCCGCGCTCGAAATCAAACTATAGTAAGAAATATTGACATCATGCTTATGACTTAGATTGATTTTTATAATAGCACTATGACCAAGGGAATATTTTACCATAGTAGAGACTGTAGAATCATATCTATATTATTTCCAAGGCAAACAGACCAGACTCTGAGCTGATGGCTCTTACATTAACAGTTTGATCTGGGTGTATTCTGTTTGCAAAAGCGTTTATATGAAGTAAAGGGCTAAAAACTCCAAAATTAGACTTTTTTGTGAGTCAGTTGTAGAAAGGTTTTACTTTATTTACTCAAGCACTTAACATTCTTGTAAATTACTCTATGTAATAGATACAGTACGAGTCTTACTACCAAAGTGTCCTCTTACAACCGTTATCAGGACAGTTTGTTCGCATGACCGAAGACGTCTCCGAGGCGTAGCCGAGGACACTTGTCTGAGGTCATGCGAACAAACTGTCCTGATAACGGTTGTAAGAAGACACTTTGGTAGTAAGACGAGTACATGTATCTTACTTGTACGACAGTACATTGTAGACTTTTAATTTTGATTAAAAATGAATATTTCACAAATAAGTACAAAATGTTTTCCCCTTGGTTCACCCAATTCAAATCCTAGGTAGATAGGTTTTAACCACAAGAATCACGTGCGTACAAAAGTGTCCACTTACAACCGTTATCAGGACACTTTTTCAATAGCTTTGCTGGGGGTCTGTCGTACAAAGATATATAACTATAGATCTTTTTATTACTTCCTAGTCTGAATAGTTTTTGATCTGAAACTAATTGTGAATAAAGTATTAATGAATATGATTTATATTTAAACAAGTAAGTCTGAATCCCCCCTTCAAAAGTAGGACCATAAAAGAGATACAGTAATACCCCTCGAAACCGGAATTCTAGTAGACTTTAGATCTTTTAGGTAGGTAGCTGCATAATGCAGAGTGAAAGTCATGCAGAAAGCTCAAAGGGAAGCTGCCACCTGTCTCCAAGACTGATATTTATACTAAACTGAACGTCCGGTTTACAGAGGTTTGGTTTACAGAGGTTTTATTGTACAAGTAATATTCATTTCTATAAAATCATATGCAGATCTCATTGACTTAATTTTTTTCAGCATCATTGCCGCGCATGTGGAGATGTTGTGTGTCAGAAGTGTTCCTCAAAGAACTCCATAATTCCTAAGTTTGGTATTGAGAAGGAGGTCCGTGTCTGTGACTCCTGCTATGACAAGATTAACAAGTAAGTCATTGTTTGTAGCCTTAGTTTCAAAATACTGCTGTTAGATTTACAGTTAACCATGTACTTAACCCGTTACTCCATAAGTACGCCTTTCTATGCCTTTGCAAACAAAGTAGACCCAGATCAGACAGCTCCTAAATGAGCTGTCTGATCAGAGTCTATGATTCTACAGTTTCTGCCACAGAGAAAAAAAAACCTCATGTCCATGTGCTATTCATTTTAATCTAATTATTGTTCATGACATCATTATTTCTTACATGAATATACATGGAGCAAAGGGTTAATTTATGGGTTATTTCATGCTTTTGCAAACAAGGTTGACCCAGACCAGGTGGCACCTGTAGGAACTGTCTGATCAGGGTCTACTTTGTTTGTTTATGAAATTATAATAGATCTGACTCGACACCCAGTCTCAAAACTCTTACTAGTTTCTACCACTACCAAAAGTTCATGTGTACATATTCTGACAGCTAATAAATATTCATGATGTCATTATTTCTTGCATGGATAACTTAAAAATTGTCTTAAATTAAGCTACCACCTGCCTCAAGATCCTTGAGTATACTTCTTTTAAGAGCTCACTTAAGACATGTCACTATCAAAAACTTCATTTTCAAATGAAAATGCATAAAGATTTGTAAGTTAAGATATGCAGAAATGTTACAGTCTATGAAAAATGCAAATTGCCCTTGAATGTGCTACAGTGGGGCATGCATGTACCATCATATGCAGACAGTGTAGACAGAGATCAAAGGGCTCCTGGAGGAACCCTCTGTTCATGGTCTGCATTGTTTGGCATTCAAAATCTAGCAAGTTAAGTTTCATACTGTCAGAGTGGATTCTGTAGTTAAACACTGATAAGCTATTCCACTGTGAACATTCTAAAATCTCATTCTTGCTGTATATAGTACATGCTTTATATGTGTTACAGTAATTGCAACAATTAATAGCATTTACAGTTAGCATTTTGACCTTGCCATGTTGTACATTTCATGCAGAACTCTATACTTGGCCTTTATGGCTAGCCCCATCAAACTTCACATTCATTGTCATCATGTCTGACTTAGAATGATAATCCATCTGTTATATTAACTCTTTCATATTTAAACACATTTTCACACATTTGCAAACAGAGTAGACCCAGATTCATATTTCATTATAACTACTTTGTCCATGAATATTCAGTAGGTATTGAAATTTTGAATAAGCATAGTACAGGGTGAGGGTTAGTCCTTTTAGATACTTTGAATGTCTCAAAGTGTCTGAACGTAAATAAAATGGGTTAAAAACAGAATTGACCAACTTTTCCATTTATATGTAAAGATCAACCCCTTTTCTTTCTCCAAACACTCAGATAGTATTTATGATCTGTTCATACAATGTACATGTGCATGTATTAGTAACCTGTTTTATTTCAAAGGGCAGGAAGTAAGACATCAGAGGAGGATTTGCCTGCAGAGTACCTGAACAGTGCTTTGTCGAAACAGTCACAGGTCAGTATAAATTATAGTACATGTACTCATATTTAGAGTAAGAAAGGAACATTTTAACCATGCAACACAGCTAGAAAGGTTCATTTGGGTGGCTCACTAGTTGAACTAGAATTAAATATGAGCGGCTGTCACAAAAAGTCATTATTTATATAGAAACATATTTAGTTTGCAAGTTCATTAAAATCATAATTTGCATGTGTGGATATGAGATTGTAGCCATGAAACTTTTTCACTGATTTTCTTGTTGAAGTTTAGTCAACCAGCATTACTGTATATGCCTGCAATATGATAAATGCATGAGTAAATGAGTTTTGTCTCTTTCACAGTCTCCTCCTCAGAAGTCGGAGGCAGAGATTCAGGAAGAGGAGGAGTTACAGCTGGCCCTTGCCCTATCTAAGAGTGAGGAGGAGAGTAAAACAAAGGAGGTAGGACTTAAACCTTTACACAGTAGAGACATTTTAATACCTTTTCAAGCAAAATAGACCTGGATCAGACATCCCCTGTTGGCGTCATCTGATCAAGGTCTGCTTTTTTAGCTCGCTATTCGAAGAAATGGGGGGGCTTATGGAATCACCCCGGCGTCAGCGTGGGCGTCTGCATCGGCATGGGCTTTTGCTTTTGGTTAAAGTTTTGGGGTAAGTGTTGAAATGCACTAATACTACATGAAATATTTGCCTTAGGAAGCTGATACTTGAAATGGAGGTTCCCGGTGTGTTGAACATTGATGTAGTGTAGTTAAAATTTAAAATAAAACTGAATTGTAGTCAAAATTTCACCTGTTTTGGACTTAGCTTTTTTGGGCTGAAATCTCAAGGTTAAAGTTTTGGGGTAAGTGTTGAAATGCACTAATACTATATGAAATATTTGCCCTAGGAAGCTGATACTTGTCATGGAGGTTCCCGGTGTGTTGAACATTGATGTAGTGTAGTTAAAATTTAAAATAAAACTGAATTTTAGTCAAAATTTCACCTGTTTTGGACTTGGCTTTTTGGGCTGAAATAGGAAGGTTAAAGTTTTGGGGTAAGTGTTGAAATGCACTAATACTACATGAAATAGTTGCCCTAGAAAGCTGATATTTGGAATGGAGGTTCCTGATGTGTTGAACATTGATGTAGTATAGTTAAAATTAAAAATAATATTGAATTTTAGTCAAAATTTCACCTGTTTTGGACTTAGCTTTTTGGGCTGAAATCTCAAAGTTAAAGTTTTGGGGTAAGTGTTGAAATGCACTAATACTATATGTAATATTTGCCGTAGGAAGCTGATACTTGAAATGGAGGTTCCCGGTGTGTTGAACATTGATGTAGTGTAGTTAAAATTTAAAATAAAACTGAATTTTAAAGTCAAAATTTCACCTGTTTTGGACTTAGATTTTTGGCTGAAATAGGAAGGTTAAAGTTTTGGGGTAAGTGTTGAAATGCACTAATACTACATGAAATATTTGCCCTAGAGAGCTGATATTTGGAATGGAGGTTCCGTGTGTGTTGAACATTGATGTAGTATAGTTAAAATTTAAAATAAAATTGAATTTTAGTCCAAATTTTACCTGTTTTGGACTTAGCTTCTTGGGCTGAAATCTCAAGGTTAAAGTTTTGGGGTAAGTGTTAAGATGCACTAATACAACATGAAATACTTGCCATAGGTAGCTGGTATTTGAAATAGAGTTTGCCAGTAGGTTTAACATTGATGTAGTTCAGTTAAAATAGAAAAATATTTTGGACTTCATCTTTGTAGACAAGGTCTACAATAGGCGAGCTTTGCTGTCCTGCGACAGTCTAGTTGTTTAATATGGAGGTGTATGTATGATCTGATGGTACTATTCTGAATTGGAGAAAAAACACCTTGTGTTTATATACTGTTATGAATTTCAAGGCAATTAATATTGATGATCAACATTATTTCTTAAATAAATATTCATAAGGGAACAGGTTAATATATTATTAAGATTAATTTGTCAGTACTTGAGAGATTAATTTGACAGGCATAATTGTCAGTACTTGATATTAATTTGGCATGTGTAGTTGTCAGTACTTGAGAGAATAATTTGACAGGTGTAATTGCCAGAGCTTGTAATTGTCAGTATTTGAGTATCTCCGTGATTGATTCAGATGAAGCTGGGATGTCATTTACAAACAAGTTTGATTTAAATGACATGGTCCAAAAAATCAAAGTATCTGTAGGATCTAAACTGTTTACACCTAGATAGCATAGTAATAATGACAACAAATATGGCTTGTATTTAACTCTTTCCAACAATTGTTCTCTGGAAAGAATGTCTTGTGCAAGAATTCTCAAAGATAAAGTTGTTTCTTCTATTTCTCCGAGTCTTGCTCCACTGCAAGTTTGATCTTATTTGATAATTTCAGAGGGACAGAATCAGAAGTAACTATGGTATATATGGAGGAGGCTCCAAAGAGCCACAGAGGAATTCTTCCCCTGTCCAAAGCTATCAACCAGCAGTAAATATACATTCCCTCTTTTTAGTAAAGCCAGTTTTAAGTGACCATATTAAAGAGCCATGTTGTATGTCTTTAAGATGGGTGGTAGCTTAATGCAGGACTAAGTATTGCAAGCTCCCAAATAAGCTATCTGCATTACTTTGGTATTGCATTAAGCAGCCACCTGAGTTTTGGGATTTAAATAGTTATTAGTTTAGTAGTGGTCACAGGTTTAACTGTATTTTAAAATGTTATGTAAATAGAGAATTCCAATAATGCAAGTTTATTTACTGGAAATGATGCCAACATATTTGCAATAATAATCCTTTCAACCCAGGACATGCATTCACTGTCATTTGCAAATAGCAAATCAGGGTTTCCACTGTTTGTCATTTAAAATCATCTAGCAAATTTAAGTCTTCATACTGTCAGAGTGGAATTTATAGTTAATACACAATAATCAGCTATTCCATTCTGAGAACTCAGGCTTCATTTGGTTAAAGAAAGGAGCCCTGTTGTAAGAAATCTAGTCTTTGGACCAGCTTTTGACCAGATTGACTTTTGCATATGTTTTATTCCTAGAAAACTACATTAATTGCACATTCATATTAGTATTTTCAGATGTTAACAACTAAAGAGTTCCTTGAATAAATATTGAACAGTTTTTATTATTCTCCCGCAAACAAAGTTTGAGAGGGGATATATAGGAGTCAGTGTGTTGGTCAGTCGGTTGGTCTGTCTATCTGTCTGTGGCACAAATCCTGGTCATGTCACCAAAATGTTCGATTTGTGATCAAGGCAGCTGAGCGAGGTATTCCATCACCGTTAGTGATAGTTCTAGTTTCTCATAACACAGTAATTCTAAAAACTAAATTGTTTTGTCATTCAGACTGTATCGGCCCCAGTGATAGAGTCAGAGGACCTTGACCCAGAACTGGCTCGTTACCTTAACCGTAATTACTGGCAACAGAAGTCAGAAACTATAAAAGTTGCGCCATCATCCACAACCCAGCCCTCGGCTCCTGTGGCTCAGGTAGAGCCAAAGAATACCCAGGGAGGGGGAAAAGTACAAGAGGTAGGATTTTTGAGTCAAATTGGCAAGGTAGTTTTAGTGGCTATTTTGTTTTTACGTTTTGCAAAATGTTTTGATCAAATCTGTATGTCTCTCCGGAATCTCTTTGACCATCTGTTCGTATGGCTGAAGAGACAGGCAAGGATAAAAGTATTCTGAATAGCCAACAATTTCAAAAAAGAGTACAGATCTATTGTAACTTATTTATAGGTAGGAAGTCATAATGACCTTTACAAACATTTCGGATCTATATGTGATGCTAAGGTACACAGTATCTTAACCTGAATATTAGCTGCTTAACACTCTTATTGCAATTTAAATGGAAATGAAAGAAAAATCAGCAAACCATTTTAGGAAGTCAATTACTTTTGAAACGCTTATAAATATTAATACAGATAAAACAGTTTTACATTATGTACTCTATATGGCAGCTGGTCTGAGTCTGTATTTTTTGTAAAGCATGAAAAATACCTTTTCTAATGGTTCAGAGCACATGTTTGTTCAACAATACAGGTAAATGTACCATTGTCTTTGTACAGCAGAAAATCTCTCTTAACCCCTCGTACGCTAAGTCATTGCTCTCTGCAAACCTTTTTGTCTTCAAATTCTGATATCAATTTGTATTCCAAAAATCTTGATCAGAGTATCAGTCAATTTAAAGCCTGATTAGACATCAAGTGACTTGGTGTCTCATTTGAAGAAGCCCTCTAATAAGGGTGTGCTCTGTTTGTCAAACAATCTTGTATTTCCAAAGGTCCAACCAACAATAGAATTCTTGCATAAACACTCCTTCATATGAAAACGAGTTTAATTCATAGTACGTATTTGCCATTTTGGGCAAGTGCACTTAAAGTGATAGGCCCTACAATAAACGCATATTTTCAATAACATCATAAAGCTTGGCATTTGTTATTTTCAATCGATATTATGAAGACTGTCAATTTAAACCAGTATCGAAAAATGCTCCTGTGATACAAAATAAACTGTTTTCATCGATACTAATAATGTTTGTTCTACAACAAAATATTTTTGGCATTTGTCAAACAGTTAACAAAACTAAAACGCAACCCAAATGAATACTAATACATTCTCGAATAACATCTGGTCATCGATATCAAACACATAAAATTTTTGTCTTCTTGGGCGTTTATTTGATTGGTTTTCTTGCAATATACTTCTTTTCAGCATATAAACATATGATTTGTGTAATTCTAAAACACATTGCAAGTAGAGCCTCTAGGGCTGTCATGATACACTAACGTATTCGGATTATTCGAATATCGTTTCTGGCGGTGAGTGTATCATATTCGCTACCCAAAGAACCGAATATTGACGAATACAATTAGACATATAGGAAATTAACAAAATTAAAAGAAAAACAACATATTTTTGCCAGAAATAATTGAAATATGAGCGAAACATTCCAGCTGCGAAACGTCTTTTCGCAGTGACACCAAGGGAAATGACTCTTGATGACTTCTTATGTTTACAAATCACGACACCGTGTGTTCGTCCTGTTGGATTCAACAGGCTTAACAATTGTACTCTTGCATTCACTTTTTGCAGAAAAGTAGTCAAATCGTTCAAATACACGACACAATTACCGAAAGCAAGTTTGTTTGATAGGACTAATTCTTACTTTTTACGACAACCGCAAATTGTTGTTTCATAACAATGTCGGGGCCGAAAGAGATTTTCAGACTCCAACCAAATATAAAAGCGCCGTCTGGAATCATTTAGGGTTTCTGACGGGATCAGAAGGAAAAACCAACAATGAAATCACTGTTTGTAAAGTGTGCCACCACGAAATGAAGTAATACTGCTAGTTGTTGGCTCTAGTGGTTAATTATCAGAGCGCCCCAATGTCTGAACGTACCCAAAATTTATTGAGCAAATTTATTTGAGTTCGTTCACGATTCACCAGAAATGGACGAAACCAGCCGGCTATATTCAATTAGATACAGTGTAATGCACTGTATTTTGATGGTGCTTGAAAGGTTCTTGAATTTGAATTAGTATTATTTTTATGCATATTGCCTAAAGAGTAAAAGACTACAATAGGACTGGACCAGTTTACTTTTGAACAAGTTTCTTTTCAGTGGTTCTAGTTTATGTGACTTTGCTAATTAAATATTTATAATATATATAATAACTCATACTTTTCCCTTGCTTATCAGCACATGTCCAGTAGCACTTTCATTATAAGCTTAAAGATTCCTAATCCTAAATATGGACTCAGTCTGGACATGCTTTGGCTTAAGTAACTCTTATTAGCTTATGCCATAGCATGTTTATGTAACTGTATTCGTATTCGTGAATATTTATTCGTATTCGCTATACTGTATCGTGATACGTATTCGTATTCGCTACATGGGCGTATCGTTGCAGCCCTAAGAGCCTCTCAGTATAAGGAATGGGGATTTAAGAAGTTAAAAGAAGTTCAGGTTTATTATATCACATCTCCATATTTACTTTTAAAGATATACCAGAATGGTGAGACAGAGGAAGATCCTGGGCAGTTCCTTAAGGCTCTAAACAGCAGTGTGGATATCTTTGTAAACCGTATGCGCAGTAACTCCCAGAGGGGCCGAAGTATTGCCACCGACTCCTCTGTACAGTCGCTGTTCAATGTGATAAGCAACATGCATCCCCAGTTGATGAAATATGTACAATCGCAAGAGGACATGAGAGGTACATTAGACATTGTTCAAGCACAACTATTGACATTAACACTTTGTTAACCCTTACCCTAATTTAAACACTTTTTCACACTTTTGTAATGAGAGTAGGCACAGATCAGATGGCTTGTGTAGTAGCTGTCTGATCAGGGTCTTCTCTGTTTGCTTATGGAATTATATGGATTTAATCCCTTCAGATCTATGACAAAACTTGCCTTGAAAAAAATACCATATAAAAATTTACTTTATGAGTATTCATGAGGTGATAAATTCATGTATAAATGTTCATGAGGGAAAGGGTTAATACATACAGTCAAACCGTTTTTATGAGACCTCTTTGGAGATCTTACTAAAGCAGTCTCTTAATTCTATTATGGATTCCATTACAGTTAGACATTGTTAGATTAATTTTTGTAATGACATATGAACACAGGACACTTTAGTTCAAGCTGAAACTAGATTCAGATCTGTATTATTTATACCATAAGCAAACAGTGCAGACTCTGATCAGATGACTCCTAGAGGAGCTGTCTGATCTGGGTCTACTCTGTTTGCAAACATGTGAAAAGATGTTTATATGAAGAGAGGGTTAAGTAGTATTAAGTTTATACGTTTATGCATAATAGGATAGTACCTTACTGACCACATGCCATGTATTCTCTAGCTCATTACGAGACCCTTCAAGACAAGCTGGCCCAACTACGTGATGCTCGAGAGGCTCTTGACGCTCTCAGAGAAGATTACCGAGAGAAGAAGAGGAGAGAGATGGAAGAGCTAGAGAGACAGAGGCAGATACAGATGCAGCAGAAACTGGATATTATGAGACAGAAAAAACATGTAAGTATAGTGTCAGCAAATGTTATAACAAAACATTACTGGGGGAAAGGCTCTTGGAAGTTTGAATACAGTGTGGACTCTGATCACTTGCTGAATCAGTTGGACTTCTGATCAGAGACTATAAATGTCACTTGTCAGAAATTTTACACAATACAATATTTGCGGTAAATATTTGGACACCCAGTCTCCACTGTCTGCTGTTTAAGCTGAATAATTCAAGTCAGCTTTAAATTTTAAATGTAAGTATTAGATGAGGGATCCTGTAGACCCTCATTAAAATATTCTTTGAGTAGTTTGAACTTGGTCTACAAAATTTTCGTAAATTTGTCAGGCTGAATATTAGGGGTAATTACATTAGTTTGATAAAATGCAGCCCATGATCCGAGGCAGTGGTTAAAAACAACATCAGGTTTGGGTGTGTACCATTTATATATTTGATAATCTCTAAGTGCCCTTTTGCCAGCGATACGGGTCAAATATAAGTGGTTGGCATCTGGTGAACAGCTGACTGGACATCATGTTTATGACAGCTGACTGTTTAACTCTCTACCTGATGAAAACATATTTGTATGTCTTGCAAACAGAGTAGACCCTGATGAACTGGCCCCTATAGGAGCCTTCTGATTAAGGTGTGCTATGTTTTCATATGGAATTCCATTTTATTCTACTGTGAAGTAAAGTTTAATATTGACTGAATATACAAAGCTCCTTCAGAAAAATTTGAATGCTTAGCAAGGTGTTTATACATTGTAGGTATTGAAGGGAATAAATTATTGGATATCTAATCAGTAATATCAGTTTTATTAAGCTTTGCATTTCGAATTTGCAGAATTAAGCTGTGTTTCAAATAGTGGCTCAATGTGCATAAAGATGACGGTCAGCTGTTTTATATATATATTCTGTTTAGAGTTGGCAGTTTCTCTCTTATAAACACCCTTTCACACCTTTGCAAACAGAGAAAACCCAGATCAGACAGCTCCTACTATATTATACAGACGCTGTTTGCTTATGACATGACACAGATCTGATTCTACCGTTTTTGTCAAAGCAAATTTAGCTAATAAAATTCATGATGTCATTATTTCTTACATGAATATTGAACATGGAAAGGGTTAATTCGCATATCTTTGCAAGATTGCAATAAAATTCATTGAAAGTTGCCAGTGATTGTAGACGTCTATATCATGTTGTAGGAATATCTGGAGATGCAGCGACAGCTAGCTTTACAGCGGCTACAGGAGCAGGAGAGAGAGATGCACATGAGGTTTGAACAGCAACGACAGCTGACCCAGATGAGACAGCTGCAGAACTATGGCTACAACCAGGTTATCATTATGTTCTGACAGTATAAACACTCTCAAACAGAACTTTATTTGTTAAATGACTGGTCAAACTGGAAACATTACTTAGTCCATTGTTTCATCAGAAAACTCTTTTAATTCATCCAAAACAAGATTGAGCTACCTCACATGTTGCTAGATGTGCAAATTTGTTAACTTTTGAAAAATTCATACAAACTTCGCTGCTGTTAAGCAGTTCTATTTTGGTAGCAAATAGAACATACTAGTCAAATATGTCTTTGATGGGAAACTTATATTTCGTATACATACCTTTTTGACCAAATACTGGTTGTTAGTAGAAACCACCTCAGATCTGACCTTGAAGTCAGTGTAACATTCTCAGTATTAAACAGACAGAAATAAATGTTAACTTATGATTGCCAATTTGTCTACTCTCTGCATATACAGTCTGGACTCCATTTAATGAAATGGTACGGACAGGGGCTTTGTTTTTGCAGAATTGAAATTATGTTGAAACAAATTTGACCTTTTTGACGATCTCAAACTAGGTACTGACTTGTATTTCATGAAAATATGTTGAATAGACCCATAAATTATATCAATTTTTTTATATCATCGATATTGTTAAATTGGATTTATACAAATTTATATAGAAATATGAAGCAATGAATTCGGGACCATCAACATTTTTTTGTTGGAACTAGAATTTCGTTGAAACGGGTTTCGTTATTTTGAGTCCAGACTGTATTTGCATTTTTCTTTTTTTAAATGTTAATGATTACTATTATTACCTCAGGGTCCATACCAACAAGGCCCAATCCAAGGAATGCCACAAGGAGTGCCCCAGGGATATAACCCAGCCTCAGGGGCCCAAATGGAGGGATCTCCTGTGCACCAACTTCACCAGAATGTTGGTGGTGGAGGGTATATGGGTCAAATGCCAGGAACACAACACATGTATGCTCCGCAGGTAACAAGCTTTGTATATTTTAGACCATACATCTACTGTGGCTACCCTAGAAACTAGGCAAATAATATGGACTCGTATCAACTGTCCTGAAGTAGCAATTGAACAGCGTCAACACTTTTGCTACGTTATTAGTTCATTTGTTAACAAAACAGTGCCCAATGGTTTATTCAGCTTTACAAACCAGTGTGGAGAGGGGAGAATGGGTGCCAAAAGAATTTGTGTTTATGATACCTTGCATCAGAGTGGAGACTTCAAACTACAATGTAAAAGGTGTGCTGGGGTATTGCAAATAGAGAAGAAACAGATATCCTGTACGAGTCGTCTGATAGGGGTCTGCTATGCTTGCTTATAAAATAATATAGATATGACCTCAGTCTCTGCCATGGCTAACATATACTGATTATAAAATGAATCTAAAGAATATTCATGATATATTTATACCCCCACAAAGTAAGTTTGCGGAGTCAGCTTGGCGGTCGGTTGGTCTGTTGACTTTTTTCTGTGCAGTTTCTCAGCAACTGCTGACTGGAATCCAATGAATCTTGATATGATGTTTTTTCATAAAGAGGACATGTGCATCCAATTATAGTTTTCCTGCCGATTGATTTTTTTTTACAAAGTTATGCCTCTTTGTTTAAAAGTTTTGTGTTGGTCTGTCTGTTGACTTTTATTCCGCAAGGTTTTTCAGCGACTGCTGACTGGAATCCAATGAAACTTTACATGATACTTTACATGAAGAGGAGATGCTATAATAGTTTACAGTTTATCTGTTTCCTTACAGAGTTATGCCCCTTTGAATTTTTGAGTGTTGGTCGGTCTGTTGATTTTTTTCCGTCTGGTTTCTCAGCAACTGCTGACTGGAATCCAATGAAACTTGACATGATGCTTTATCATAAAGAGGACCTGCACATCCAGTTCAATTATAGTTTTCCAGCTGATGATTTTCTTACAAAGTTATCCCCCTCTGTTTAAAAGTTTTGTGTTGGTCTGTCTGGTGACTTTTATTCCGCGCGGTTTCTAAGTAACCGCTGTCCAATGAAACTTGACATGGTGCTTTATCATACAGAGGACATGTGCATCCAATTATAGTTTTCCAGTTTAGCTATTTCATTATATAGAGTTATGCCCCATCGAACTGTACAAAGCTTTTTCATGTGACAGTCACGTTTGTGGGGGTATTAATCACCTTCAATGATAGTTCTAGTTATTTCTTGCAATAATAAGAATAATATGGAATAAAGGGTTAAAAACTCTTTGTATATTTATCTGCCAAACTTTTCTCAGCAAAAAGACGTGCAATGCTGTCTGGCATGTTCTATAGTTACAATGAATTGTTTTTGTTTATGAAAAAATCAAGACCATCTATATTTAACATAAAATTCTTATTGCTTATGACAAAATCAAGACCATCTGTATTTAACATGAAAATGTTTATTGTTCATGACAAAATTAAGACCATCTGTATTTAACATAAAAATGTTTATTGTTCGTGACAAAGTCAAGGCCATCTGTATTAAACATAAACTGTTTATTGTTCACAACAAAATCAAGACCATCAGTATTTAACATATGAAATATTCATGACGAAAACAAGACCAGCTTTTAACTTAAATATATTTGCCAGTTTTTGATGGTATAGAAAATACTGTTCAATTATTTGTACAGCCACTTGCATGTATTTCTTGTAGGCGGGGCCAGCTGGACAACAGCAGATGTACCAGTCCTTACCCCCAACTAACCAGCCAATGAGTCATCCCCAATACCTGAGTCAGACTGATGGCCCTGCCCCTGTACCCCCAGGGGGATACCATGGTATGGAGGGAATGCCACCACAGGGTGGGGCATATCAGCCACAGGGCTCAGTGCAATATAGTACTGGTGAGTGAGTGATTGTCACCTTTTTTAATTTTGCCCCTCCCTCTTCTTACATGTTTTGCTATAGTGTGGACTATGAATATGAAGTAATGTTAGGAATTTAGACCTTCCATGTGTTTGAAAATATAGGACTTTATTCCTTTCTGTTTATTATAGAAAACCTTTGTGTCATTCTTCAGATGTAAAATACAGTTCATTCACTCATTTTTGTATAAAAATGTATTTTTTTTATTTACAGGTGCATCTGGACCACAGAGTTTACAGCCAAACCTGTCTGGTCAGATACCCATGAACAATCAGAACCCAGGCTACTCCCTGCCTCAACAAAATATGCCAGACTACCAACAAGGAGCATTTAACATGCAAGGTGGGTGATGGAATTTGTCTGAAAATGTAGTGTTGAATATTAACTCATACTGGGACTATATTATAAGACAGTACATGTATGTACTTTGAATTTGGAATCTATAGGGACTTGGGACTTTTTAAAATGAGATATTCTCTAAAAAAAACCCAGGACATTTTCTTTCATTTCTTAAACCTTTCCCTCATATAAACACCTTTTCATACATTCGCAAACAGAGTAGACCCAGATCAGATGGCTCCTATAG
Organism: Azorinus chamasolen; assembly: GCA_963576725.1. Lineage (NCBI taxonomy): Eukaryota > Metazoa > Mollusca > Bivalvia > Cardiida > Solecurtidae > Azorinus > Azorinus chamasolen. The sequence goes on along the minus strand of OY755236.1, from coordinate 62,188,247 downwards.
GAACCGTCTGATCAAGGTCTGCTCTGTTTGCTTTTGACATGATATAGCTCTATCTGGTTCTGCAGTTTTTGGTCAAAAAATTCCTTCATCTAATGAATATTAATGATGTCATTATTTCTTACATGAATATTGAAAAAGGAAAGGGTTAAGTCTTTTATAATGTTGACCCTCTTGTCAATGCTAAAAAGCTGCTGTTTGCAAAGGATGTGGTCTGTTTCAAGTCAAACAAAATAACATTGCCTTGAAATTTCATTTAAAAAACCAGTGTCAGAGTAAAAACAGATTGGATCCTTCTGAGATGCTGTCTTAACAAAATAAAGTATGGATGCACATATTGTGGTGACTATGACAATCAGACCAGAAGTGTGGAGTTCCGAGATAGTGAAAAAAAAAATCGACCAGAATGCACCATACAACATTAAACAAAAATTGCACCAATTATTGAAAAATGATGAATGCTTTCTGATAAAGGAAAACCAAATCAAGCCAAATGAGTGGAAATAACTGATCTTTAGTGAACTGTGTAACACTGATTGTTATTTGCATATTCAAATAGTTTGAAGCAAGATGTAATTCTCAGTAACAAAAGAGTTTGCAAACATGTTGAACATCTTATTAATTTTCAGGTATTGCCAATTCCTTACCCAGTGCAGATGGTCAAAGCTATGTACAACAACCCCAACAACAATATATGGCCCCTAATGTCCCCAACCAGGGTCAGCAGTACCAACCTGGCCCTGGGCAGCCCCAACATCAACACCAGGGCATGGTACAACAGGGGCCACCACCACAACAACAGCAAAGCATGGGAACACCCCAACATCAGCCAGGGCCAAATGAAGCGGAGCTGATTTCATTTGACTGAATTTAACATTGTGATAATTCTGTGCTTTTGCCAAAGCTGGGATAATTTAGAAGTAATTTATGAATCCATATACATGTATCTGATAAAAAATGTTTAGATAATGTCATGACTTTCTCTGACACTCACAACTGTTACTTGATTGATCATCTACTAAATTTAAATTATATGCATTTGATTGCCATGGGCAGGACTGTTTTCCATATATTGCAATTTAGTGAAACTCAATCCAAAATGATTTCTCTGAAATTTATCCTCTGACAAATTCATTCAAAATCATTTTGATATGATAAAAAAAACTTGGCCGCAATGTGCAGGGCTAAGGTATATATATATATATGAGAATCCTCCTGATGATCAATACGTGAAACCGGTTTAGGAATTTGTTGATATATATTCATTTGTTATTAAATTTAAAATGTAGTACAACTGCGTCTTATCGGATTTCCACCTTTTTCTATATATGGTTATATATAGAAATTTACAAAAAAAAATCTCTTCAAAAACCAATGGTCAGATTTTAATTTTTTTCTTGCAAAAATGTTTCAGACAGACCAGATAAAGTTTCCAATTTCCTTATTTTTCAAATAGAAACAACTGAGAAAATGTTCTTGTTTTCCTTTCCACATATCTATTTTGGCTTGTTTGTTTTTATTTCTAAGAAATAATGTGGAGGTATTGCCATAGCTTTGATGTCATCATGGGCATTTTCATACAAAAACTTTCATAAGTTGTTATAGTTTTGACAACAGTACAGCCTCACCTACCAAACATTACACATTTGTTAACCATAACAATTACCTATAATCTGGTTAGGGGTAATTTCTCAATCATGCATATGTAAAAGAGTTAGGTCCTTTATTAAGTTTTCGCAAAAGCAGTTTGACAGAGTCCTCTTGTCTAGATACATTTTTGACTGGCCTGTTCCTTATCCCAGCTATAATATGAATGTTATGATGCTAGTGACGAAAAATGATGAATATTTGAAAAAGGAATTTATATACATTCAATATATTATAGATCTATATTTGGAGGAAGTTGTATCCTATATGTAATTGTTAATTGAGCACCTGTCATTTTTTATTTTACCTTTAGAGCAAATTTTGTTTGCACAAATTTTTGTTCACCTTTTTGTTTGAGATAAAAGGTATATTCATTTTTTCTAAAGACAATACAATCAGGTAAAAAATAATTGGATCCTGATGAAATGCTGAGCATCTCATTTGGATAAAAAAAAACCTGTTTGTATAGGTAATCACAGGTTTGCATGCAGCATACTACAGATTAACCCTTTCCTCTAATTAAGTTTAAATTTAACTAAGTGTACTTAGTAAATACATTGTACTCCATTTGGAGTTGTAATTTTGTAAGTTAGTTTGCTTTCAAATCTACATCTACTGTTTGCAACAGGTGTAAGGACATCACCTATAGCATGATAATGGTTAATCCTGTTCTTCATAAAAATCCTTATTCGTGCATTTGCAAACATAGTAGACCAAGATCAGACGGCTCCTATAGGATACATCTGATAAGGGTCTGCTGTTGCTTACAAAATGATATAGATCTGATTCTACCACTTTTGACCACTTTATGAGGAGGTAGTTGCTTAATGCAGTATGAAAGTCATGCAGAAAGCTCCAGTGGGAGCTATTTGCATAACTTTCACCCTGCATTAAGCTACCACCTGCCTTTAACATAGAGAAATACCTCTTTTTGGTGGTAGCATTAGAGGGGTTTACTGTACTTTTCAGACTGTATGACAGAAAAAGAAATCTTACAAATTATAAAGACAAAATGGAAAAATGGCATGATACTTTAATACATGAACTTATAGAACTGTTTGTTGTTTTGTGTGTGTATGATTTTGTTCATTGCCATGGGTATGGACAAGCATCAGTGTTGATGTGTCATACATCAATAGTTGTTGTTGGTTCTAACATTTTGACAACATGTACATCTGTATTTTCTTTACCTGACAGGGTGTGCTTTATCTCAAATACTTAGGAAATTAATTTACCCCATGAATATTCATGTAAGAAATAATGACATCTTGAATATCAATCAGTTGGACTTTTATCATGGTATATGAACTCAGGAATATTTAGTCAAGAACTAAACTAGAATCAGGTCTATATTAATTCATAAGCAAACAGCGACCAGACCCTGATCAGACGGCTTATGTAGGAGCCATTGGATCTGGGGGGTCTGTTCTGTTTACAAAGGTGTTAAAAGGTGTATCTAAAGAGTATAGGATTAATGGCTTTGTCTAGAAGTAGAATGTAATTTGTTTTGAATCGAATTATATGTGTATATGCACCTGTAGTTGTATAATCAACTGATGCGTATAGCAAATACATGCACATTCAATTCTGTGAATAAGTTATACAACTAATATGAGGAAGCTATGCCCTGCCAAGTAGAGACAAGCAAAAAATGTGGAAACCGCATTAAAGCTGGATTTTTTGTTGTTGACCTTGACCCGATTTCATATATCCTTGTATCAACTGAAAGGCCTTCACCAAAGCTATCTCCATACCAAATATGAATTGTCTGGCATGTGTGGTTCGCCAAACTATAAGCTGAGCTTTTTCTAAAAAATTCTGGCTAAAAAATGATAGTACTGCAGATATCATAACTTTGTATCGGAAAAAGCATTGCTTTTAACATACATGAGATTTGTATTAGTATTTTAAGGTACCTAACTGTCCAGCTTCAAGGGGAGAAGGAGGCAAACAGATGATCTACTTGTTAGAATGTAGTGTTTGATTACACTCTAGTATGTACAACACTTGTTGTTGGTAGGCTGTTGATTATCATATTGGTCTGCACTGTTAGCATTGTCTATGTGCATTTTTGCTCGTCACAGACCCAGTGATAGTTTGATGATAAATGTTCCTGGTTGAATGACATTAACAGCAATTTATTTCAGACTTTTCATCTAGTAGAATGTATCAACTTAAGTCTTGTTAAATGTTTAATTGGTAAATAAATAAGGAGTACAATGTGCTTAGTTCAGTGTGTTGTGTTGTTACCTACAGTTTATAGTGAATGAGTGTTATATGTATAAATTGCACACTGCTGTTACACAGTATCTGTTATGTGCTTCCGTAACCCTTTCCCTAATAAATATTTATGCAAGAATTATCATTTATCAAGTTATTGGAGCATTGAAAGCAATGTCATAGCCCCTACCGGTTAATCTGTTCTGTAATTCTGTGAAAAATCAATGTAGCGTGACAAAATTTCAACTTTACCTGTAAATCATTATAATAAAGCTACATACCAAACATCACTTTAGGGTTTAGAGAAAAGATCTGGAAAACCTGAACTTTCCAATGGCTGTAATTCCATGAAAAATCAACGCAGCATAACAAAATTCAAACCTGTTGTATAACTCATAGTAAAGCTTCATACCAAATATTATCTTTTTAAAACAAAATTATGCCTCTTTTTGGAACCCCTTGTAGCTCGTCCTTTGCATCAATATTACGTTTTGGACTTGAGACATTTTCCTTTGAACTTTGACCTAATTTTTAAAACTTACAATCTGAGCAAGGACCATATATCTGTATGGCTTTTGTTTTACGTTTTTGTACTTGTGGCCTTGAACTTTGACCTAATGTTTAACAAAAATATACCCAAGCACATCTTATGAACTTCATACACTTGTTCACCATCACAAGGGCTACAATCTGACCAAGGGTCATAACTCTGTATGGCATTTTAGCTTTCTGTATTTCGAGAAAAAAAACAAGCTGTTTTAACTGGCGTCCACGTTGTCGCCGTCTGGAAACCTTAACGTTGGCTGTTACTTCTTTACTAATCATACAAATTGTATGAAACTTCACACGCTTGTTCACCATCACAAGGGCTATTATCTGACTGAGGATCACAACTCTTTAAAGCTTCCTTTTTCAAAAGTATGCCCCTTTATCGACTTAGGAATGAAACAGTTTAGATTTCTGCCATTTTGTAACCGTAACCAGCAGGGTTCTAATATCATATGTGAATCCCTTATGATATGGCCTTTCCATCAATGTTATATTTTTCGACTTCTGACCTTGACCTTTGATCTTTTTTTTTTGTTAAAAAATACGACAAAAACTTTATTGTTTTATTGTGTTATTTATTTTAAAAACCTATTGTTTTAAAACTATTCTAGCAAATTTCATGAAACTTTACACACTTGTTCACAATCACAAGGACTACAATCTGAGCAAGGGCCATAGCTGTGTAAGGTTGGGTATTTTTACAAAATTCTGCTCCTTTATGTACTTGGGAAATAAAACCTTAAAATGTCAGGACAAACGAGCGTCGGCACCCGCATGTGGTGCTCTTGTTATAGTTAAATTATTAACATGACCATAGCACAAACTACAGAGTCCGATCTATTTTTCATAAGCAAACAGATGGCTCCTGCAGAATCTGTCTTGATTTGGAGTACTATACAGTAAAACCTCTATAATGGCCACTAAATTACATCAAATATCTTCTGTTAACGGCAAGCGGCTGCTTAAAGCAAGGTGAATGTAAAACAGAACGCTCCTATAGGAACATTCTGTTTTACTTTCACACTGGTTTAAGCTGCCTCCTGTCCTAAATATCAATTAACACAATGTAGTGGCCGTTATAGAGAGGTTTTACTGTATTGACAAAGGCGTATCTACAAAGTTCTAATCTTTAGGAATTCTGAACTAAACACTTGAAACACTAAGGGTGAGCTTGTTGCAACTTTTGAATTCTGATGAGACCCTAGTCACTTGGATTCTTGCTAAGTTCAGTTTCAAACTGTTTGATACCATGACTGTGCATGAGATTAATATTTTTGTAAACAGATACAGCATATTGTTTTATTTCCTGATTTTTTTTAATTTATAGTTTTCAAGCAGTTTATATCGTTAAGCAGCGAGTTATGCTTCCAAGGATTTTCCTTTCTGAAACTAATTAAATACAAGATATAAAGATGTATTAAGAGCACTTCGTTTTAACACCAACACCAGAAGCAATGTACAATGAAAATAATGCTTACAACCCATTTTCCGACAGGATATATTTGTTCAGCTAAATATTATCGCTTTCCGAATACTACTAAATTCTTTAAAAGGAGCTTCCTTTTTAGAAACTCGGATTTTGTACGGAAATCAGCGGACATCTTCGGCCAAGTTCTGAATGACTCCAATTCTATTTCGGAACAACGCTTTGAATATTGATTAGGTTGTTACCACATATACAATGGCTGACACTGGTTGTTGGCCTACGTAATAGATTTTATTCAGGAAAATAAGGCAACATGACCCAAATTACCATATAATTTACATGCAAATAAGCTAAATAAACCGTTCAATGGTGTCGATCAAATACATGTATAACAGTCAAAGGGAGCTAATTCATACAGGTATATCGAATGATTATTTCCAGTATGTAAAATTTTGAATCTTACGACGGATTCCGGCCAATGGCGAACGCTGTTCCATAGGTTTCCGTAGCAATTCATTTTTAGTTTTTTCGACACAGACAACCATTTATTGACCGTGCCGTTTAGCCTTAAATAAGTGTTAAGGTACATAGATTCCAATTCTAAGGTCAGTTCGAAACGCAAAATTTGCGGAAATTTGCACAGCATACATCTTTAGTTATCATTGAATGATCTGAACTGTAACTTCCTTCAATTTTACATTTTTCGACTTAGCTCAATAAACACTCAGAAACCAAAAATAGTCGAAATCGCATCGGGATACTTTTCTCTGAATATAAGTTTTGCATGGACGAAAATTAACTCGGCAGGCTATTAAAGATTAACACATACAAGTTTATGATAATGAGATGACTTGTTTTTATTTTAATAGTTTGCATGTAACATGGATTAAAATACAATTAAAACTAACAACATAATGCTAATTAAAACAATGCATACATAAAAAGCATGAACAATTATAATGAACCATGTGAGTCATAAATATCAAGTATGGCACAAACAAGAGGACACAATTGCTTATTGGCTATGGTCTGACATAGAAAGGTATATACATGATCTAATTGAAAATAAATTTGAATAAGTTGTTTAATTAATTATGTCATAAAAATAAAACAGAATAAGTTTCTATCATAAGAAAAGTTGTCATTTATTAAAATGGAAGACTGAAATGGATAAACTTTAACAAAGCTTGGCACAATTTTTGAAAAAAAAGTAATAATGTGACTACAATTAACATTAATTATTTATTAATAATAATTATAATTACATTAAACATCTAATTGTAAAGTTAGAAGTAAAAAGGACAGTTGGTAGCTTAACCCTTGACCTCACAAACACATGTTTTGGCATATTTGCAAACCCATATCAGATGCCTCCTGTATAAGATATAATCACACCATAATAAGATGAATTTTTAGAAAGTCAAAGGAACATTTAATACTGGCAGAACTTGTAGAATTATGTTATCTAGTAGGCAAACAGTAGACATTGCACTACAGGGGCCATCTGACCTGGGTTTGAAAATGTGTGGGAAAGTGTTCCAGTAAAAGCTGAAGCAGTCGTATCCCTAAAACTCCTGTTCAGCTCTTCTTAACAATCATAACAGAAAATCAACAAAAACGTACCAGTTACAGAGAAAGATATACAATACTACAGGAGCTCCCCTCAACCAACCACTCAACCCTTTCATTGTTCAATATTCATGTAAGATAAAACAATATGAATTATAATTTATTAGCAGAGTTTTTACAATGTAAACTTTTCAAGGGAATTACAAAAAAATGTAGCATCAGATCAGATGTCATTTCAAAAGCAAATAGAGAAGACATTGATTAGATGGCTGATCTATGTCTACTTTGTAAATGCATGAAAAGGTGTATATATGAGGGAAATTGTTAATGAACAGGCATTGGAATCTATAAAAGTGTTGTGTTTTTGGTGTCCTCCTGCATTAAGCTACCACCTGGCTTTAAGGCCCTGAATTATACCTCTTTTTGTTGGTTGCATTAGAGAGCTGCTCCAAAAGCATGCCCATAAACCTTTGGAAACATAACTTGTACAGGTGATGGGTGAACACAGGCCTATCTTTTAACCTTTTCCTTTATTTTCATGTATTGAAATAATGCCATTAAGAATATTTATTCGCTCAATTTTTATATTGACATATGAACACATGAATGTTTGGAATTAATACAAACCGTAGAGTCAGATCTACTATAATTTCATAAGCAAACAGAAAAGACTGATTAAAATGGCTCCTACAGGAGCCGTCTGATATGGGTCTACTCTGTTTGCAAAGGCATCACGGTCATCTATGAGGGAAAGGTACTTTCAACACAGTATTTTTGCTCTTATTGATAATTGAACATAATTCAAGTTACATGCATACATAAAGTTTTAACTCTTTTGCCCATTACAAAAACTATATCTGCTTAACCCTTTTCTCCATAGGCTATTTTTAGATCCAACCTCTTGGAATAAATCTACCCAAAAGGAGCATTAATTAGAGAAAAGGAAAATTTTAGAATGTTGTAGTTTGAAACCATTGTGATAAATAGAGCATTTGCTCCTATATGAGCAAATGCTCTATCACAATGGTTTCATAAAGTGACTTTTACAGAGGCGTAGAATGGCGTATTTATGGAGGAAAGGGTTAATTAAACCTGGATCAGTTACACATCATTTCCTATTCGTTAAAGCTTTTGAGAAACTATTGACTGTCAAACAGCTTGATTCTCATGAAATGTTGAGTTAATTAGCATCTCATCAGGACCCCTCCTGTTTGCATATACAATGTATACAAGCCAGTTCGCAATTAGCAGTCAAAAGGGTCAGACTTAATACAAAACAATAATTATAATACAAAATACAAAAATAGCTTGAACAAGATCAGTTTTAATGAGGTTTCCATCTCTTCAGATTTGTCCCGATCTCAAAAGTAGGGAATCTTTCATACACTGTATGAGAAGAATGAAAAGTATAGTAGTAACTGTTGTTAGTTTTATAATGAAAGCGAATACAATTCTATTGCCGAAAGTATGAGGTCGAGGAAAATCTGATGTTGAGACTGCTTTATTAACCCTTTACTTTATGAATATTCATGTAAAAAATAATGGTTTCATGATCATTATTAGATTAACTTTTATAATGGCATTATGAACAAAGAATCAGATAAACATTATTTCATAAGCAAACTGAGCAGATCCTGATCAGATGGTGTCCTATAGGGGTATTCTGATGTGTCTATTCAGTTGCAAATTTTAGTGTCAAAAGGGTATAGAGTAAAGGGTTAACTTGGGGCAATACCAAAACGATTAACAAGACAAGGCATCTCAAAATTATGTATGCATGTTCACAAACAATGAATGACTAACAATATCACTAACCATGTCAGTGTGGGAAATGAGTCTCTAATTAACCCTTTCCCTCATATTAACGTGTTTTCACGCATTTGCAAACAGAGTAGACCCAGATCAAACGGCTCCTAGAGGAGCCGTCTGATCAGGGTCTGCTCTGTTTGCTTATGGAATTTGATAGATCTGTTTCTTTGCTTCCTAAAATGCCTACAATGTTCTACCTTCCACATTTCTTTACAACTATTTTATCAATGAATATTCAGTATGTATTGACTTTTGGAATAAACATAGAACAGGGAAAGGGTTAATGTCCTTTACAAAAAGTGTACCAGAGGAGCCCTCTCATCAGTGTCTGCACTGTTTCTTTAAAACACGGTAATTTTGACCCGTTTGAAATTTGGAATGTTCAATTTGACAATTCAGCATTGAAAGGGTACAGCTTGTTATTCAACTTGGCCTAGATATTATTACCATAAACATTTTCATAAGGTTTGGTGATGATTAGATGAGAACTTTATGACTTAGAGAGTGAACAAGGCTAAAAAGGCCAATTTTGTATCATTCAAGGGCCATAACTCTAAAGTGCCTAGTTAGAATCTTTCTGGTTATTGAACTTGGGCTAGATATGGTGAAGATTGGAGGAGACGTTTTTTACTTAGAGAACGGACAAGGCTAAAAAGGCCAAATTTGAATAAATCAAGGGTCATAACTCTAAAGTTCCTGAAACAATCTTGCTGGATATTAAACTTGGCCTAGATATTATAGCCGTAAACATTTTTATAAGGTTTGGTGAAGATTGGATGAGAACATTTGAAACTAGAACAACCACTAAAGGTGATTAATACCCCCACTAGCACATTTGACACAGAGATGGGGTTATAGAAATAAAGCTCCCGAACGCTAAAATTTCATTTGTTAAAGTATGAAAAGGGACATCATTCAAAACCTTTATCGCAGGTGCAGAACTTCAGATGGTGTTCAACAATACTGCAAAATTTAAAAATGTTTTGTTGAGGTATAACAGATAAAAACTACGGAAAAAAATCATGTATTAAAACAAGCAAGATTTTGATAAAAATTACAATGTGCAATAACTCCAAAAATACTGATGTTATGGACATTGTGCACTGCACTTGTGGTCAATGTGTTCTATCTGTATATGAAGTTTGAAGTCAATAGCTTTTATACTTTGAAAGTTATGATCTGGACAAGCCGGACGGACGGACATGGTGACTCCAATATAACCCCCAAACTTCGTTTGTGGGGGTATAATTAGAGAGCGGACAAGATTTTGTGACTGTGACAGACAGACAGGAGTAAATCAATATGTCTCCCACACCACTACATGGGAGACATAATGCAGAAAGGGCCTATATGAGTTTCTACATAAGGTCCATCCAACATTAAGCTTACAACATGTAGACGGATCAAAACGGGGGCTTATCATCAAGGTCGAACAGCCATACATAATTCTGTATCTGTTACCAACCTCTACTTCAGGAATATTTATGCCAGATATAACGACAATACGAATATTGCATTATTAATCAGATACATTTTTAGACTGACCAACAGACCAAAATTCAAAATTCAAAGGGGCATAACTCTGTAAGGAAATAAATAAACTGTAAAACTATTATTGGATGAACATCTCTTCATGATAAAGTATGTCAAGTTTCGTATGATTACAGTCGGCCAACACAAATATTTTTAACAAAGGGGCATGATGGAAATCACTGAGCTGGAAAACTATAAGTGGATGCACATGTCCTCTTTATGATAAAGCGTCATATCAAGTTTCATTGAATTCTAGCCAGCAGTTACTGAGAAACCGTGTGGAAACAAAAGTCAATAGACCAAGACAAATATTTTAAACAAAGGGGTGTAACTCTGTAAGGAAATCACTGAGCTAGAAAATTATAATCGGATGCACATCTCTTTATGATAAAGAATCATGTCAAGTTTCATTGAATTCTAGTCAGCAGTTACTGAGAAACTGTGCTAGCTGAAACAAAAGTCAACAGACCGACACACGGACAAAGTGACTCCTATATAACCCCCCCCCCCCCCCCCACACACACACACAAAAAGTTTGTGGAGGTATAACAAATAAATTTACAAAGAATTAAATGAATATACAGAAAATAATCAAGAAAAAACAAGAAAATTGTGTCTGTAAGACACAGCGATGCCCCCGTGTAGGTACTTATCTAGCTGCACGTAAACTTCCCCAGGTCATTTGACCTTGACATTGGGCTTGTGGGCAGCATGGGCTGGGTGCCTAATGAAAGTACGGATGGTGTTTAATGTGTATATGCATTTCCATGCCAATAGCAATAGCGGTTAGTGAGATATAAGACGGTGAAAAAACATGTGCTAATCAACTGCATGTAAACTTCCTAAGTCAGTTGACCTTGACATTGGGCTTTCGGGAAGCATGGGTTGGGTATGCAATGAAAGTACAGATGGTACATGTATTTAATGTGTATATGCAATTCCATGCCAATACCTACAGTGGTCAGGGAGATATGACAATGAAAAAACTGTGACAACCAACTGCATGTAAAACTTCCAAGTAATTCATTTGACCTTGACATTGGGCTTGCGGGCAGCATGGGTTGGGTATGCAATGAAAGTACAGATGTCATTTAATGTGTATATGCAATTCCATGCTAATAGCTACAGTGGTTCTGGAGATATAAGTCGATGAAAAACTAACAACCAACTGCACGTAAAATTTCCAAGTCATTTGAACTTGACCTTGCAGGTAGCATGGCCTGGGTGCACAATGAAAGTATAAATGGTGTTTAATGTGTATATGCAATTCCAAGGAAAGCAATAGCTACAGTGGTTAGGGAGAAATAAGACGATGAAAAAACAGACAACCAAGTGCACGTAAATATGACGACCAACTGCACGTAAAATTTCCAGGTCATTTGACATTGACCTTGGGTTTGCGGGCATCATGGGTTGGTGACATACTATAATTATGTAATCAATGACTTTGATCCAGAATGGATTTTTTTCACAGGTGTGCCATTTGGGGGTCTAAGGCTCACTTCAGACCCCTCTGTATTTCACGGTCTCTTGCTGTCTTTAAATACACAGTGATAGCACGCACACATGCGTATGTAGTTCCTTTATAACAATGTACTAGAGTGCGCTACCCACAGTCTATAATAGCTAGAGCTTGTCTATATAGAAGAACAAATACGAGGCAGAGTTGCTGTCGTCAACTCTTAGCTTACGAGCTTATGTAAGAACTCTCTACGTCGTCCCGATATCGACACTCACAGATCCCGGGTGGTTAACAACGTGTATGGCCCGACAAACGCGAAAAACCCGGTGATACACAGTGAAGTTCCACATACGCCGTTGTCTACACGCGACGGTGATACAACTATTAAATGCACGTGCTGCTTAAAGCCCCGTAAATATTATAAAAGGCAAATGAATATGAATTACTAACCTAACAAAAACATGATTTACAATCAAAACCCTGTTTCAAACTGCAACTCAAGGGAATTAATAAATACCCAAATCACACGGGTGGGGTGGGGGTGGGGGTAATAAATATGACCGCTAAAAACGGTAGCCCTCCAAGGCAAGATTAACTTGTCGAAAGCACTGATTTAATAAGCCTTTTAGTGGTTGCTTTATACAGACAACTGCTTATACAAATTGACTTTCAATAATGATAAACAAAAATAAAACCGCTTCCCTGCTCAAACTTTGCAACGTAAACAAATTTATAATAGATCTACAGCCTAACGGGAGATGATATGAAAAATAGACAACAATGTAAACAAGTATTTGTTCACGCCTCCGCTAAATTCTCTGCAAACCCTATAGAGTAAACTGGCAACTCAGTATAGCATTTCTCTACTAAATCGCACTGCCGTCAAAAGCAGTTAAATATATATCTTCTGGTACGTATGTTTAAGGTACCCATGAAAAAATACGGTAACCATGACTAGAACCCAGCCTAATGGGACCATGCGTTCGAACTAAAGGATTGGTGTTAATTGGGACGACAAGCCAATTATATAGACATAGTATAATGGAATATAGGCTACAATGGAATAGTGTACAGACCAAGCCCATACATAATCCGAGTTTTATTTTAAAGCAGCATATTTACTTCTTAACCTTTACAACGCTGAATTTTCAAATAACTATTCCAAAATTAAAACATGTCAAGCTTATGCTGAATATTTAGGGATTTTTTAAAAAAGAAAAGTGACAAACCGTGCATGCATATCCTGATGAGAGGGCTTCTGGGAACCCTCTCATCAGAGTCTACACTGCAAAGGACATTAATGACTCGTGTCCCGCACTGTAAGGGCTACCTGGTGAATATTCCTACAGGAGCTGTCTGATCTGGGCTACTGTTTGCAAAGACGTAGAAAGGAATATTTACGGAGGTAAGGATTATACAGGGTGCTTTTGCTGTGGCAGAAACTGTACTCAGATCTATATAAATCCATAAGCAACATGAGTCTATCACGTACTTTGAACCATTTAACTCATATATCTAACTGCAATACCACGGGTTCGATCCCCCGCCGGACCAAGTCCTTCGGACGAGACTATAAACCGAGGTCCGATGCATCAGTGTTTTACACTGGGCATCTAAAAGAACCAGAGATAATAAGTCGATAATAAGAGTAGGGCATCGCGCCCGGGTTTCTCTGTATCCTCCCCTCTCTCTCTGGGGCGTCCAATTAGCCCATAGTGAGCAGGAACGGACGTTAATCAACGCAAACAAACAAATCATATAAACGCATTAGAGCTGCTCTGTTTGCGTATGGATTTATGTTAGATCTGACTGCAGTTTCTACTAATACTTAACCCACTTGTGTACATATACCATTATAAAATTTCAGCTTATCAATATTCATGATGTCATTATTTCTTACACAAATAGTTGACATTAGTCAAATATGTTAACCCTTTTCATGCTGCAAAAGGGTATATTTGACCTGGAGCAAGTTTTTTACTTACTTCCGAAAAACTTCTGATCGACTGTCAAACAGATTGGATGATGATGAGATGATGAAATCTCCACCATCTCATCTGTACCCAAGTCGCTTGTAAACACCAGCCAAACCCCGAGGTTATAGTTTCTTTTTGCTTGAGTCTGAGATCATTCTCAAGCATCTTATTAGTCAGATTTTAGCTTGCTCAAAATCTGACCAGTCAGATACTTGAGAATGAACTGAGACCCAGACTCAGAAGTTCTATAGCCTCGGACGCAGGTCGCACTTAGCATGAGAAGGGTTAATGCAATTTCGGATGTTTTAATTTGTCAATCATCTGTCTTTGCACTCATTTCCGTAAACTTTATTTGCAATGTACAAAGTGTATTACAGTTCTTTATAAAATGCAATGAAACGGTCACGTGGCCTGGATCCTGATGAGACGCCGAGACATGGGCATCTGATCTGGGTTTACCCTTTACTCCATAAATATTAATGTAAGAAATAATGACATCATGAATGTATCTTAGATTAATTTTAAAAAGTCACATGGACACGAGGCTTTTTGGCCATGGTAGAAACTCTAGAATCATATCTATATTATACATGTATCATAAGCAAACAGAGCAGACCCTGATCAGACGGCTCATATAGGAGCCGTCTGATCCGAGTCTACTCTGTTTGCAAATGCGTATTTATGGAGTAAATGGATAATTCAGATTGTCTGGCTCACGGTTGTGCTACAAGTCAAGTCAAGATATATTTAAAGTAAAGAAGTTTACAGTAACAGTGATAAAACACGTTCTGCAGAGCTTTTCATCCGACTGCATTAACCCTTTCACCGCCGAAGTCGCATAAATGCACCACGACAAATAGTGCAGTCCCAGATCAGACGCCGCCTTTTTAAGGCGGCGTCTAATCAGGGACTTCACTATTTGTCTGTCTCTATTTCTATATGTGTGCTTTATTCTTTTGAAATTTGTATTTATTTATCTAATTTCCTTATGGTACCGAATGATTTTAACAAAATTTTGATTACAGACGACAATAAGAAATTTGGCGTCGAAAGGGTTAACTCTTTCAAACAGAGCATAAACAAACCGAGCATAACCTGATCAGACGACTCCTACAAGAGCCATCTGATTTTAGTCTACTCTGTTTGCAAAGGCATATACAAACGTGTCTATGGAGTAAATGTTTAATTAAAACGTGTACGTCATCACCATGTGTCTGCAAAACATTAAAATTTAAGGAGATTCCTATAGGACCAGTCTGATATGGGTCTACTGACGACCGACACATGATGATCACAATAGCTCGCCTTGGCACGTTGTGCCAGGTGAGCTACAAATAGACAGTCTTCTTGAATCGACTTGTTTGTTCGATACAATGATGGAAAGAACTTGATAAAAATTGTAAATAATTTGAAAATATTGTGCAAAAATCACTAAAAATAGTTCTTTTATAGCCGTTGCCATGGTAACAAAGGATATGTTTACTGTTAATTTGTAAACAAAATGTTCCAACAATAATCACATGGAAGACCTCACCAATACTTTATACAAATAACAAGACAGACATGCTGTAAACAGAAAATGTAGGCTAACTTTATAATTCACTAGAAAATGTAAATTATAGAACCACAAATGAATTTCATATCATTTTAAGAATATTTTTGTTGTTATGGCAACCAGATCTGTGTCCCAGAATGTTAACATAATATTTGCGTAATTTTGTGAGTAAATAGCAAGGTCTTACAATAATTCATTATTTAGACATTTAGAAAAAAAAAAGGATTTGTTTTCAAAAAAGTGAAAAATTGGGCAAAATTACATACGTTATTGCCATAGTAACGAGTCATTGAGGAAAAAATTATTTTAATTTAATTTCAAATCAACACTAGCCATCTCTCATTTCCAAAGAGTAAACAATGGGGACATATTTACATCCATAAGCAAACTGGCAGTCCTTTTAAATTCTGTATATCATTTTGAAGCTTGTTGCTATGGAAACCACGATTTCCACCAGAATGTTATTGGGAATGATCTGCCACCCTTCTAAAAATGTTAGGTAAGGTGTTAAGTTTATATATGTAAAATATTGAATTATTGTAAATCAGGTAACAAAATCTGCCAAAATCAGGCTTTTTGTCCCCTACTAGTTTGCGGGTGCATTTTTGCAATGGTGTTTGTATGAAAGAAAGGGTTATGCAAAATGAAGTTGCTCCATGTAGTTGAGAAACGCGTTAACCCATTTCCTCCTGGACTATTTAAGAAACAACATCTTTGAACAAATCTACCGAAAATGAGCATTTACTAGAGAAAATGAATCTTTTAGAATTGTTTAGCCTGATCAGATGGTCACTACAGGTGTCGTCTAATCTGGGTCTACTCTGTTTACTAGGCTTCAAAGGGCTTCTTTATCAGGTAATGGGTTGAAAGTACATCTTGTTGACTATTTGAATGCGAAAGACGAGATGGCTGTCATTTGCAGTTAGATCAGAGGACTTCTAACCGAGCCTCTGATCAAGTTCTGCACTGTTTGTCACTCCAATCCGTTCGTAAATTGCATCCTTTAATATAGCGTTATCCGTTTCCTTCATTTAAACGTGTTTTCACGCATTTACAGAGTAGACTCAGATCAGACGGCTCCTATAGGGAGATTGTGTGTGTGTGTGTGTGGGGGGGGGGGGGGGGGGGGCATAAAAAGAGAGTTGCAACAGAAAACAAGGCAACTAACCATATCAGTATAATGTGTAGCTTGGCATATGTAAGTGCAGTAAAACAACTATCTACAAGAATTGTACTTAATATGTATTTTAAGACAGACGGTAGCTGAATGCAGAAGAAAAAAGCTGCATTTATTTTTGTCCTACATTTAGCAACCATGTGCTTTTAAAGATACCTGTGCGAGTATGTGGTCGCTTTAATAGACTTGACTGTGGTTTCTGCAATTGTGGTTTTATTTAACCCTTTCCCCGATATATATACGCGTTTGTAAACAGTGTAGATCCAGATCAGACAGCTTCTGGGGGCTGTGTTGTAATGGCTGTGTGAATCTAGATCAGCAGAATAATTAGGCCTATAATGATAATTTTATCCAGTCACCAGGCTTCTCTAGTGACATAATAAAGGGGGTGCAAATAAACTTAGGTTTATTAGGTTACTTCCGGTAGTGGAAGGTTTATTAGGTTAGTAGATAGGCGTAATGATTCTATAACCATTGAACTATTTTAGTTTTCTGTAAATATTCATAAACATGTTGATGGAATAGATCTAACACATCTATTTGGTCACCAGAAGAATTATTCAAATGAGAAAAAAATAAAAATAATTGGCTACAGCTGGATTCGAACCCGCGCCTGATCCTACAAAAACTAATTCTAATCTCTCTAGAGACGTCGCCCTTACCGATTACGCCACTGAGGCCACATACAAAATGACGTTGATTTATCACTTTTATTAATTTAACCCACCGCTGGAAAAACCCGTTTTTGATAAAATCAAACCTGGAAGCAAAGATTGACAGATAAATAGTAAATGTTTTCTTTTCACTCTCATGATTATTTGATTGATAAACTCTTACAGGGGCGGTGATAGTCATAAACCTAAATATAGCCTGTTCAGTTCCATCGATTTCTGAGTGACGTTAGGTAGAATCTAAAAATAGAAACCGAGACTACGTAACTCGAATTTGACCAAAGAATATAGATCATGTCTGTTTGAAATAACTTATCGACCCTCGATTCAAATCATCTTATTTTTCAAATTTTCAACCAAGTTTCCCTTCTAGTAATACAAGTATCGAAACTATATTCCTCTGCGGTAGCTCATTAGATCTATTTACGTCTAAATGGAAGTGAAAAGGGAGGGATCCGTTGATCGAAAAACTGCATTTTCAATGTAAATTATTTCAAGAGTGTTATGAGTCTATAAAAAAGACATTTAACTATATTGACTGGATAAATCGAATAATAGGTTAGTGCCGT
Source organism: Azorinus chamasolen (assembly GCA_963576725.1). Lineage (NCBI taxonomy): Eukaryota > Metazoa > Mollusca > Bivalvia > Cardiida > Solecurtidae > Azorinus > Azorinus chamasolen. The sequence continues at coordinate 62,170,087 of OY755236.1, read as the reverse complement.
AGATGGGACGCCTTTATCCGACTCGGAGAGAAAACAGTTGAGGCTCGGCAAGCCTCGCCTCAACGTTTTCTCCCCTCGTCGGATAAAGCGTCCCATCTACGGCACTAACCTATTATTCTCTATATAATCTAGGTGGGAAATCGGCGACATTTCGTATTTGTTTTAATGTTAAAGATATGAGCAAATATATGTAGAGCTGTTTTAGCGTTCGGACCGTTGAATTAAAAGGCCGAACTGTGCTTGGATTATTTTGTTCCATTTTTTCTTACAGTTTCACCAATATAATTGTTGTCACAGTTGTGAAAAATCAATATTTTAGACACATCTTCAAATGATCTCTGGATGTATCTAATCATGCTTGTGTATGAAGGCATTCTTTAGTATTTTTGGTTGTATAGCTGTTGCGATTTCACAATTTCTCTGCATTCTGCCCAACACTTTCCAAGATCTGTTTAACGTACCATCATGTGTTACGTATTTTCCTAAACCTCCTTAAAATGGCTGGGCAATTCTGGAGTTGCCCAGGAAGGTCGCTGAAGGAGGAGAAAACTGTCAACGAGTAAGTAAAAACGTCTGGGTATATCTTAATGTAAAGCTCCTAGAAGTCATCTATGCTATCCTGATACTGTTTTAAACTGTGTTCATTGTCTCTAATTGTGTTCCTTTTGCCATTGGTACAGTGCACAAGGAGAGCTTAGTGTTGTCTTCCTCCCAGCACCCGTTACATCCCGGTGTAATGCGGAAAAGTGATCGATATATTATATAGTACTATGACCCCGGTCATTTTACTATAAAGTATAGTGACTCCCTTGCCATAATATAATGACCCCCTTGCAGTATTGTGACCCACTCTTTTTTATCGTAGTAGGTCGATCGAGAGGTCTATATATTTTATAGTACTATGACCCCAGTCATTTTACTATTAAATACAGTGACTCCCTTACCAAAATCCATCCACGATGGGGAGTCGATATATTATATAGTACTATGACCCTCGTGCCATTTTACTATAAAATATAGTGACTCCCTTGCAAAAATACATCCACCACGGGGTCGATAAATCATATATACATGAAGTACTATGACCCACAAGGCCATTTTACTATAAAGTATAGTGACATCCTTGCCATAGTATAATGACCCCTTTATAACATTGTGACCCACTCTTTTTATCGTAGTAGGTCGACCAAGGGGTCTATGTATTTTATAGTACTATGACCCATATAATAAATCGACCCCGGTCGATCTACTACGGGGGTCACTTTTCCTCATTACACCTGCACTGTTAAATGCATAGCAACGTACAAGTAACCATAACAAAAAGTTAACGACGCCCTTGGAGACATGGACTTTTCAATATAACAAATATGTATTTATTACATATGGTTTTATTTCAATTGAATATGACGACCGGTGAAGGAGATCAGTGACAATCCCAATAAAACTAAGTCTCGGACAAAACCAAACAAAGTCAGTCTCTGTTAGCGAGATATCGTGAGTGATACCCGCTGTCTGAACCAATAAAACAGATGAAAATTGAAATTTATTTGCAATATTCTGAATACTGATAACGATACTAACGCAGGGGTTATCAATTCTCATATTAAACAAAGCTGTAGGATAAACTGCTAAACACGCCGATTTTCTTATTGCAATGACAAAAACTGTGTTAAGTATGTGGTTTCAAAGAGACATAACTACAATTTCCTGCATGTTCCATTCTGTAAGAATCGCTGACAGGAAATGTATCAAATGCATTTCTCACAGACTAATGAGAGGCAGTCACTGCATTTATTGTCTCTGGTTTGGTCAGATATTAAGCTAAACATATTACCATTCGTATACTTGAGAATACATACAGATTCGGAAAATCTATGGGACTATGGGAAACCTTGAGCTGAATCAACAGTGAAAACATCACAAGAGTTTTGAAAAAAGGTGTATGCAGAGACCAACCAGAGAGTTGATAATGCGTGTCTGAACATGTTCATCAATATAGCACTTATAAGAAACTATTATGAAAAGTTTACAAGGCGTCCTATAGTTGGCGACCGAGCTGGTTATAGATACATTTCCTTAATCAGTTTCTGCGTCATAATGAATATGTATATAATACAAAATGCCATAATATTTATTTGCTGAATTTTTATAATTGTGTATGAATGCAGGATTTTTCGGCCATGACATAAATAGTATAATCAGATCTGTATAACCTTTATCAGTAAACAGAGCAGACCTGCTCAGAAAGAGCCTACGGGAGTTGTCTGAGCTGGGTCTACTCTGTTTGCAAAAAGCATGAAAAGGCAGTTCTATGAAGTAAGGGGTTAGGACAACACTCTTTTAATTGACGAAGTTAAAACTTATCACTAGCACTATCAGGAACACAGGAAACATTGGCAGTTGACTTGCCGACGCTGAAAGAGAAACAAAGACAAACAGTCAACAAATGAACAACGTCAAGAGAAAAGGTACGTATTATCTGAGGTTTGAAGAAAGTGTAGACAAGAACTACTCGACAAAGCTTAAACATGTGGATTTGATAACAGATTGTTGTAACTACCAAAGAATATAATTTATCAGGATAGACATTAGTCAAACGATACGTCTAGCCTGAGTCGAAAGTAAGAGTCGTCTTTAACAGCCACTCAAAAGAATAACCTTTAACATCTACTCAAAAGAATCAATCATTTATTATATCATGAATATTAATTAACTGCATTTTTATAATGGCACTATAAACAGGGGGAAGGGGGGGTCATCATGACAGAAATGCTATAGAATCAGATATGTTATTTCATAAGCAAACTTAGCAGACCCTGACCTGACGGCCCTGCATGAGCTGTCTGATCTTGGGCTAATTTGTTTGCAGAGGCATTAAAGGGAACATCTGTGGAACAAAGTATACATACATATTTATGTGTGTACAAGCTACTGTGCCTGTACAAAATTAATACACACCGAATATGGTACAATCTACTGCGCCTGTACAAAATACACACCGAATAGGGTACAATCTACGGTGCCTGTACAAAATACACATCTATTGGGGTACAAGCTACTGTACATGTACAAAATACACATCTATTAGGTTACAAGACATTGTCCCTGTACACAATTCACATCTATTAGGGTACTAGCTAATGTACCTGTACAAAATACAAGCCACTGTACCAAATACACATCTATTATGGCACAAGCTACTGTACTAGTACCAAATACACATCCATCAGTGTACAAGCTACTGCACCTGTACACATTCACATCTATTAGTGTACAAATTACTATACCTGTACAAAATACGCATCCATCAGTGTACAAGCCACTCACTGTACCTGTACCAAATTCACATCTATTAGTGTACACGCTACTGTGCCTGTACAAAATGCATATACTTCCAAGAATGACTTCATGTCAAAGTTATATCGTAATTCTTCTCTAAGAATCTCTAAGAACTGTGAACAAAGTCCAGAATTATGGGAATGAACATTTCCTTCCCTTTGAGTCCATGATTATGCTTTCCATTGAGCCCATGCTTATGAACACAATCAACTCTAAGTTAATGTTTTATATGCTTTTATAATTAACCCTTTCAATGCCAGCCTTGGTCACGTGCTGGACACATTTTTGTTTGTTTCAAGATTTAGAGTAGGTATTTATTCATTTTTTTTATAAATAGATAAAACATTGTCATCTGGATCCACTGATAGCATATGCTTTCCCAGACCCATCTTCGTGGCACTGAAGGGGTTAAAGTACAATTTTTTAAATTCATATTAGTGTCAAAGCATCAAGCAGAGTGGATCCTGATGACACATAGAGTTAGTTGGTGTCTCATCTGGATCCAAACTCTTTGCAAAGATCATCACGAAATTTGACCTAAGCCTTACCATGTACTCTATAAATATGCCACCTTTGCAAACAGAGCTCCTATAGGAGCTGTCTTATAAGGGTCTGCTCTGTTTGCTTCAAACACCCAGCATCCTGATGAAACGCAGAGTTACAAGGCGTCTTATCTAGACCCAAGATCGCAGAGTTACATGGCGTCTTATCTAGACCCAAGATCGCAGAGTTACAAGGTGTCTTATCTAGACCCAAGATCGCAGAGTTACATGGCGTCTCATCTAGACCCAAGATCGCAGAGTTACAGGGCGTCGCATCTAGACCCAAGATCGCAGAGTTACATGGCGTCTCATCCAGACCCAATATCGCAGTGTTACAGGGCGTCTTATCTAGACCCAAGATCGCAGAGTTACAAAGCGTCTCATCTAGACCCAAGATCGCAGAGTTACAAGGCGTCTCAACTAGACCCAAGATCGCAGAGTTACAGGGCGTCGCATCCAGACCCAAGATTGCAGAGTTACAAGGCGTCTTATCTAGACCCATGATCGCAGAGTTACAAGGTGTCTTATCTAGACCCAAGATCGCAGAGTTACATGGCGTCTCATCTAGACCCAAGATCGCAGAGTTACAGGGCGTCGCATCTAGACCCAAGATCGCAGAGTTACATGGCGTCTCATCTAGACCCAAGATCGCAGAGTTACAGGGCGTCTTATCTAGACCCAAGATCGCAGAGTTACAAGGCGTCTCATCTAGACCCAAGATCGCAGAGTTACAAGGCGTCTCATCTAGACCCAAGATCGCAGAGTTACAGGGCGTCGCATCTAGACCCAAGATTGCAGAGTTACAAGGCGTCTTATCTAGACCCATGATCGCAGAGTTACAAGGCGTCGCATCTAGACCCAAGATCGCAGAGTTACATGGCGTCTCATCTAGACCCAATATCGCAGAGTTACAGGGCGTCTTATCTAGACCCAATATCGCAGAGTTACAAGGCGTCTCATCTAGACCCAATATCGCAGAGTTACAAGGCGTCTTATCTAGACCCAAGATTGCAGAGTTACAAGGTGTCTTATCTAGACCTAAGATCGCAGAGTTACAAGGCGTCTTATCTAGAACCAATATCGCAGAGTTACAAGGCGTCTTATCTAGACCCAAGATCGCAGAGTTACAAGGCGTCTTATCTAGACCCAAGATCGCAGAGTTACATGGAGTCTTATCTAGACCCAAGATCGCAGAGTTACATGGTGTCTTATCTAGACCCAAGATCGCAGAGTTACATGGCGTCTCATCTAGACCCAAGATCGCAGAGTTACAGGGCGTCGCATCTAGACCCAAGATCGCAGAGTTACATGGCGTCTCATCTAGACCCAAGATCGCAGAGTTACAGGGCGTCTTATCTAGACCCAAGATCGCAGAGTTACAAGGCGTCTCATCTAGACCCAAGATCGCAGAGTTACAAGGCGTCTTATCTAGACCCAAGATCGCAGAGTTACATGGCGTCTTATCTAGACCGAAGATCGAAGAGTTACAAGGCGTCTTATCTAGACCCATGATCGCAGAGTTACAAGGCGTCTTATCTAGACCCATGATCGCAGAGTTACAAGGCGTCGCATCTAGACCCAAGATCGCAGAGTTACATGGCGTCTCATCTAGACCCAAGATCGCAGAGTTACAGGGCGTCTTATCTAGACCCAATATCGCATAGTTACAAGGCGTCTCATCTAGAACCAAGATCGCAGAGTTACAAGGCGTCTTATCTAGACCCAAGATTGCAGAGTTACAAGGCGTCTTATTTAGACCTAAGATCGCAGAGTTACATGGCGTCTTATCTAGACCCAATATCGCAGAGTTACAAAGCGTTTTATCTAGACCCAAGATCGCAGAGTTACAAGGCGTCTTATCTAGACCCAAGATCGCAGAGTTACAAGGCGTATCGTCTAAACCCAAGCTCGTTGCAAATGCGAGTCACCTGGTGATTAGCGGGATAAGGGTTAAATGTAAAACAGACAATATGAACAAGGACAGCCAAGCAACAGATAAGGGCAATTCGGGTACATAAAAGAAAACATTTCAAGTTTGCCGCTAACCATTGCCACATGGTCTGATAAAAGGATACACACATGCAGAAATAAGTTAAAACTAGCTCTATATTGTCATGAAAGAATCCATGCATAAAGATTGAAGCAAATTAAAAACGCAAGAAATGAAGAAAAAACAATAAAACAACAACAGTTCTATTTATAAACAAGAGGGCCAGAATGGCCCTGAAGCGCTCACCAGACAATCAGAGGAGAAGATTTTCAAAGTTTTCACTATGTTTCTATAGAAAACTAGCCGACCCTGGGGCGGGCCAATTTTGACCCCAGGGGCATAATTTATATAACTTTTGTAGAGGATTTGAATATGATGCTATGAGCCAAATATGAAAGCTGAGAACCTTTCAGTTTCAGAGGAGAAGATTTTCAAAGTTTTCTCTCTATGTTTCTACTGAAAACTACCCACCCCTGGGCGGGGCCAATTTTGACCCCAGGGGCCGTATTCCAGTAGCATCTTAAGATGCTACTGGAATACGGCTCCAGGGCCATAATTCATACAACTTTTGTAGAGGACATATACATGATGCTATGCGCCAAATATGAAAGCTGAGAACTTTCCAGATTTAGAGAAGAAGATTTTCAAAGTTTTCACTATTTGTTTCCATTGAAAACTGCCCACCCCTGGGGCGGAGACAATTTTGACCCAAGGGCCATAATTAATATAACTTTTGTAGAGGACCTCAACATGATGCTCTGTGCCAACTATGAAAGCTGATCGCCTCCCAGTTTCAGAGGAGAAGATTTTCAAAGTGTTCACTATTTGTTTCTATTGAAAACTTCCCACCCCTGGGGCGGGCCAATTTTGACCCCAGGGGCATAATTTATATAACTTTTGTAGAGGACCTGAACATGATGCTCTGTGCCAAATATGAAAGCTGATCGCCTTCCAGTTTCAGAGGAGAAGATTTTTCAAAGTTTTCACTATTTGTTTCCATTGAAAACTGCCCACCCCTGGGGCGGAGACAATATTGACCCAAGGGCCATAATTAATATAACTTTTGTAGAGGACCTGAACATGATGCTCTGTGCCAAATATGAAAGCTGATCGCCTTCCAGTTTCAGAGGAGAATATTTTCAAAGTTTTCACTATTTGTTTCTATTGAAAACTGCCCACCCCTGGGGCGGGCCAATTTTGACCCCAGGGACATAATTTATATAACTTTTGTAGAGGACCTGAACATGATGCTCTGTGCCAAATATGAAAGCTGAGACCCTTCCAGTTTCAGAGGAGAAGATTTCACTATTTGTTTCCATTAAAAACTGCCCATCCCTGGGGCGGGGCCAATTTTACCCGCAGGGCCATAATTTATATAACTTTTGTAGAGGACCTGAACATGATGCTATGCGCCAAATATGAAAGCTGAGAACCTTCTAGTTTCAGAGGAGAAGATTTTCAAAGTTTTCACAATATGTTTCTATTGAAAACTTCCCACCCCTGGGGCGGGGCCAATTTTGACCCCAGGGGCATAATTTATATAACTTTGGTAGAGGACCTATAGGTGATGCTATGTACCAAAGATGAAAGCTGAGAACTCTGTAGATTCAGAGAGGAAGATTTTTAAAGGTTCAAATTGTTGACGCGGGACCACGGACGACGCAGAACGACGGACATCAGGCGATCACAAAAGCTCTACCTGAACACTTTGTGCTCTGGTGAGCTAAAAATATGTGCCTTAAATGGCGAAGTTTGTGAGTTAATTTTAACATCGATTATATTAGTGCACTATTTCCACATCACGTGCAAATTACTTTTTGTTTTTAGCAAGTAATCTAGTATGGCAAAATTTAAATTGAAATCTGCGACAATGTCGCAATGTAAAATTCTGTGATAGAGACTTACCAAAGGCAGTGCTCCTGTGATAGAAGGGTATGCAAGAGAGAGACTGGGGATAATGCAAGACCAGAAGTATGGATTATATGAAGAAGTATGATGACACCATCCTTTCCTCTGACTGAGGAGCGGAAAGTGTGCAGCATGCCTCGGATTTCCCCTTGTCTGTCAATGGTAACAGCCCGTTTCAGAGTCTATAGGGTTTATAGGAATTCAGTTAGTCACCATTCAGCATTTAGATGTATAGCCGATGGTTTGACCATGCATTATCGAAAGACACCATTCTCAATATCTGACTGGAGGGTATATAAACATTTCTCTTTTGTTGAAGGAGAATTTGGACATTGCATCAACGTCATCCTGTGTGGTTAATCTGAGGGATGTGACTGAGCTACAACCTAAGCAGACAAATGTTGTACAAAATAAGGATGTGATAATGATGTTATGGCCATCTTGATTCAAAAGAAGCTGCACAGTCACAGAACAGAATTGTGGCTGAGAGCAATGACGTATATTGTTTTCCTAAATGTAGACCAATACGCATATGTTTCGATTACTATTCGGTCCAAGACTACACATTTAAACAACCAAATATGACAATGCGTGCATGGCCTGCCGGGGTCCCATACTCAGGACGGTTGCCCACGATCATTTCACCAGTTCTATCAGAAACAGAATAATGTATTCAGTATTTTTTGCACTGTGTCATTTAAGCACATATTGCCAGGACAAATGTACATGTGATACTTGATCAAACAAATGGCTTGAACAGCTGATATTACCCTGTTTTCAATATATAGATTTTCCCTTACATTTGGGGCGAACATCTGAGGTATGATTACAAGAATGTAATACAGGTCATAAACCAACAGACACCTAAGTGTTTTGGTCAGAGCAATGAGTGTCTTCAGCTCAATCCAGTGTAAAATGTAGAACGTATTCCACAAATGCACAATAGCACTGTTGAAAGTCTGACTCGTTTGCAGACGACGCGTATCAAACAGGCCCAGGGGCAAACCAGTTTGACCATATCTTCCATCCTTTAATATGTACGGACCTTATACAAACTTGAAACAGAAAAAAACACTTTGAAATGTTAAAACACACAAATACATACATCCTGGACGTTCGGTTGGAATTGTTCCAGTTGTTTTGGTCTGGCTAACTGTCGGCTCTGGGATATCAGTTTGGTTATCATTTAATGATTGGCACATTGTTCAGAAATGTAGTACAGTTGAACTTCGGGATAACTCCACGTAAAAGTTTGGTCATTCAAATATTTACAATACAGAATTGTTCTAAAATGTTTTTCTACGGATATCTATAAACACATGTGACAGCTTATTGCAGGTTGAAGGTGTTACTGAGAGCTCCAACAGGAACTTTCAGCATTACTCTAGACCTGAAATAAGCTGTGAAGTTAAGACATTATTCAGATTAGAAATCAGATAACTCCAACCTCTGATATATAAAAGTAATTTGTATGGTCCCATGAAGTTCGAAAACCAAATTGCATAAACTCTAGAAGCAGGAGTTGTAACATAAAGAATGATAATTAGTCCAAAGTTTAAGATTTACTATTAGCATAAATCTAAACTAAATGAAAAGCAAAGCAATAACGACATAGTCAATAATGTTACTATCAACACATAGAGAAAATAGTATGTATGTTTTGTCTCAAACCTGAACGTCCCTAAATCGGTTAAACCCCCAGTGACATTTGTCACTGACCGTTCCAAGGCAATACTTCTATCTTTCCCCTAATTCTTTTTTGTTATGTCTTTATGCGTCTCTTTTTATTTTTGATAGTGATATACATTTGCTGTTCGTGTTTGTCACTGTGCTGTTTGGGCGATGGTAAGTATTGTATGTGGTGTTTCCTGCACGACTCATACATTTACTTTTAAGCCTTCAAAGAATGAACAAATCGCTCTCATTATGTCAAAAAGAGATGAATCAACTTGGTTCCATTTCAGCTAGCAATGTACATTCTTTACTCTGGTACTTTACACATTATTAAACTGTTTATCTGAGAAATTGGATGTTTTGATTTATAAAACTATATGTGTGCTTTTGCCTATAACAATAATGGACATATAGGGTCTGAAATGTACACATATGATACAAAAAATTAAAAAATATTCTATTTTGTATATTATCAAATCTTTGGTGACTTATAGGCCCAAAGGCCAGGTGCTACCTGTGAGTTTGTTATTTAATTATTGTCATTGGTATATGTATTTGTACAATGCACAAGTCACAATAATAAAACATCATCTTATCTTAATCTACCTTAATATAAGTCTGCATACATTAACTTCTAAATAATCAATAATGTATATAAGAGTGTACATGCATGTTTATGTACACAGATTGATGCTATTCTAAAACAGAAGCTGAGATGTTACTGTACAATGAATGTCAGTGTAGATCTGATTAGAGATCAATTATAGGTCTACACCATTTGCACATTTCCAATACCAAGGTGTTGTCATCCCTTATTCTTTATTCACAATACAATACACAGTTTTGAGATTGACATTGAAATGCAAATTTGTTAAATTGTACTTCATTGTGTGTTGACGTAATGTATTCATATTTTGAAATAAATATGTATCTTACCAGTGCCAGTCATATCACAGAGAATGATAGTGGGTGCATAGAGCTACCAACCATTATGTTTTATCTTGAAACTATTATTATACAATGGGTTCATAGAGTTACCAACTGACTTTGATTATGTTTTAGCTTTAAACTATTATTATACAGCACAATTATTAAACATAGCATTACTACTAGCATTGTCTAAGGGTAGTTCCTATACAGAAGGGCTCAGATATCTAACCCTTACATTGCTGAATTGAACAATTGAACTATTCCAATGCTGAAAAGTATAACATGACAAACAGTGCAGACGATGGTGAGAGGGTTACTGTAGGAGCCCAGTCATCTTGATCTACATAATTTGCAAGGGACATTCGTGACTCGTGTCCTGCACTGTAAGGGATAACATCTATACCTCAACATTATAATGATGGATATATACTTATATATTCAACTATATACTATTGGTAACATGAGTGTGGTGGGCAAAGAACAGAACATCACATTTATTATTATTACCTTTGTTGTTGCTGTTGGGGGTGGTTTTTTCATCTAAAAGAAATATCAATACATATTTAGCAAGAATTTACAAAACAATATACTGCTATACTGAAAATTAAATTTCCAGTGTTATTAAATACACAGGTTTGAACATTGATTTACTGTGCTCTCATAAAATAACCATTAACCAATTGCCTAATAGAGTATTTCTGGATCAAACCTATTGGAATAAATGTACAGAAAAGGAACATTTACTAGAGAAAAATAAACTTTTTAGAATTGTATAGTTTTGAGACCTGTGTGATAAATAAAGCATTGCTCATATGTGGTGGGCAAAGAACAGAACATCACATTTATTATTATTACCTTTGTTGCTGCTGGGGGTGGTATTTTCATCTAAAAGAAATATCAATACATATTTAGCAAGAATTTACAAAACAATAAAGTGCTATACTGAAAATTAAATTTCCCAGTGTTATTAAATACACAGGTTTGAAAATTGATTTACTGTGCTCTCATAAAATAACCATTAACCAATTGCCTAATAGAGTATTTCTGGATCAAACCTATTGGAATAAATGTACAGAAAAGGAACATTTACTAGAGAAAAAGAAACTTTTTTTTAGAATTGTAAAGTTTTGAAACTTTGCTCATATGTGGTGGGCAAAGAACAGAACATCACATTTATTATTATTACCTTTGTTGCTGCTGGGGGTGGTATTTTCATCTAAAAGAAATATCAATACATATTATACAAGAATTTACATAAAAATATAGTACCATACTGAAAATTAAATTTCCCAGTGTTATTAAATACACAGGCTTGAAAAAAATGATTACTGTGATCTCTAAAAATAACCATTAATCAATTTCCTCATAAGCTATTTTTAAATCAAACCTCTTGGATTAAATCTACAGAAAAGGAGCATTTACAAGAGAAAATGAATGTTTTAGTATTGTGTAGTTTTAAAACCATTGTGATAAATAGAGCATTTGCTCCTATGTGGTAGGCAAAGAACAGAACATCACGTTTATTATTATTACTTTTGTTGTTGTTGCTTGGGGTGGTATTTTCATCTAAGGGAAATATCAATACATATTTAGCAAGAATTTACAAAACAATATACATGTAGTGCTATATACTAAAAATTAAATTTCCCAGTGTTATTAAATACACAGGCTTGAACAAAATGATTACTGTGCTCTAAAATAACCATTGACCCATTCCCTCACAGGCTGTTGTTAGATCAAGCCTATTGGATTAAATCTACAGAAAAGGAGCATTTACAAGAGTAAGGAATGTTTTTGAATTGTGTAGTTTTGAAACCATTGTGATAAATTGAGCATTTGCTCATATGGAACAAATGCCCTGTTTATCACAATGGTTTCAAAAAGTGACTTTTACAGAGGTGTCAATATGAGGGAATGGGTTAATAGTAAGACTGATTTCATTAATTTATAACCAAACATCATATACTATACAAATCTTACCTTCGGACTGTATGGTGGCACCTGCTGAGATGAGGGAATTCCTTTGGGCAGTCGAAAGTCCTGCATGCTGGGCTGTGGTTGTAGACTGGGCCTGGGCTACACTGAACTCTACTAGCTGATCAGTCATGAAGCCCTGTCAGAAACATATGCCAAATAAACAAAACAGTTCCCTCACAAACTATAAGTGTATTGCTATATTTTCAATGCAGTTAAAAATACGAAACCTTTTACTCCATAAACACGCATTTCTACGCCTTCACAAACAGAGAAGATCCGGATCAAATGCTTTTAAATGCCTTTGCAAATTATGTAGACCAAGATCAAGGTCTGCTCTGTTGCTTTATGGAATACTATGACTGATACATGTTAATTTGCATTTATAAGAGTGCCAGTGGGCACAATATACGCCCGTCGAGGTCTTGTTCAACATAAACTGGGGTTAACGTATTTGCTAAACTCAAATTCTAAGTCCAATTCAGCGACCAAGTTTCAAGGTTGTAAATAGGCGTACTTTAACAAAAAACCTTAACCCAAAATTCTAAATTAAAAAGGGCCACAATTGTGTCTAAATGCTTGACAGGGTTACATTGTATTTACTCTTGCCTACAGATGAAGCTTCTGATGGTTAACAAATGTTTCAAGTTTAAAAGCTTTATCTCAATGGGTTATGTAAATAAATGGACTTCAACAAAAACCTTAACCAAAAGTTAAAAGGGTCATAATTATGTCACAATGCTGGACAGAGTTATATACTTTTGCCTATAGGTGAAGGTTGTAATGGTGAACAAGTGTTCAAAGTTTCAAAGCTTTATCTTACAGGGTTATAGAAATAAAACAACTTTAACCAAAACCTTAACAAAAAATTCCAAGTTAAGAAGGGTCATAATTAAGTCAAAATGTTAGACAGAGTTATGTACTCTTGCCTACAGGTGAAGCGTGTGATGGTGAACAAGTGTTCCAAGTTTAAAAGCTTTATCTCAAAGGGTTATGTAAATAAGTGGACTTTAACCAAAACCTTAACCAAAAATTCTAAGTTAAAAAGGGGCATAATTATGTCAAAATGCTTGACAGAGTTATGTTCTCTTGTCTACAAGCGAAGCTTGTGATGGTGAACAAGTGTTCCAGGTTTAAAAGCTTTATCTCAAAGGGTTATGTAAATAAATGGACTTTAACAAAAACCTTAACCAAAAATTCTAAGTTAAAAAGGGGCATAATTCGGTCAAAATGCTTGACAGCGTTAGTACTTATGCCTACAGGTGAAAGTTGTAGCGGTGAACAAGTGTTGCAAGTTTCAAAGCTTTATCGCAAAGTGTTATGTAAATAAGTGAACTTGCAAAAATGTGTTCCACATAAATTGAGGTACATTTTTGCTTAACGCAAATGCTAAACGCAAATTCTAAGTCCAAGTGTGCGACCTCGACCTTGGATAAACGAACCGGGACTTGGCAGGCTTCTGTAGCATGTCAAGATAAACATTGTGGTCAAATTTGGGAAGGATCCACCAAGCGGAACTTGAGTTAGAGATGTTATAGACAGACAGACAGGTTAACATTTTTGCTAAACGCAAATTCCAAGTCCAATTGTGTGACCTAGACCTTGGATATACGAACCGGAACTTGGCAGGTTACTGTAGCATGTCTAAGCAAACATTGTGGTTAAATTTGAGAAGGATCCACCAAGCGGAACTTGAGTTAGAGATGTTACAGACGGACAGACAGACAGACGGACGGACAGACAGCGCCATTCCATAATACGTCCGGTTTTTTCAAACGGGCGTATAAAAAATCAGCAAATACATATACACAGTCATTATTTCTTACATGAATAATCATGCAGTAAAGCATTAAACAATTAACTCTGGTTGTGTTTTAACTTTATATAATAGACATGAATATGGATGTAAGTGTACGACTACTCTTCAAAATTGAAATGAGATCCATATCTAAACTTACAACAAAAGCTGTAGGTGGTATCATAGAGATGACGCTTGGCTCAATAGCTGCCACTTGTGCAGCAGAAAAGGATGCTAGCTCACTGGAACTGAGACCACCTAAAATAAAGCGCATTTCAAAACTCAATGCATTGTTATGGCATGATTTATATCTATTTTCATATTTAGTTTTAGTGAATTAACAAGATTGAGACCATCATCCAACAGACACAAATTAGAACTGGTGGTAGACGGCACAAATCTAAACTTATTTCAACAAAGAGATACCTAAGAATGTCCTGTCTATAATGATCTTCGTAGAAAATACACCAAACAGTGGTATTGAAGAAACATTAACATTTTGAAATATACTAAAACTAATTGTTACTTAAGAAATTTAGAATTACTTGTTTTTAAAAGTGTTGAATTAATAAATATTACTTTTTTATAAAAATACTTTTGTACATGTATTTAAAACAATTATCTCATGTGATAGTAGTATTTCTGATTTTTCATTTGTTCTGAATACGCTGATCTAGTAAACAAATGTTGATCAAATTGAATTAAGTTCATGCATACGAACACTTCTTATATCTTTATATGCGGAAGTAACTTTTTTTAAATCATATTTTTTCTCTTTCCTCCATATCCATATATAACATAAGGTTATGCAGACATTGTATTTGAGAAGCTGTTATATGAATCACATTTTCTTGTATATGCTAATGATACTTTTTCATTGTCCACCTTGTAAGAGGTTATACATGTAATTTACTAATGAAAGCATATTTAGCATTATCTACCAAATGATTGATGGCTTTGTTTGTCTTTATAATGAATGATGTGTTATTACTATATACTGACTGGTATTTGGCCTTCTGTTTGAACAAAGTATCTACCTGTCATTTCATATGGCATACATCTGCTTGTATTTCCTATTTAATTGAGGTACATAAGAACCTGTATTAAGCGACCTTACGTTGATTGGACACAGGAATCTTAAAAAGCAGGTGTTTGCTTAATGCAGGGCAAAAGTAATGCAGAAAGCTTTCTGCCTTACTTTTGACCAGCATTAGGCTACCACCTGCCTTACAGACCCTTAATTAGACCCCTTTTTAATGGTCACTAAAGACTGGTTCTTCTGTACTTTTAATATAAAAGAATACATCCACAAGATCTTAATATCTCACCTATGACTGCACCTACAGTGGATATGACAGAAGTATCCCAAGTGGTCACGTCACCGAATGATGTCTTGGCTAGTCTGGCATAGGTTTGTAGTTGACCCTCAGTGCACGAGCTGAGGGCACCAATGTAGCTGGCGGCATAACTGAAGACGATGGAAATGATAATGCAGAATATTGTGTAAACTAGAACTATCACTAAAGCTGATAAATACCTCCGCACGACAGCTTTGATTGCAAATTCAAGTTTGTGACACCAAGGCAACTACCCATGTAACAGGACAAAAACACGAACAATACTAATACAATTCAAAGGGAGATAATTTTGCAATGACCAGCGCTAATCACTTGCAAATTATGTCATGCACATCTGCTATTTGTGGTTATTATGTATGGAAAGTATCAATTGAATAACTTTAAAATTGAAGGAGGAGTTTGTGACACCAACCCCATGTTTCATGCCAAAATGACAAAATTTCTCAAAGTTCAGGGGGAGATAACTTTGCAATGCCTATCCCTAAACACATGAAAATTGAGTGTTGCTGATCTACTATTCATGGTTATTATGTATACTACTTATACACTGAATAACTTTAAAACTGAAGGAGGAGTTCGTGACACCAACTCCCCATGTTTCATGCCACAATGACAAAAAATAAGTGGTAAATCTGCAATGCCCAGTGCTAAACATAAGTAAATTTGCGTCTTGCACATTTGTTTGTGGTTATTATGTATAGCAAGTATCAACTGAATAATTTTAAAATTGAAGGAGGAGCTTGCGACACAAATCCCCATGTATCATGCCAAAATAACAAAGAAATACTCAAAGTTACAGGGGAGATAATTCTGCAATGCCCAGCAGTAAACACATGAAAATTGCGTCTTGCACATCTACCATTCGTGGTTATTATGTATACCAAATATAAATTCAATAACTTTAAAACTGAATGAGGAGTTTGCAACACCAACTACCCATGTTCAAATGCGGACCGACCGACCAACCGCATGACCGCCGGACCGCCGGACAGGCTGATTCCAGTATACCCCCTCAAACAATTTTGCGGGGGTATAATCAAGTACATATTAGTTTTGGATGAAGTTATTCTTAATAGTAGGCTCTTTAAAAACAAAAATCATGAAACATGAGATCATTTACCAGAGGCTAATACTAGTGCTTTATCTAAAAGGGTACACTTCTTGTTGGGAATAAAATAACCAATGTAGATGTGTCATTGGGTACACACAAACCTGTATTCAGCGGCGTCTATATTTGTGATGTGAGTTGTTGTGGCACCACATGCAAAGTTACCTAAAGCTATGAGCTCAGTCGATGTAATTGTGCTTGTGTCATTATCCTTGTTCAAACTAAGCCATCTTGCAAAACCAGCGGCAAGCTATTGAAACGGAAGTAAAAATACTTCATTTACAAATATGTAACTTAAACACAACGTTTCTCGTTACATACACAGGAAAATATTAAGAAAAGAGTTCAGGAAACTGAAAGTAAAACAAAAGTATTACAAGAAACACATGTGTCAATGACTCATCTACCGGATGTCATCATACAAAAGAGAATACCGAACTTGAAGTTAGGGCCCCTGCACACTCTTACTTTTTGTAATGTACATGTACATTTGTTCTACATTTGAATTAAATCCCACTGAGAATAACCATGCTGTAGTAAGAGTGTGTATATATTGATATATGAGTGGCAGACTCCACTAAAGCACGCAACACAAAAAATTAAAGAACCTTAGTCAGCAAGCTCACATACCCCAAGCCGCCACAAGGTCAGGGTAGAAAAGTATTCCCCATGACAGATTCCTATGAAAATCAAACTCATCCACTCTTTTCTTTAAGCAAATTTGAGATAATTTGGTCAAGAAATGAAAGCTTTTAAATAGCCAACTGCCTACAAAGACATAAATTCTTTATTGCTAAAATTCCGTAGAGTCGAGTTTTACTGTAATTAGTTAAATGTCTCATGTAATGAAATTCATTTTAATAGACAAGTAAGATGTTTTAATTCCATCCAGGGACCCACTACAACTACTTTAAATGACATTAATGAAAGTACAATTAAATTGTTAAATTGTTTTGCAAAAAATCATGCAGTTTACTTTTCATCTACTGAAAAAGGTTGAAAATGTTGACCCAAATATTACTGTTTTTGACACCTAGTACCAAATAATTGTATAATAGCCAGGCAGCTTCTTGAAGTCTTCTCAGTGAAGAGCGTTAATTTCCATGTTGAATCGTCAACTTTGACTGCTCTTAGAAAAAAAATTGAATACCCGCTTGCAAACATAAAACTATGTTCTTTAGTAGCTGTTGGACACCTGGCCTAGTTCTGATTGAACGTATGTTGTCTGAGATGGGTTTTTTGTCGAAACACACACAGCATTCATAATGTATCAGTGGACTGCTGGTGTATTGTAACTGGTCTGATTTAGCAGTTTACTCACTGAACTCACAAGTGTGCTAACAACTGTTCTGACTAGAAGAAACAATAACCTTGTGTGAAATCCAACTTAAGAGCTACTTATAAAGTATAGACCCAGACCAGCCAAAATCTGTATGACTTTTCTGATGAGTGTCCAGCAGTGAGCTGACCAGATTTCACTTCTAAGCTGTGGCAACTGATCTTAGTGTACACTATGTAATTTTTTTTCTAAGAGCAGGGTTCAGTACAGTTTGTTTTATATTTATCATATTTATTCTAATTTGAAATTCACCAATTAGGTAATCAAATGAACACTTAAAAAAATCTAATTCTTGAAGTATTAATGAAAGGTGAATGACAATCACACGAGTGTATTGCCTAATGCTTTATAAAGTGATAGCAGCATTGTAAAATAAACAGAGAGGAACTAGGAATATAATGTGCAACTGTACGATAGATGTATGATTGCATTGAAGGTCTTATCTACACTGTTTCCAATTGTAGCGAATGAAACAAAAGATGATGTATACATTCTAAGTATGGGAGAATGAACAGCACTCTATGACATCATGTCAATTCTGTCGTTGTTTATTATGTCGATTAAACCAACATTATGCATGGAGGATCAAGTCATTAGAGGATCAGTATCATCGTTTTAACCCTTATCTCCCTTTGAAAAATAATGTCAGCTCAAACTTGGATCTGGTTCACTTTTGACTACTTCCGATTCGATCAAGATTTTGAGAAAAGATTGGTTAAGTATCAAACAGCTTGGTTCTAATGTAAAGCCAAATTACATGGTGTCTTATCTTGATCCAAGCTATTTGCAAATGCAAATCAGGCTGTGGATAGTGGTTGAATTATTATACCTACTGAATATTCATAGACATAATTGTTAAACTGAAATATGGAAGATGGAACAGTGTAGCCATTTTAGAAAGTTAAGAAACAGATATTTCAAATTCCATTAGCAAACAGAGCAGACCCTGCTCAGATATAGGAGCCGTCTGGTCTGGGCTACTCTGTTTGCAAATGCATAAAAACACATTTATATGAAGGAAAGGGTTAACATATTCTACTCGCATTCAAATGTGTCCCGTCATATAGAAAAAATCCATTTGGTTATTGCATTGTGTCCCATCTTATAGAATCAATTCATTTGCCAATAGCATTTTCTTATGTATGCAGGCACGAAGACAGTTTTCACTTGACATACTTTAAGCATTTCAAAGTCAAATGCGGCAATAATCACTAAACCTACGGTAGCCATTAATAATATTTGTTCGAAAACAATTTACCTTTTAATAACCAGTTTGTGCTGAAAAACAATGTTATGGTTGATGACATCAGAAAGTCTAATTACCTTATTCCCACTCCAACCGTCATGGCGACCCATAGAATACATAGAGTCAATGGAAAGGGCAGTAAAGGCTGATATCTGTGAGGCGGTTAGGGCTTGGGTCACAATACTGACTGTGTAGACATCATCAGCCGACCAGGTAGTGTGGGATCCGTATGTCTATAAGATAAGATAACAATTTTTATTATTGTGACTTGTGGATAGTACAAATATACCGTATCTATGGCAGAAAACAATATCAACATTTTTACAAGTAGCACCCGCCTGTATGGGCAAATAACATATACATGTACATGCTATGATGTACTTTTTGTAATTTTCTAATGTATCCAGTTTCTATATATAGATAATGGGAATTCGAAACTTATGTAATCTGTACCTTAGGCAATCAAAGAGTAGCATAAGTAATAATAAGTATAATAGTTAACAAGAGTGCCAAAAAGTCACAATATACGCCCATCAAATGTCTGGAAGTTGAAAGGCCATTACTCCATCTCAGGTGGCATAAAGTAAGGGGAGATAATTCTGGAGTGTCAAGTGCAATCTTGCTATTTATCGAACTTGACTGAGAAATGATGGTAATTATAATACATGCTGACCAAATTCAGAAAGGATTGGATTACGATTGTTTGAGTTAGAGAGCGGACAAGCAAAAGTTGACTGAATTTCATAAAGTAAGGGGAGATAATTGTTGCGTGTCAGAGACAATCTTGCTGGCTGTCCATCTTGACTGAGACATTATGGTAATATACATGATGCAAAATTTGAAAAGGATTGGATTGCAATTGTTTAAGTTAGAGAACGGACAAGGACCTGTAAAGTTCACGGACGGACGGACTGACATAAAACGTCCCGTCTGTAGACGGGCGTATAAAAGCAAACAATGTCCTATTTAGAGTACATTTATGAACGATTTACGATCTTTACAAATAGTCATGATTTGTACATGAATTAACATTCGTGCTGGATTAAAAAAACAAGCTTAAGGCCCAAGTTTCACAAATGAGCTTAAGTTTAAGGTAAGTACAGTGCTCTTATTTTATTTATCTAAACTTATTTTGCACATACAGACTCATAACATTACATGAGTTCATATACACATGTGTTCATATTTTGGATCTATATCCATTTATTTCTTATCTTGATATAATATAATTGACAATCGTGACAGAAAGAGGAAAGTTTAGAATAAAAACGCACTTCAGCTAATACTCAAAACTTATAATAGAGAAGACTCAAATCGATTTTTCATTATTACTGATTTAAACTGGGTAATATGAAACAAATTCTGCCTAAAATAGTAATCAAATCTTTATTCAATGAATATTCATGAAAGAAATTATTACATCATGAATGTTAATTAGATTAATTTTCAAAATGCATGCAATTTTTGTCAATACAGAAACTGTAGAATCCGATCTATATTTTGCATAGCAAACAGAGCAGACCCTGATCAGATGGCTCCTATCGGAGCTGTCTGATCTGGGTCTATTCTGTTTGCAAAGGCGCAGAAAGGCATATTTATGGAGTAAAGGGTTAAGCAACATGTGATCTGATATTTGAAGTGAAAAACAATAAATGCATTAATTTATAGCAATAACACAATTCTGAAATAACAATATCATTTGAGCCATTATTCGAGCTTGTTCTTGAAATCGGGACTGGAGTCCAATGCACTTTGAACAATGAGTGTATAATCGTTTAATATTGACTAAATAAACATGGTGCACAGCTGCATTAAAATAGTTGGCAAACACGAATCATTATCAATGAAATATTTATCTTGTTTTATATAGTTTTACTTGCTAATATAAAATAGTTACCCAATAGTAACAAAATAAAAAACCAAGCTTATTTGCTATTAGTGAATCATCATCCATGTGTAATACTCTGGCCATATTATGAAAGCAAACTGGTGAAAGCTTTAGTTTTAGTATGAGACAGTCGTGGCATTCTGGACATAATTACGAGATTATTGGCATAAAACGGCGTGCATCTTAAGTCAGCATAGTATTAACATGTGACCTACTCCATCTCTGGATGCTATAGTGAGGAGAGATGCAAGCTGATCAGTGGACCATGTGGAGTAGCCACCCAGCATACTGGCACAATCTAGATAGTCCTGGTCCGCCATCGCCTCAATCTGAGATGTTGTCATGGACGTCACACTGGACCCTAGTAGCTGCATGTCGCTACACGAAAGTGTGGTAGCTATAAATATTTATATCTCAGTAGGTTAGTTATGTCATACCATATGCCATATCAAGATATCAGTTAAATGAATGGTCTTTGCAAACTTTAATTATTATAATATTATATGTTAAATGTGCATATCAAATAATATTCTGTGTAAGTCAACAACTGTGATTTTCACTGAAACATAAGTATAACAAAATGTAAACAACAATTCAGATTATTTCAAAATATGTTCATCATTGTTATATCTTAATTCTACCTACATTAAATATAATAAAAAAATGTCAATAATTCCTTTTTGTAGTTCTATTATATCATGTGCTGTCAGAAAACTTATTTTGGTTAAACATATGTATAAATTTATTTCCATCAAATTGCATTACATCAGCCTTTTATACTGTGATCACTAGGCAACTTTGAATGGTATGAATTGTAATCAATTTGTAATTAAGGAAATAAATGAAGAAATTAATGCATTTAAATTTTTTGTGCAGACTATATGCATGTCATGGGTCTTAACTCCTTTCCTTCACATAATTTTTCACGCATTTGCAAACAGAGTAGACCCAGATCAGATGGCTCCGATCATGGTCTGCTCTGTTTGCCAACGGAATATGATAGATCTGTTTCTTAATTTTCTAAAATGGCTACAATGTTCCACCTTCCATAATATTGCATTGTAACTATTTTGTCTATGAATATTTAGTAGGTATTGATAATTGAAATGAACATAGAATAGGGAAAGGTTTAAATGTATAAAATAGATGGTGTATTTGAAAGCCTACTAGATCGTTTTCTTCTCTTGGATTCAGAGACTGAGGTGACCATAGAAGAAATCATTTTCTCGTAAACCATTTCGTCTTTGGCTTCAGCATCGGTATTCTCCGTATCATTGTAAGAGTTTCCAAACCCCTTCCTTTTCATGTCCTCAATCCTGGCCTTCAAATCCTTGAACTGATCTGCAATGTGCGGAGTAACTGTCTTCCAAGTACTCTGGAATTAAACACAACTAGAACTGTCACTAAAGGTAATGAATGACCCCATACTGCAGTCTTGATTGCAAATCCAATGGCTGATAATGCAACACCAACTACCCATGTTATACAGGCCCACATGACGAAAATCTACTATTCGTAGTTATTATACATATGGCAAGTATCAATTCAATCACTTTCAAATTGAAGGAGGAGTTTTTGTCATCATCTGCCCATGATTAAAAAATATAATGCAGTCAGACTGACCGACTGCCAGACCAACCACCCGACCGACCAAACCACTGGAATGATTCTAGTATACCCACTCAAATTTTGCTTACGCGGGTATAAAAATGCGAACTGTAGTTTTCCAATTCCTTAGCTGTATGACGAAAGTAAGATGACACTTTTAGTCTACATGAACATGGAGTGCGCACAATGGACTATTATTACCAGAAACGGTTTGCGGTACGTCCCTTGTTTGTCCATACCGTGAACATTTTATTTTACAAATGACAAGTTTATTGACATTGATGAAACATGGTACCGGTGCCTCTGTGATGGACGACTACCAACAAATGCCTACTTGGCAAATGCAAATGTATATTTTCTATGCCTTACTATCACGTCTATGGCATACAATTATTTAATGCCATTCTTAACATCTAAAACCGAAGATCGGATTTCTATGCAGTTTCACTCTGCTGTTATCTGGATAATGTTGATAAAGCAAATGCAATGTTGTCAGAAACTCTGATCATCATATTTCTGTATGTCAACTTATAAACACAAAATCAGGGTTCCCACAAAACAGAAAAAATAAAATTCCCTGACTTTTCACTGACTTTTCCCTGTCCGAATTTCAATTTTCCCTGACCCCATGTTAACAGATTATGTTTAGTTGGTCATCTATGAGGATGATCAATAAATGTTGGCCTCCGTCCTTCCCCATCAGCCAATCCTTACCACCTATCTCTTTATGACAACTATATATACAGCAGTAGTGTTTTGATAATTTTAAAAAAAAATGTTTTTGACTTTTTCATTTTTAATTGCTCAATATTGAATGTTACATGCAGGATGCCAAACATGTCCTAATATGCACCCAAAGTATAAAGTATCTTGAATATTTTCTACCTCTCTTAACCCTTTCCTCCATGATTTTTTATTAGAGACTCAATCTACTAAGAATATATAATTAAGTAAAATTTAATTTTTTTAAAGCAAAGTTAAGAAATATTTTGGCAGTAGACTACAGTAAAAACTCAGATTTATGATATTTTTCTAAGCAAACAGAGTAGACCCTGATCAGGCAGCTCTTACAGGAGCTGCCTAATATGGGTCTATTCTGTTTGCAAAGGTGATAAAATGTGTATCTATGGTAGAAATGGTTCATCTTTCAGTTTTTCTGTGTAAGCTGAATTTTAAAATAGTATGTCATACAGTGTGTAAGACATTGATACAGCATGCTATTAAAATGGGGTCAAAATTGGCCCCGTCCCAGGGCTGGCTAGTTTTCTATAGAAACACATGGTGAAAACTTTGAAAATATTCTCCTCTGATTTTCTGGTGAGCGATATCAGGGCCTTTCAGGCCCTCTTGTTTTGCAATTTAATCAAAATTTTGCATCACTTGTGATGTTTTTCCCAAATTGGGAAAAATAGGTCCTTTTAATGGGTATATGTAGATGCCAGAAAAGGGTCTACATTTTCACTGTTTTCATAATAGCAGACCAAATATTGCTGCCCTTACAAGTGAAGACAGTACAGTAGAATGTCCAATATCTAGCACCGC
This sequence comes from Azorinus chamasolen, assembly GCA_963576725.1. NCBI lineage: Eukaryota > Metazoa > Mollusca > Bivalvia > Cardiida > Solecurtidae > Azorinus > Azorinus chamasolen. Next base: position 62,145,843 of record OY755236.1, on the reverse strand, counting down.
CGCCCAGCCTGTCCTAACAAGTGAAGACACTACAGTAGAATGTCCAATATCTAGCATTGCTGCCCTATTCTAGCACTGCTGTCAAAATGGATGCTGGAGTCTTGCAGAGGTGCCAGAATTCTCCAATGATTTTGTTTTAACAGACTTCATGACAGATATACTATAAAATTTGGATGTGAAATATACAAAGCTAATCAAAGATGTATAAAGATGTTCTCTTTGATTTTATGGCTGAATGCATGTAACAAAAATGTGACGTGTATTTTGACAAGATAATCTTTGAAAAAGGCCCTTAATGGTCAAAATATTAGATCAGAGCAATTCAAGTATTTAAGATGTTTGGTTTAGTCAAAATTGAAGAAACTGCCTTAGCCTTTTATTTTCATTCTTTCTCCTTTTTGACATATTTCCTCAGCCCTCATCCTTTGTTTCCAAAATTCCCTGACTTTTCCCTGACTTTTGCCAAATTTCAAATTTCCCTGACCAATTAAAAAATTCCCTGACTTTTCCCTGACCTTGAAAAAAAAATTTTTTTCCCTGACTTTTCCCTGTCCGTGGGAACCCTGAAAATCCCCTTTTTAATCAAAAGTCAGATTTCAATGCAATAAAGGAGAAGTATGTGTAAATGAGCATACTGCATTGATCTGGTCCAGGATGTTTGTGTCAATGTCTCTAATCAGTGTACCTAGCTGTTCAACTTTGACATCGTCATCGTTGATGTTGGACTCGGTCCTGTAGAAGGTTTAGACGCAATAGTTGTAACAATCTGACAGATAACAGTAGGTGTTATTTCAATGCTCAGCATAATTATTACAGTAATGATGTACCAAAATATAATTCAGCATTCTCTAATATTCCAATTCAGCATTCTCTAATATTTCAATTCAGCATGCTCTAATATTTCAAATTTCAATTCAGCATTCTCTAATATTTCAGTTCAGCATTCTCTAATATTTCAATTCAGCATTCTCTGACTGCAATTAGAATGTAATTATGCTGTTTTAAATGGATCCTGCACATGTATCTATATTTTTGTATATAAATAAATAGAAATGACACATGAAAGTGCACAGCAGCATTAGAAGCACAAATGAAATGTGAGCTCACACATACACAGAAGACATTCACAGAACTGCTCATTGTCTATAAAAAATATACTATTACCCTTTCCTAAAAGACATAAGTAAGGAATTTTAGTATAGTGTAAAGAAGTGAAAGGTATCGAAGCAACTAAAGATGCAGACTGTTAGATATTGTTCTCAGTTTTTCGTACATAAAAGTGAATGATATTCATAAATATTTACAATGTAAAATGACATTCTTCACCACAAAATACGCACATGTTCAGTTTGTTGATTGCATCTCTTGCCCACTGACTGCGCTCAGCGTTACTGAGTTTAGGACACTGCTTCTGAATGGTTATCACAATGTCTTGCATGGCGTCATTGGCAATGTCCGCTATCCTATCAGATGACAACTCGCATACAAGCTTTCCTATCTGATTCATATTGTCTACTGTCAGGGTACCAGATGTCTTATTCTAATATGATAGAGATGTGAAAATAGAAATAAAACTAATATCAACATGTTATACATATATTGACAACAGTACAACAAACAGAATAATTTTCAGATGAAGTCTATTTTCATGTTACATTTTGAAACTAATGATTCGAAACTATCAATGTGGTGATTGCTGTGTAACACAAATAGTTTTATTCTTATTGTACATAAAGTTGTACATAAAAGCTGGCATTAAAACAAATAATACACAAAATATCAGATATATACATGTATTATGTTTTATTTAACAAATCAGATTTTGTATTGAACTTTATTTCCTTTATTAGTTGCGACATACGGGTAATAAAAGGAACAATGGAATACTTGGATACCAAAAATGGAGATTGATCAGTTACTATGTCAATTTATTTATCATTTTGTAGATTAATAATATATACATATATATTTATAATTTCAGTTTGGGTATCAGTATATGTTCTGCAAGAAAATTGGTCAATCTTTAACATGCTACAATGACAAACCATAATTTCTCTTCTCTTAGTCAAACATACTGATACCTACCATGCATTCTAATGCGTATTTAGCGAGGTCTTTCAAATCAGTTTTCCTGACGTTGGAGAGGTCTTGCTGTCCAATGACTTGAACCACAGTTGCGCATGCACTCTCGCTTATGTTCTTCAGCTCATCATAACTAACATATAAAATGTAATAAGAATCAGTCACTGACATGTTTCGTGCATTTTTGAAACGTGTATGGTTTCCGAGTAAATTCTGCCGACTTTTCCCTCTCGTTCTTTACCAAGCGAAACAGGGTGTGGACATGATCAAATGAGTTTCGTTTCTTTATTTTCCACCATTTTCCTCTCATTGCGATCATCTTAATATATTAACTGAAATACTTTTGGCAGAGCGTTGACCTCCCCCGCCCCTGTCAGTCTGTCTGTTATTATCTCTGTCTTTCTGTCTATCTATCTCTATCTCTTTCACACACACACACCACGACCACCACCCCCACCACCACACGTCACACCAAACAAACCACACTGCACAGTGTACATAGACACAGATACATACTTAATTGTTTTAAACCTACCTGAACTTTGAACTTATTCAAATTAAGGTTATTTTCCTGAAACTCAAACCGTTTTATTTAAAAAAATAAGTGTGAGGTTGGGCGGCCATAAACCGGTTTAACCCCCAAGTGACTTTTGTCACTGACCGTTCCAAGGCGGTACTTCCATCTTCCCCCTATTGCATGTTTGTTTTGTCTTTGTGCGTCTCTTGTTGTTTTTATAGTTATGTATATTTGCTGTTTCCTTGTGTTGCTGTTCGGGCGACTGTTTGTTCTGTATGTGGTGTTTCCTGCATGACTTATTTTTGTACTTTTAGAACATTTCAGTTTTGTTCCAAGGTCAGATATTCTCCTTTCGAATGCATTCAGTTGATAACTAATTACATCATTAATTATTTATGAACAAGTATGTAAGTGTAATTTAACCAGTTTACTAATATCTGTCATATTTTATACAGAATGCTTTAAACAAAAAAGGACCGATTGATTTTTTGTCTATGATGATGGGAAAAGGGTAATGGTCATGACGTGTACTGCATATCATCCCTATAGATGTACTGGTATTTTGAAAGAAACTTTTGGACATTTAAGACATATTACACAAATAAGACGAAGGCCAATCATTTTCTTAGTTTATATAAACAAGAAGAGTTTGTAAAACACTATGCACCCGACCTTTGACCCTGAAGGATGACCTTGGAGTTGAACCTGACACATCGTCTTTGTGTGGTGAACATTTGTGCCAGGTTATTTTGAAAACCATTCACATATTAAAAAAAGTTATAGAAGGGACATGAAATTTGGGCCGGACGAACGGGTGGATGGAAGGACAGACGGACGGAAGGACGGACAATGCGATTACTATATGCCCGCCGTTGGGGGCATAGAACTGTAAGTTGCATCGCCCACTTTGACCGTGACATTGACATACCACGCATATGAAAGCTCGGACACAAAATTGCACTTTTCGAACATGGATATGTACATGCACACACACACATTCATATAGATAGTGGTAGCAATACACATATATATTCCCTTGGAATAATTATAGCAAGGGACGATGATAAAGACAATGTTTACATGTATTAGAATTTGAACCTATGAAGCTTTAAGATTTGACTCTATGGAGCTTTTAACACTGGACAGTTTGATATATTATTTCAGTTCTTCTGGGTTGTTTTCAAAGATCTAAACAGATAAAACAATTACATACATGAAAATCAACAGACAAAGGAAAACAATGACATCTGAAAAACCTGGCCCAAAAGTAACGATACATTAAAGTTAGAACTGAACATCTACAGGCAAAACCATTAGGATGAGAACAACCTTCTATTTCACTTTTTACTCCATTAATACACCTTTCTACGGCTTTGCAAACAGAGTAGACTCAGATCAGACGGCTCCTATTGGTGCCATCTGTCTGACCAGGCTCTGCTCTGTTTGCTTATGATATTGTTACGCACGCACGCTGGCCGCGTGTGTTTGTTTTCCTCATAAGCCTAACGACGGATCCAGAGTGTAAGGTTACGAGAATGGGTGGGGTTGGCAAACCGATCAGGACAACATTCGCTGAACAAGTTTAACAATTTATTTGAAGGATAAATAAATTTATGCAGATCTAGATATCACATGAATAATAACTGACTAATTGAAACTGTCATTTATGCTTTATAATATATTAATGCCTTCACTATAGTCTGAATGCAGTCTATTCAAAGATCAACAGTGTAGATCTAGATTCCGAGATGCGTCTACAGTATATAGTCCCTGTTTAACGCCAGAGTAGATTTACGGTTATGAATAATTTATATAAATAAAGGATGTATATTTGTTATATGTTTATAGTATAGTTTGTATTTACATTTCCACTGGGTGGGTTAAGCTAGTCATCTTAATATTCCTGCTATACAGTAGAGTGATGCAGTAAAGTGTTATTGTAAGTTTGGAAGCTGACGGAGTTCGGTTTCCCCCTTACTTATATAGAAGCTTGCGTCATGATATTTGCTGGTTGCATCACAGCGGTAATCTGCCTCCCTATCCAATGAGAATGCGGTATTAGCCCATTACGACATCCTCGTCCAATCAGCTGCGGTGCGACGAAATCCATGCGGAAAACCCCTCCGCCGTATCAAATATAGCTCTCCGTTCTCCTGGTCTTGAGAACGATCATTTCTAGTTAAAACTGGACTAACGCTGTCCAGAGTAAATATTAAATGCATACAAATCATTCATTAAGCAAGGGCAACATATTTAAGACTGCCACAGTGCTACAATCCTGAGTAAAGACGGCGCCAATAGTTGAACATGAATTATCAGTGCCATGCTTACCAACAGGAAATGGCGGTTTCAAAGCGTAAACAAGCTACAGATTCTCGGAGTTGTCATGGCAATTCAATACATATTAAGGTAAGACCGAGCTATGCATTGAAGTACATGATATATCCATAGCCTATAAATACCCACAAGTGCCCTAAATAGCCGTGAAACAGGCAATGATTAGCAGTTTGGTTCAGGGTAGAAGTGTCAACGTGAGGTTCTCGTATGTAAACACGCCCTTCATCTGAACAACTCTTGTGCATGTATGCCGATACTTTGCAAAGAAATATCGTTGTACACGTACACACAAGGGTTTATTTTTACTAAACTATATGAAGATGTGACATAAGGGTACCTTTCATTACACTTCCCCCTCCCTTATTACATAATCCTCCTGGATTATACAACATAATTAAACACAATGCATGTTTAAACTTGTTATTTTGCCATTACTATGTAACTCACACATTTAAATAGAAATAAAAGACTGAAAAAGATACCATGGCTTTGTTGTCTACCAATTAATAAAGAATATATTATTAAAACACTGTGTTATTTTGTCTTCTGTTCTCCCAGAAACCACACTAGTCCCATTTATATATTTCCAGTGTACTATCAAACCCTGAGTTTAATATTCGCACTGTCAAGCAATGCTGTCATCCTGTCAGTGTCCCGCCATCTGTCAGCGCGTTCCATTGACGTCAGTATACTTCTGGAAATGCGTGTGTCCAACACTGATCCTCTGGCAACATTCCTTATATACTGAAAGTTATAATATCGCAGCTTGGCATCTGCTTTGTGCTTAGTACTTTCTGGCTTAGGCCTTGCAGCTCCTTCCAGTGCCATGAAGTTATATTTGTCAAGAAGAGCCCTCCTGCTCAAATCCACCGGAAAACTTCCTGTTTTGCTTTGCTCCAGGAACATCGCAGCATATTCGTGGGCCATCAGTTTTTGGTCAGGCGTCATGGTTCTCCAGTTCTTTGGAGGCCACACCATGCTCCCATTGTCTCCTTCAATATTCAGCTCCGAGATTTTTGACCAGTCCCGTTGGGCAGGGGGACACATGGGCATGGCACCCCTCATCAGTATCCTGGTGGCGCGAACTCTTAACTGTTCTGTTTGTGCAACCGCTGATGCCACCGATGAAACCTCCGAGTGGTCGTCTTCCTCGGACTCACTGTCAGAAGAATCTGTTGCAGAATCTCCTAACCGAATATCATCCTTATAACTCTCCAAACCCTCCTCATCACTGTCTTCCTGCTGGATTGTTCTCGGTTTCTTTGAAGTGGAGATTTCACTCTCTTCGCTCCTCTGCCTCTTCTTCTCTATAGACTCTGTTGCCATATCCACCTCTCCAACAACACTCCCTGACTGAACACCTCCCTTGTCTCTGCTCTGACTATTTCCTCTGACATCTTTCCTACTACTACTACTATCCCCCTTCTCGTCCATCCTTACAATGTTTTGCTCCTTTTCAGCCCTAAATTGTTCATCAGATCTGCTCCTCTTGTCCATCACTGTCCTCCGATCTCCACTCCTCTCCTTTGATCTGCTCTTTTCCTTCTCTGTCCTACTCCTCTCCTTTGATCTGTCCATTTCTTTCTCTGTCCTACTCCTCTCCCTTGATTTCCTCTCCTCCTCTTCCTTCCTTTTGTCCATCTTCTCCTGACCTCTGCTCCTTCCTACATTTTTCTCGACCTTCCATCCCTGATTTAGCCGCTCCAACAAGCTCACACTACCCTCCATTGACTCCGCCCACTTCCGCATCAAACTTCTTGCTTCAGCGGCATTCTCATCAGCATAATCCGCCACATAATCCACGATCCTTACATAGTCTGCGGGATGCTTTGCAAAATAAAACCCGACACCTCGGCTGAAGTGACGGTCCTGAACCCCTTCCAGTCGGTGGATGTTGAGGGCATGTGTCTTCAGGTCAGCAACTCTGGTGAAGGTCTTCTCCCTCTTAGTACACCATGGGCAGATCACCGTCATGCGTGTATGCGCTGGCCCAACCAAATGCTTTTTCAAAGCTGCCCAGGTAGTAAACATGGCATCACACAGCCAGCACGGTTCCCTGAAAAACACACACAAAAGGTGCTTTTGAGCCAAAAGGAGAAGGATTCCAATTTAACAAATAAAGTGTCCTTCCATGATCGGTTTGCCCCACCGTCTTTAAAGGCTCAATGTTAATATGGTCATGTCTTAAGGGTAAGGGTTCGAAATTATGCTACCGTATAACTGGCATGGAGTACGATATTTTAAAACGGCTGGTTTTAAACGCGCACTATCCCGAATGTACTCGCAATTTTTGCTTCAGCCGCGATTTCGCACATTTTCTTAGATCGGCATTTTATTTGACAGTTTGTAACTTCTACAGCTTTTACACTACCTTTTATTTATTAATACTTAGGTTACATGTCTACACACAAATACTCCTTCAAATGTCATGCACATATACTATATACACACAGAATGTTATTTACAGAATACACATAAAAGGTAAATTGTTTTTGTCAACAAATCAAAAACGAAAACATGGATGTATAGGTGTTCACTAATTATCCTGCACCTGGGATGCTCTTCTCATCTGGTCTAATTCTCTTTTAATCCATATAGGAATTCTATTTCCTTGATATGGGTATAGCCTGTCTACATGGTACGCCTTCGACGAACCTGAAGATGTTCTCTTTACCATGCATATGAGATCATCAATAGCTCTAGTGATAACAAATGGGCCTTTCCATTTGTTATTTAGAGCTGACACCCACTTTCCTGGTTGGATCATGTAACCATACCAGTTGCCCTGTCTTAAATGTCTTCTTCTTTGAATTAGAATCATAATGTTTCTTTTGGTAATTTGCTGCATGCTTAAGGTTCCTCCTTGCTATTTCATGACACTCTTTGAGCTTATCTTGAAGATTGTATATGAAGTTTTCTTGATCTTCCTCTTGGTGTTCCTCTTTAGGACGGCAGATGACTGCCTGAATGGGAAGCATAATCTCTCGTCCAAATACCATTTTGTTAGGCGTTACTTTTGTGCTGCTTTGAGGGGAAGACCTATAAGCCATCAACACTTGCTGGAGATACACGTCCCATTTATTCTGATCAGACGTGCAGAAACACTTCAGCATAGAGATCAGAGTGCGATTGAATCTCTCAATGAGACCATTAGCCTGAGGTCTCATAGATGTAGCATGTGTTTTCTCTATTTTTAGCAGCTCACATAGCTGTTCCATTAATTTGGACTCAAAACATCTGCCTTGGTCAGTATAGATTTGTAAAGGTGTACCAAATCTACTTATAAGTTATCAATCAGTGCTTGTGCTACTGTTTCTGATTGCAGATCAGGAATTGCAACACATTCTGTCCATTTGGTGAACCAGTCAGCAATGACTAAGATGTACTTATTTCCTCTACAGGTAACAGGAAGCGGGCCCAAGATGTCCATCATGACCCTCTCCATTGGCTCCCCTACCAAATACTGCCCTAAAGGTGCTTTATTTGAAGCACGAGAGAGCTTCTTTGCTTCACAATCATCACACCGAGTGCAATATTTACGGACCGAGTCTACCATTCCTGGCCAGTAGAATGTTTGCCGAATCTTACTCAATGTTTTATCAACACCAAGATGTCCAGAGCTGGGAAGGTCATGGTGATACTTCATAATATCATTTTGACGACTCTTTGGTGCAACTAGCTGATGAAATGTTTCTCTGTTATCATCAAACTTCCTATATAACATACCGGCTCTTATCTCCAAACGGTCCCACTGACGCCAGAGTGTCTTAAGCTCAGATACCCCTGGTGAGACATCTGACCAAATGGGTCTAGGTTTATTCTCTTGGATGGCCATTTTAATTGGTCCTATACAGGGATCAGCATCCTGGTCACGTGCAAGTTCGATTGGATCCCAGCCATTCAGTAATGCTTGATTCTCAGTGAGTTCAGAAGCCTCTCCCCTTTTGGCTTCACTTCTAGTAACTACCCTAACTTCCTCAAGAATTGACTTTTCCAGATTTTCACTTTCAGTTTCTTCCTCCAATTTCTCCTGAATTTCTTGTTGGTGTTTGCATGCTTTACACGGCCTTCTTGATAGAGCATCTGCATTGCCATGGCTTCGCCCACTACGATGTACAACAGTAATGTTATACGTGTTCAGCTCCTGTAACCACCTAGCAACTTGACCAGTAGGCACCCGAAGTGTTCTTATCCAGCTTACAGCTGAATTATCTGTCCTAACCAGTATCTCCTGGCCATAAAGATAGTTATGAAAATGTTTCAGAGCTGTTATAACAGCTAGTAGTTCCTTTCTGGTTATGCAGTATGACCTTTCGTGAACATTCATGGATTTGCTCATATATGCTATAACTTTCTCGTCTCCGTCTTGCACCTGCGAAAGAACTGCGCCCACCCCTTCGTTTGAAGCATCAGTGTCCAGTATGAATACCGACCCTGTTACAGGGTATGCCAAGACTGGTGTAGTTGTAAGAGCTTCTTTTAACGTGTCAAATGCATCCTGGCAATCTGCGGTCCAGTTGAACTTCTTGTTCTTTTCGCATAGCTTGTGCAAAGGCCGGGCTATGTCCGAAAAACCCTTTACAAACCGCCGGTAATACGAGGCTAGTCCTAGAAAGCTTCGAACTTCTTTTACTTTAGAAGGTTTAGGCCAGTCCTTCACGACCCTGACCTTTTCTGGATCAGTCTTTACACCATCTTCAGTGATTATATGGCCTAAGCATTTGGCTGATTTCTGAAAGAAGATACATTTGGAAGGCTTCAGTTTCAGGCGTGCCACTCTCAACCTTTGAAACACATGTTCCAAGCGTTCGAGGCATTCGTCTATCGCTTTTCCTGGTGTTATGATGTCATCCATGTACAATAATGATTCTTTCCACTGCAATCCTCTTAGCACATCTTCCATTAACCTCTGAAAAGTTGAAGGAGCATTGACGAGGCCAAATGGCATAACCCGGAAGTGGTACAGCCCCTGGCTAGTTGAGAACGCTGTCTTAGCTTTATCGGTTTCCTCCATCTCTATTTGCCAGAAACCCGAACAGAGGTCCATACAGTTAAACCACTTTGATCCAGAAAGGGCATCAAAACAGTCATCTACCCTTGGGATAGGATATGCGTCTTTGACAGTGACGTCATTGAGGCGTCTGTAGTCAACACAGAATCTAGTTGACCCGTCTTTCTTGGTGACAAGCACTGCAGGTGAAGACCATGGACTTTTTGAGGGCTCTATTACTCCCTTCTCCAACATCTTTTCTACTTCTTGTGTCTCTGTATCTCTTTTTCCATAGGGTTGTCTCCTAGGAGGTTGTCGTATTGGATTTGCATTACCTGTGTTTATTGTGTGCTTCACTCTATCCGTACACCCAAGGTCATCGGAAGATTTGGCAAAAACATCGTGATACTTTAACAGTAATTTTGCAAATCTATCTCTGTCTGTCTGACTCAGGTGACCAACTGACCTGTCAAACATTTCCTTTAAGTGATCTGGAAGAACGGCTTCTTGGCCTTTATTAGTTACATTAACAGAATTAGCTGCACAACGTTCGAATTCTGTTTCCTCTTGGTCGTCTTCTTCTATCTCATAACAAAGTCCTAGTTCCATGCCTTCAGTTATGGTAGTGATCTGTTCTGAATGATTCAGAACTCCTATAAATGCATTGCTATCACGTGGCGTGATTATGCCTGGCATTATCTTAATTTCACCATAGTCCTGTGTTTCCTTTCCTTTGGTATTAATAAATGCAATTTCTGGGAGTGTAACTGACTCTGGTACCTCCACTGGTACCAACATGCAGCTGTGCGATGGTATCTCTACCATTTCTTTGGCTATTACTCTGCATATCCCCTCAGAGCTGCCTGCTGTGCAACAGTGTATGCTACTTCCATCTTTAGTATAAAGATCCAGGGATTCCAAATCCCAGTATTTAATATGTTTCCTAATGAAATCCTGCCCCAATATTCCTTCAAGTGATATGTCGCACACAGCGAATGTCATGTCTGTCTCAAAATCGCCTAGATTTAAAAGAATATCTGCATAGCCATGCACCTTAATCTTTGTGTCATCAACACCCTGGATAGAAACTTCCCTCTGGTAGAGTGGAATATTACCTTTTCCCCTACATCTATCATAAGTAGCTTTTGACAGGAGCGTAATAGTCGCCCCACTGTCAATTAAGAAATTTATTTCATGTTTGTCAATAGACCCTCTGGTATAAAACCCATTATCCAGACTGCCCATGTTACTACACATGTGTCCAATTTTCGGCTTTGTGTTCGGTGATTTTGAAAATTCAGTCTGGCTAGGTCGATTTGTATCAAAACTCACCACATCACGACCTACTGATGTGATGGACTCCCGTTTCCCTGGTTCCTAGAGGACTTCCACCCATTTGGCTTTTTCTTGGGACATTCTCTGTACAAATGATCGCTCGATCCACATTGGTAACACGTTCTAGAAGAATTCAAATTCCTTGACTGACCCCTAGTCTCCAACTTCTGGAGACGTTGCTCTATCTTTCTAAGGCTACTTTTTATCCCCTCAATTTCACCCTCTTGCTTCCCACATTCACGCTTATCAATGTGGCTATTTTCGCCTGATGAAAATCCCGAGCTAGATACACTTCGAACTTGAGACCTAGCATTCACATCCGTCTTCCCCATCACCTCTTCATAGCGCTCAACAATCTCTACTGCCTCCCTAATGGTCCTACAGTCTCTGTCCATGAGCCTGCACCTCATCTCAGGCGAGACATTCTTATAGAATTGTTGCAAGGCCAGCATCTCTTGTGCCTCCCTGTCTAAGGTCACATATGCTTTTTGTGAATACAGACGGATCTCATCACCGAATGCCCCTATTGTCTCGTTTCTCCCCCTAGCTCTATTCTGTAGCTTAGAAATCCAGCGGCTCTGTTGCCGCTTACTCCCAAAACGCTGTCCTAAATTAAATATCAAAGACCTATATGAATTCTTCTCCCCATGAGGCAGGGAACTATAGTGGACCCTGGCCTGCTGCTTCAAAGAAGTTGCCAAATAAAGTAACTTTTCTCTTTCGGACCACTGGCACAATTCAGCGCACTCTTCAAAGTAAGAGATATATTGGTCCCAGTCCTCTTCTCCCGTGTATGGATCTGGTTTTATGTGCGGAGCCGCCTTGTGTCTTATGTTACCGTTTCCTCTCTCCCTCCTGACATATTCATGGTTCCCAGGTCCATCCATCTCACCCCTGTCGTACTCTTGTACAGGATCCGCTTGTTGGTTGTTAAAATTGAAATTGATTTCAGAGTCGGAGTCCTGGTTGTCTGACATTATTTGCGATGGTAGTTGAGCTTCCTATAATAATGCAGACAGTTACCAACTGTGCAGGAATATTAAGATGGCTAAAGAAAGATGCTGCAATAAATGCTGAAAATAATTGGTTGTGTCCAACAACTATACACTTGGACACTATTAGATACTTCAAAACGTGTGCATAGGAAGTTCTCACCCCGAAGTTGCCTTAAAAAAGATGGTGTATATATGCCCTCTCTCGCTACGAATACACACAGGACGGATCCACAAAGTTTACAAAATCCGCACGTCCGGAATTCCGTTCAATTCCCGGGAAAATCCGCAAGATAAAAATCCGTACTGTTTGGAAAATCCGCACGATCAAAATCCGTAATTCCGTACAGGTAAGATCCGCACAGTCAGCAAAATTCCGCACGGCCGAAAATCCGTACAGTGCCTGAATCCGCACGCTATTAATCCGTATGCAGGTTGGCTGCCGTGGCCTGTGTTTTAAATAAATATCTGTAGGCTCGTATTTTGCGTTAAAATAAATTAACATCCCTCAGTTCTGACACCATTGTTACGCACGCACGCTGGCCGCGTGTGTTTGTTTTCCTCATAAGCCTAACGACGGATCCAGAGTGTAAGGTTACGAGAATGGGTGGGGTTGGCAAACCGATCAGGACAACATTCGCTGAACAAGTTTAACAATTTATTTGAAGGATAAATAAATTTATGCAGATCTAGATATCACATGAATAATAACTGACTAATTGAAACTGTCATTTATGCTTTATAATATATTAATGCCTTCACTATAGTCTGAATGCAGTCTATTCAAAGATCAACAGTGTAGATCTAGATTCCGAGATGCGTCTACAGTATATAGTCCCTGTTTAACGCCAGAGTAGATTTACGGTTATGAATAATTTATATAAATAAAGGATGTATATTTGTTATATGTTTATAGTATAGTTTGTATTTACATTTCCACTGGGTGGGTTAAGCTAGTCATCTTAATATTCCTGCTATACAGTAGAGTGATGCAGTAAAGTGTTATTGTAAGTTTGGAAGCTGACGGCGTTCGGTTTCCCGCTTACTTATATAGAAGCTTGCGTCATGATATTTGCTGGTTGCATCACAGCGGTAATCTGCCTCCCTATCCAATGAGAATGCGGTATTAGCCCATTACGACATCCTCGTCCAATCAGCTGCGGTGCGACGAAATCCATGCGGAAAACCCCTCCGCCGTATCAAATATAGCTCTCCGTTCTCCTGGTCTTGAGAACGATCATTTCTAGTTAAAACTGGACTAACGCTGTCCAGAGTAAATATTAAATGCATACAAATCATTCATTAAGCAAGGGCAACATATTTAAGACTGCCACAGTGCTACAATCCTGAGTAAAGACGGCGCCAATAGTTGAACATGAATTATCAATGCCATGCTTACCAACAGGAAATGGCGGTTTCAAAGCGTAAACAAGCTACAGATTCTCGGAGTTGTCATGGCAATTCAATACATATTAAGGTAAGACCGAGCTATGCATTGAAGTACATGATATATCCATAGCCTATAAATACCCACAAGTGCCCTAAATAGCCGTGAAACAGGCAATGATTAGCAGTTTGGTTCAGGGTAGAAGTGTCAACGTGAGGTTCTCGTATGTAAACACGCCCTTCATCTGAACAACTCTTGTGCATGTATGCCGATACTTTGCAAAGAAATATCGTTGTACACGTACACACAAGGGTTTATTTTTACTAAACTATATGAAGATGTGACATAAGGGTACCTTTCATTACACTATAATATAGATATGATTCTACAGTTGCTGCCATGGCCAAAGTGTTCATTTGCTACTATAACAAATTAATCTAATTGATATTCATGGCATCATTGTTTCTTTCATGAATATTCATGGAGGAAAGTGTTAAACATCTAACCTGAAGTGTTTCATCAGACCGCCAGATTTTTCCAGGTCAGCAGTGTCTACTGTTGTAACTGTTTCATCAAAAATGCCTAAAAGCAGTTTCTTCTTCATAGCCAAATCCCGCTCCTGAAGTAGTGAGATAGGACTGAGTATTAAAAATGGGGCAATTGTAGATACTGTTTTCTGGTCAAAGAATGGTGAATTTTGCAGTCTCTACATTTATTAAAGATTTCCTGAAACAAGGAATTCCACATTTTACATGTTGTTTTATAACTTAAAATTGCTATGCAAGTGTCTATGGGTTAAATTGTTGGACACGTCTTCTTACCTGTTTGTCAGACAGACAGTCAAGGCTTAGCAGGTAACCAGTGGCCTCATCCATCATTGAGGTGGCAGGTAATGACTTTATGACATCGGTCGACATGCCGCACATGACGTATTTCAGATTTTTGAATACGCTGACAGTGTAGTTGGTGTTCTTTAAACTTGGTGTACCAATTATGTTGGTCACACGCTTGAAGAACTCGGGGCACTGTCAATTGAAGTAATGGCAGTTGTATAACAAGTAGGAGAAGTACAGTGACACCTTCTAAACTGGACTCTGAAATCAGTATCAATGCCAATTTTAGTGCATGATTTTCACTCAGCATTAAACTGTCACCTGACTACACAGATTTCAATTCTTCTTTAGTTAGTCCGGCTTGGAGGGGCTTTACTGTACTTCAATAGTATTATGTATGAAACTGCATGAGTAAAATATATTTAAACAAAAAGATCCGAAAACATCTTTGATTTTCAAATCAGTTCTTTTACCCTTTCCTTCATATAAATGCTTTATCACACATTTGCAAACAGAGTAGACCCAGATCCGACAGCTCCTATAATGAATATTATGTAGGTATTCAATTTGGAATAAACATAGAACAGGGAACGGGTGAAAGCATCACTCTTCAACAAAAAGAAAATCAATGTAGAATGTAACTTTACAATGCACAATGCTCCATTAAAGCTCATCTTGGAAGAAAATAAACCTTTTACCGTGGTTTTTATCTTATGCATCTACTTCTCTTGAAATTGTGTCTACTTTAACAATAAACAAGATGTGTTTGTGAAACACTATGCCCCCTCATATATTTGACCTCTGACCTTGACCTCTGACCTTGACCTTGACATGTCACCCCTCAAAATGTGCAGCCTCGTGAGATACACAAGCATGCCAAATATCAAGTCTCTATCTCTACTGGTCCAAAAGTTATGGCCAATGTTAAAGTCGGCGATTTGACCCATATATTTGACCTCTGACCTTGAAGGATGACCTTGACCTTGACATGTCACCCCTCAAAATGTGCGACTTCATGAGATACATATGTATGCCAAATATCAAGTCTCTATCTATACTGGCTCAAAAGTTATGACCAATGTTAAAGTTGCTGACAAACAAACAGACAAACAGACAAACAGACAAACAAACAGACAGGGCAAAAACAATATGCCCCCCGACTATCGTCTATGGGGGCATAAAAATACTTTTTAGAACAATTGCCTTAAACAGTTTATATGTACTCACAGTTTTTGGAGTGCAGTTAAAATTCCTTTCCGTTGCCCCAGACATATCACCAAAGTCAGTGTCACTTGCTTCCTGCAGGGTTGCTAGGGAAACAGAACGCTGTAACTTTCCTAGTGACTCCAAATTGGCAACTAGGCCTCCAGTTGCTTGACCCATCTGATAGAAAAGGTATATTTAAATACGTTTGCTGATCCTATTCCTTTTGCTATTTGATTTCCCTTCTCCAGCTAAGAGTGACTTTACAAACATCACTGAGATGCGATTGAGATGAGCGGGTGTCTTACTCTTCTAGATCCAAGCTGTTTGACAATCGGTCAATATTTTGTCAAAAGCTTGATCGAACCTGATGTAGCCAAAATTGCAGCTTTGAACAGATATTGTTTTTTAAGAGTAGGGTAAGGGTAAATTTTTGTAAAGCTTTCCTCAACCTTACAAACATGTCATAATATCATAATACTAAAGTCCTAATATGTTACTTGTACTTCTAATTGTATCATTTGAAAATATAAAAGCACCTTCTAATGGTTGTTTAATAGAATTATCATCTATTTAAATTGATAGAAATACCCTCTGTCATAATACTAAAGTCCTGATAAAGTAGGGAATCCTTCGAAAGCAAAATTATTAATGCAAAAACATGCAAGTTAGTTGTTTACCTTATCGATCATGCCTTTGACAGTGGTTGCATCCATATCGTCAGCCACGTCATTGATTGTATCAGTCATATTTTCAATAGCATCCTTCAGGTCATCAGCTGTCATGTTATCAATATGATCCTTCTTTAGGCCTCTCATGGCTTTGCCGAGATTCTTAAAGTCATCTCTACTGAGTTTCTACAATAACGCATAAAATGATATCGTATAATGATGGTACATTATTTTCAGCAAAATTATAAACAAGAGCTCTTGGTTGATGATGCTCTTACTATTGATCTCCTCCTTTGCCCTATTAATGCTTGCTTTTGTTATTCAATTAACCCTTACTCCATAAATATGATTTTCTATGCCTTTGCAAACTGAGTAGACCCAGATCAGACGGCTCATATAGGAGCCGTCTGATCAGGGTCTGCCCTGTTTGCTTATGCTATAATATAGATACAGTGCTCCCTCTCTACAACGGCCCTCTCAATAACGATTCCCTCCTTACAACAACGCATGTCACTGTTTCCGAAACAACAAGGCTGCAGACACAACTTTTTTCAAACGTATTTTCTTTATGCCTCCATCAAACCCTATGTTGTGACCACTCTTTAGAATCGTCACTTTGTGACGATTCTAAAGAGTGGTCACAACATAGGGTTTGATTGAGGCATAACGGTTTTAGTTCTCGAAATACACCTTATCTGGGGATCTGCAAACAAGCTAATTATGTTTGATTTTCCCTCCCTATAACAAACTCCCTCTGAACAACACATACAATCTTCGTATCCCAAAGGGTGTCGTTGTAGAGAGGGAGCACTGTATGATTATACAGTTTCTGCCATGGCCAATGTTCATGTGCTATTTTAAGAAATTAATGTACTTAATATTCATGATATCAGACTTTGACCCTTTACCCCAAGTATCAAATAACTAAATTATGTACATTTGTTAACTTGACTTTTATAATGGTGTGTCAATAACAGACTTCTAGTCAAAACAGGAACTGCAGAGTCAGTTCTTTATTCTATACAGGAACCACATGATTCCAGTATACTCTGTTTGAAAAGGCATGCAAACCTGTGTCTATCAGGTAAAGGGTTAAAGAAGCAGATTGAATTCTTTTCAATCATCTTTTAAACTGCTTACATTATTTTCTAAAATCTTTCATGAAATAATTGCTAACAGGCACATAAGTATTAGAAAAAACTCATGACTGCTGCCAAAATATGTCTTGTTACAAGGAACACACATCTTGTTAAATTGGTCCACTTGACTGTGCTATGTGTGCCTGTTCAACTACCATGATAGGGTGACAGATTGAAAACTAGCATAAACTATGTATATGGATATAACATAAATCCAGCTACGATGCTACGTAACTTGGAGCATGATCTATATGTAAGAAGTGTGAAACCAAGACAGACAATAATGAGAATAATGACCAAAGTGTACCAACAGAGCAGACAAAAACAGTAGAAAAGAAGATGCACTTATAAAACACCATGCCCTCAGTGTCTTCACTGACGTAAAAATATGATCTTTGACCTTGAGACATGATCCTAACCTGATACAACAAAAAATGCAGCTTCATGAGATGCATGTGCCCACTAATATGAAACCTGTATCTCAACTAGCAAAAACTTAGTCATACTTTATTCCTGGTTAAAAATGTCAAAATGATATGCCCTTGATCTTTGATACCATGGCCATAAAATACAGGCTCCAAAATTTGGGCTGAGAAGCTTCAGTGACTGACCCATTGTGGCATATTTTCCTTACCCATTTTCTTGTTCCATGTATGATGTCTGAATTCAATGGCAAACAAAAAAAATGAAAAAAGGGGAATAACTCCAAAAATATTGATGTTAGAGTTATGGACCTTGTACATGACGCTTTCTCTCATCAGGTCTGATCCATGTGTGAGTTTGAATTCAATGGCATCAGTAGAACAGGACTTATTGGCCGGTCAAAAAAAAAGTGGGAGTAACTCCAAAAATACTGAAGCTAGAGTTATGGACCTTGTGCATGACACTTCCATTCATCATGCCTGTTCCATATATGAAGTTTGAATTCAATGGTATCAGTAGAATAGAGGGTTAATACACGTTTTTTTCGGGCAATAACATCTGCAGTGTCCCGAGGGACTGTTGTTGGCCCGAGCCCGAAGGGCGAGGGTAACAACATTCCAGAGGGAAACTGCAGATGCTATTGCCCGAAAACAAACGTGTATTAACGCTATTCTTGCATAAAACCCAATTTTCTGCTTTCCTGCATCAATTTAATTCTTCCAAATACAAGCAAAACTACGGCAGCAAAACTATACACATCTTTGACACTTCGTTCGATTTATGCTGTTTCCGGGCCACTGTTTTCTTTCTGACGTCAATTCATGATTTATCAAATACCGTTTACACAGAATTTCATTCAATATGTATATCACCAAAAACTGTTCATTGTCGGTGCCCCTGAAATAGTCGCACCGTTCATCTAGCTTAGGCCAAAACGCTATAGCATTCGCGTCCATTGTTTACCTTACGCCCTATCCGAATAGGTATAATTAAAACCGGTCAACAACAGCGCGTGAGCACGAGAATCGCCTTGTTAATACATGGTCTAGCGGGACTACAGCAGCACGTTTTGTGCAAGAATAGGAGATACAGACCAGGCAAGAAGTGTTACGACGACAACGACGACGACAACGGACAAAGTGATCCCTATGCGTATGTCATGCTTCGCAGGCGGCACAAAAAGCAAACTTAAGTAAGTCATTTAATTTAAAAATAAATATCTTACATACACATGATAAATATTTGTGAATAAGTGATGGTGTAACAGTAGTCAACGATGTAAAATAATGCAGTTTAACCCATTCCCTCATAGGCTATTTTTAGATCCTATCTCTTTGGATACATCTACCGAAAAGGAGTATTAACTAGAGGAAAAGAAACTTTTAGAATTATGTAGTGTTGAAACCATTATGATAAATAGAGCATTTGCTCCATAAGAGTAAATGCTCTATTTATCACAATTGTCATGCATTATAGAGGTGAAGAAAAGTACATATATGAATCATGCAGGAAACACCGCATACAAACCACACAACCGCCCAAACAGCACCACAACGACAAACAGCAAATGTACATGTATATAAAAGACACAAAGAGACGCACGGACATAACAAACAAATAATAGGGGGAAGATGGAAGTACCGCCTTGGAACGGTCAGTGATATATGTCACAGGGGGATAAACCGGTTTAAAGGCGCCCAACCTCACACTTATTCCATCCCCACCCTAAAAGACAAACAGAGTAAATAAACGTATCCTCTCTCCGACTTATCTACAACAACCGCGATGGCGAATACAGTGGTAAAGTGCATGTAAAACGAAAACATTTAAGTGAAACAAACTGTTTCCGCCTATCGTTTGTGTACTCAATGATTGAGCTGCAATCAGAGTATCTGTAGAAAAGTAATAAAGGGTCCGACGACCTCCTTCCGTTTTCGGATTGAAGAGGTCGCCTTCATAGAGTACTAAACCTTTCTTGTCGGCGTACATGCAAAGAGGCCAGCGTGATTGCCAACTGTAAAAGGGTTGACAACCAGACATGCAGTATGTTGTAGTACTATAGGATCATATCCCTTTTAAGGCGTATTTATGAAGGAAAGGGTTAAACATTCAATGACAAATAAAGATTGATCAACATGACCAATGTGACCAAGAGTCACGATTGAGCAGGATCGTTATGTTATACATATCCTGAATACAATTATGAAGAAAAATTAAAAGAATCAGAAGGCGCTACAGTATGAACTAGAACAATCACTAAACGTGATGAATACCCCCGCATAGCAGCCTTGATTGCAAATCCAAGTTTGTGACACCAACTACCCATGTAAAAGGACAAAATGAGATTTCAAGAGATTTGTTTACAGCTAGTAAGAGTTCATGATGTCATTTTTTCTCACATGAATATTGAACATGTAAAGGGTCAAAGCAATATTAAATGCACATCAGTTACCTATGCAAAAAGTATTCCTACGAACTTAAAATAAACACTGAGGGCTATGGCAATAACAGTAGGACTGATGCACGGTCGGACACATGGAAGTATATGTAACATCATAATAATATATCTTCCCTTCGGCTGGGGAAGACAGAAGTAGTTAAGAATAAAATGAATGATGATTTTTTTATTATTTTTTTCTTATTTGCTTTTATATAACAATTAAAACTCTAAAACTCAATATCCAACCTTTCCACCAGTGATGATTTTGTCAACGATGGCACGGCTCTGAAAAATAAATAAAAAATTAACTAGTATGAATTGTTTTAGTTCTCTTAAACAGATGTTGTCCCTTCTCTTTTGGATTCAACTCTGTACTCCATGAATATTCAAGTAAGAAATCATGGGTGACCCCATCAAAATTAATTCGATTAATTGTTAGAATAGCACATATATAAGTCAAAATACAAAACCATTTGGGCCTGACAGTAGCTTGAAGTCAAAGGTTAAGGTTATATGAAGGCAATCATGGTACGAGACACTGGACCTCATCATGATACATTCACATATCAAATGACTGAGGCTTTGGTAAAAGAACAAGAAAGTTCAGGCTTGACAATAGTTTCCTATTTAAGGTACATATATTTGACCTTGATGTCACAGGACAAGGTCACCTGAAGGTATGCATGGTACCTGACACTTTGTCTCATGATAATACATCCACATGTAAAATATCTAAGCCCTTGGTCAAAAGACAAACTGGTTCTGGAATGGACAATAGATACCTATTTAAGGTATATAAATTAAACTCTAGGTCACAGGTCAAGGTCACATGAAGGTCCCTATGGTACCTGACACTTCACCTCATCGTGGTGCATCAACATATCAAATATCTAAGCCCTTGGTCAAAAGACAAAAAAGTTCTAGCACAGACAATAGTTTCCAACATAAATCTGACCTTGAAGTCAAAGGTCAATGTCACATGAAGGTCATCATGGTATGAGACATTAAGCAGCATCGTGATATATTCACATGTCAAATACCGAAGGCCTAGGTGAAAGAACAAAAACGTTCAGGCCCAAAACAATAATTTCCTATTAAAGGTACATATATTAGGTCAAGGTCACCTGAAAGTCTGCATGGTACCTACAATAGTTTCCTATTTAAATGTACATATGTTTGACATCAATGTCACAGGTCAAGGTCAAGTGAAGGTCATTTTGGTATGAGACACTGGGCCTCATTATGATACATTCACATGTCAAATATCTAAGGCCTATGTCAAAGAACAAAAACGTTCTGGCATGGAGAAGGTACCTATTTAAGGTACATAAATTTGACCTTGAGGTCAAAAGTCAAAGTCACAAAAAAATAAAATAGTTCTGACCCGGAGAATGTTTGTATGAGAAGAAGGAGAAGAATTCACTTAAACAATATCATTTATTATTTTTTGTGTCCGTCATTCCACAAACTTTGTGTCATACTTTCTAAACCTTTAGCCTTAAACATACCAAACATGGTATTCATTGTCAATTTATATGACATAATTTAGTCCATATTTTGTAGTAACTGGTCAATACATTTTGAAGTATCTACTCATCATTCGATATAGCTATATATTCATTTAAATTATAATTGAAATGTAAATGGTAAATTCAAGATTTTGTAACTTTATACGTTTACCAAAAGGGTGAAAAAGTAGCGCCTTAAATCATACATTTGATATTAATTCCATTTGTGTTGACCATTTGTGCATAATGTATCACAAAATATAAGCCATGTTTTGTTTATAAAAGCCCAAGTCATGTTCATAGCACATCCTTACACTGTCTTTAGATATGTCCTTGTCCTTGAAAATTCCTTGACTGAGTGCATCGCTAAAGTTAACGTTGGCCATTTTCTTGAAGTTATCCGCAGACAGGCCATCTAGAACGCTGCCCAGTTTCTTCAGCTTGTCCACAGTGAATTTAGTAGGGTTGTCATATTCGGAGGACTCCATCAACTTTTTAGCAATCAGCTTACACTAGAAATAAAGTAATTGTTGTTTAATACTTTTCTATACAAGAGTAGGTCTGCAATTACTCGTTTACTAACTATTTTGTATTCTTTGATTGAAGCTAAGCTTGTTACATACAGTCTCTATTGATTTAACATCTCTATACATTTGAAAATACATGTACTTTTTCTTCACAATTTGTAATTACCTTCTTCTTTGCAATTAAAATACAGTAGAATCTCTCTGCAACGATCCATTAACCCATTCTACATTGAATTTTCAAAGGAACTATTCCAAAATTCAAATAGGTTAAACTTACCCTGAAGATTAAGAGATTTTAAGATGACAAACGATGCAAACCCAGATGAGGGTGGCTTCTAGCCCTTTCATCTGGGTTTACATTGTTTACAAAGGACAGTAGTGAATCGTTTTCCACACTGAAAGGGTTAATCAATGAAAATGGTTGTTTTGAAAAATAAGTAGATGATTGATGTAGAACGAAAGTAATACAGAAAGTTCCTTTCAGAATAATTTTTTATGCTCCATTTCCCCTTTCCCTTATGATTATTCAAACACAAATTTATAGCTTCGTGAATATTAATTAATTAGAATATTTTATTATTCTTGAATATGAACTAAGGAATTGTAAGTTGTGGCAGAAACTATAGAATCAGATCAATATTATTTCAAAATCAACAAGAGCAGACCCTGATCAGACGGCTCATACACGAGCCATCTCATCTAGGTCTACTCTGTTTGCAAAGGCATAGAAAGGTGCATTTATGGAGTAAAGGGTTAAGCTATCACCTGTCTAAATACCCAGAACTAGACTTGTTTTGAGTTGCCGGGTATGTAGTTGACTTTTACTGTACAGTAAATAATCATACATTGCAATCCTATATAATGGGCCCGTCACACTATAACGTTCTGGTCAGCGTTCTCTGGCGTTTGAGGAAACGTTGGTAGTCGCCCATGGTCGCTTGAATAGCGCCAGAAGAGCGTTGTGTGAACGCTTGTGAACGCTAGTGAACGTCGGTGATCGCCGGGAATCGGCGGAGAACGCTGGTCCGGAAAACAAGTTTTGAACTTGCACAAAAGTTCTCACTGAGACCAGCGTTCTTCAACGTTTAATTTTAAACGCTGAAGAACGTTTAAGAACGTTAATGTAACGTTTTACTAACGTTCGATGAGCGTTGCACGCGTTCGGGTATCATTAGTCAGTCGTTACTCTAGCGTTACTTGATTGTTACTAATCGTTTGCTTTGCAGTGAACGACTCACTGGCGACCTGTCATCGACCGCTGAACGGTCCCCTAGCGCACGCAGCGTGTGACTAAAGTCAAACGAACGTCAAAACGCTATTCTGTCGTTATTCACAGGTTAGTCACACGCTCAACACGCTGGTCTAACGTTCACAAACCGTTCGCTGTGCGCCAGTGGCACGTTAGCATACGCTAATGGTTTTCAGGGGTATCTTACTTGGTCGCTGTTACACGCTTCTCGCGCGTAAGACACACGCTAGCCATGCGTTAGGTACTCGTTTATCACACGCCAGATGTGTCATCCTCACTCTAGAACGCTAAAAAATTGAACGATTGAAATGTTCAGAGAACGTTGACCAGAACGTTATGGTGTGACGACCCCTTAAGGCTAAATCATCACAAAACGGCTCTCTATTATTACAAGCTATTTAAGAAAAATAGGATGCTTTCTTAGTAAAGCACATCTACTTTAATAACTGCAAATAATATTTGCCACTTTCCCTATGGATTCTGGATAGGAGTGTATTGACATCTGCAAACACTGAATACCCAGGTGAGAGAGGTCCTGATAAGGGTATATGTTGAATGTCATTCAAATGTTTCTAGCAGTTTTAAGCCTAAAATTCACTGTCAGAATAAACTCTACAGTTAGGCAATGATGGGTCATTTCAGTTTGATTACCCATCATTCACAGGTTAAGACCCGAAACTACACAGTCCGTCAAAAACATTTTAATTTATTCATTTGCATGGAACGTTTGCGGTACACATATATATATATATCCATCAAGCCGTTTAGTTTAAAAATGCTCCCACTGCAGCATTCCTGCAAGTCCAAATAAGACCAAGGCAATTGGGTTTAGACGTTTGAAATATTACATCACAAATGATATGTTACGTGATCACGCTTACAACTAATTCCAAATGTATGATGCAGGTATAGTTGTTTATTCATATTTAACTCTTCAAACAGACTGGATCCAGATGAGACGCCCGGAACTCAATTAAAATCTTACCAGCTGATTTTTCGATGTTTGACACTTCGACAGGCAATAGTTTCTCAAAAGCTTGAATGAATTAGAATAACTGAAACTTAATTGTTACAGATCAGAGTGTAACCCGTTCCCTCATAGGCTATTTGATTAACCCATTCCCTCATATGCTATTTTAGATCCAACCATTTTGAATGAATCTACCGAAAAGTAGCATTAACTAAAGAAAAGGAAAAGTTTAGAATTTCGTAGTTTGAAACCATTGTGATTAATAGAGCATTTGCTCCTATAGGAGCAAATGCTCTATTTATCACAATGGGTGATTTTTACAGAGTCGTAGAAGGGCGTATTTATGGAGGAAAAGGTTTACACTATTGAAAAGGAACATCTAATAGAAAAAAGGAAATTTTAGTATTGTGTAGTTCTGAAATCATTTTGTGATCAATAGAGCATTTGCTCCTATTGAACAAATACTCTATCATAATGGTTTAAAAAAGTGACATCTACAGAGGTGTCCAAAGTCATCAATATAAGAGAATGGGTTGAGCAGTCATTCATTTTTACAGCAGGCCAAGTGCAAATGAATATAACTTACCTAGAAGTCCAATGTCATGGTTTGGCCTAAAATGGGTTTCAATGAACACTTACCGCCCTCCTGTCCAATTTGTGTTGACCTATCTGATCAATACTACCGGCCACAGCGTCTTTATCTAATTGTTCCACAACATCTTTGTCATCCCCCACGAAATCAATGGAACTGAAAATCAGTACCAATCCTAATTATCCTATATATGCAGACATCCAATATCAGTTCCTCGCTGGTTTGTAAAGTCGAATTATTGTATTTGGCCCCTATTTGAGGATTGCAAATTACATAGTAGCAAATAGTCTCTTTCAGGGGCAGTTTTATCTGGGTTAGCACTATAATTCAATTACAAATAAAGTTTTCCAAATACTTGCAGCACTAAGGGTATCACAAACATACAACAAGAGCACCGTAAGCGGGTGCAAACGCTCGTCTGTCGTCATTGTCAAGATGAACATGCATACCAAAAATGAAGGTAGTAAATGAAAAATTGAAGAAGTTGACGACGACGCGGACGTCGGAGTTACGACAATAGCTTGTGATTTCTTCGAAACTGAGCTAAAAATGTGAGAAAGCCTGTCATACACCCACTCTGTAATTGAACTTTTAAGAGTCGTGACACAGTGTACTTTAGATGTGAATGTAGGCATTTTCAAGTATTATTCCTACTTTACATTGTGTAAAAAGTTAAAAAGTTGTGGAAAAACTTACCTCCTCAGCACGTTCACATTGTGATCAAGTATAATTCCCAAGGTCAACGTCAGAGTTTTTACAGTTTCAAAATATAATCACATCAAATAGTTTGGATCCTGATAAGACGCCCAGTTAACTGGCACCTCATTTGAATCCAAACTGTTTACAAAGGGTTTTCACAGATTAGCTAATGGCAATGGCTAATGGCAAGGGAAAATGTTTTAAAAAGAAATTAATTTACTCAGCGATTTCCTCTCCTGTCATATTGGTAGGTGCATGCATGGCTTGTTTCACCTTCTGCCTTATCTGTGCCTTTTGCACGGAGCTCATTGTCTTTGCCTGGGAGGAGAACGTGGCTAAAGCATTTTTCACCTGTAAGTGGTAATACATGTACATGTATATGGTACAGTTGAACTTCAATACCTCAAATGGGACCATTCAAATTACATCAAGATAACAGAAGTTTGAGTCATCCTAATTCTAATCTGGGCAACTTCTAAAGTTGACAGCGTAATGCAGGTCTAAAGAAATGCTGAAAGCTCCTGTAGGCAGAGTGATAAATTTTAGAACAATTCTGTATTGTAAATTTTGGAAGGACAGAACTTTTACTTCGAGTTATCCCAATTTGATTTAGTTATCCGAGTTCAAGATATTAAAGATGTAATGTCTCAAGGTTACGCTAATACGCAGTAAACAGGATGAACAATGGAACTATAAAAATCAAGAGTGCCAAAATGCCACAAGGTCCACAATATACGCCCGTCGAATGTCTGGAAGTTGGAAGGCCATTACTCCATATCAGATGGCATAAAGGGGAGATAATTATGGAGTGTCAAATGCAATCTTGCTATTTATTGAACTTGACTGAGACATAATGGTAATATGCATGCTGACCAAATTAAACAAGAGTGTTCGGAGGAACACATGTGTCACCTGCTCGCAGCTGACACAAAAACTTATTGTTAATATGATAAAGGGGAATAACTCAAAATATATTGATGCTAGAGTTGTGGCCCTTGTGCATGGCACTTCCTCTCATCATGATTGTTCCATGTGTGAAATTTGAAAGCTGTATAATGATTAGTTTAGAAATGACAGCCAAAAAAAGAAAGTGTGATGGACAGACAGACAGACAGATGGACAGACAGAAAAGTGATCCCTAAGTGACACACTGCCTCTCGGCAGGTGACACAAAAAGGATTGGATTACGATTGTTTGTGTTAGAGAACGGACAAGCAAAAGTTCACAGAAACTCATAAAGTAAGAGGAGATCATTCTTGAGTGTCAGAGACAATCTTGCTGGCTATCAAACTTGACTGAGACATTATGGTAATATTCATGCTGACCAAATTTGAAAAGGATTGGATCACATTTGTTTGACTTAGAGAGCGGACAAGGAAAAATTGACGGAAAGTCATAAAGTAAGGGGAGATAATTCTTGAGTTTCTGGGGCAGTCTTGCTGGTTATTGAATTTGACTGAGACATTATGGCAATATACATGCTGACAAAATTTGAAAAAGATTGGATTACATTTGTTTGAGTTAAAATTCATAAAGTAAGGGGAGATAATCCTGATGTGTCTGGGGAAATATCTTGCTGGTTATTGAACTTGACTGAGACATTATGGTAATATACTTGCTGACAAAATTTGAATAGGATTGGATTACACTTGTTTGAGTTAGAGAGTTGACAAGCAAAAATTGACGGAAATTCACAAAGTAAGGGGGGATAATTCTGGAGTATCTGGGGCTATCTTGCTGGTTATTGAACTTGACTGAGACAGTATGGTAAATATACTTGCTGACAAAATTTGAAAAGGATTGGATTACATTTGTTTGAGTTAGAGAGCGGGCAAACAAAAGTTCACGGACGGACAGCGCCATGACAATGTACGTCCTGTCTGAAGACGGGTGTATAAAAAGATGACACAATTCGACCATAATTTACGAAAAATAATCATTGTTCATGAGTTGTTTGGGCCCTTAAACCATGGTTTGAAGTTTCATATAGCACAAAGGCTTTGTCGTTAAAACATTGCTTAATGTATGAGCAGATAACAACGCTTGAACAAAGATAATTTCCATTCTAGAGATTTAATGTGACCAAATTAGCTCAACCCTTTCCCTCATATAAACATGTTTTCACGCATTTGCAAACAGAGATCAGGATCTGCTCTTTTTGCTATTGATAGAATTTGATAGATCTGTTTCGTTACTTTCTAAAATGGCTACAATGATCCACCTTCCATATTTCGTTATAACTATTTTATACATGAATATTCAGCAGGTATTGAAATTTGTGATAACCATAAAACAGGGAAAGGGTTTAATAGGTGAAATAATCATGTTAGCCTTTGCAACATTTGGAACACCTCAGCAATGACGGCTAATGTCACACCAATGTATACGGGGCACCAGCCACACTTGTGTTCAATAAACAACCATAAATACATGACATGTAGTTTATTTATGTCCATAGCAAAGAAATCATGAGTCATATTACGTTTTTATTTTCTTTCAAGTGTTAACATTTACGTAATAGACATACATCCCATACGACATCAGTATAATAAACACTTTGCATGTGTACTGTTTTGTGCCTGCATGAACATCTAAATAGCTTTTCAGATTTACTGAACTATACGCAACTTACTGGTTTTACATGTTTTGGCATAACGACAAACAACTTTATGAAGCTTGGCAATTGAATGTCACTGTACGGTTTGGTTCCTAGCAGTTTGATACCTCAATTTGTAAAATACACTGAGAATATTTCACTCGTTGTTGATATACAGTGAAACCCCGCTAATGCGACCACTTAATTAACAGCCACTGGCGCCGTTTAAAGCAGGTGGTTGCTTAATGCAGGACGAAAGTTATGCAGAAAGCACCTATAGGAGCTTTCTGCATAACTTTCGTTCTGCATTAAGCTACCACCTGCCTCTGTCACCCAGAATTATGCCCCTTTTTGGTGGTCGCATTAGCGGGTTTTTACTGTATATACAACAACTACAGTCAATGGCTATAAATAACTTTTAAATGATTAGATGATTTCAATCCAGTTAACAGGTGTTTAGCATAGCATAGCAATAGTATTAGATAATATGTTGAGAAACATTGATTACCACATCAACATAGTGCCAAACATATCATATCTATGGTATTAAACAATTATGGACAAGCATTAAAAGCCTTTAAATTATATTGGACCAAGAAACAGTACAGTAAACATTTAATTTGCTAAGTTGAAATAATGTATTTCATACCACTGAGGCATTAAGTTTCTTGAGATCCCTCACGGGAAGCTCGGCTACCATACTACCCATACTGGAAATGTCAGAGGCCGTCATTGAGGTCCCACCACCCATTGCTGACTTGATTTTGTCCATGACTGAGCTTCTAAGACGCTTGTCCAGACACAACAGCAGCTTTCTGACTAGGTTCATACTGTTAGCGAATGGAAAAATGAACTGTTTATATATAACTGAAATGTGTCATAGATATAATTTGCAGCCAAAGGGTGCAAACATGGTGGATCCTGATTCAGCGATGGCATGGAAATGTGTTGATGAGTGAGAAACACATACCTTGGCTCTATTGACGTTTGCTGTTGTTCCCATGATTATTGT
Source organism: Azorinus chamasolen (assembly GCA_963576725.1). Taxonomy (NCBI): domain Eukaryota; kingdom Metazoa; phylum Mollusca; class Bivalvia; order Cardiida; family Solecurtidae; genus Azorinus; species Azorinus chamasolen. Next base: position 62,116,341 of record OY755236.1, on the reverse strand, counting down.
CATTTATAGTATTTTGAGAGAATAGATTGAAAAAACAAGCTTAAATAGAATTGACAAAAAAAATCAAAATTTAAATATAATACATGTATCTACAGTAGAACCTGTTTTCAGCGGCCATTATACATAGGTCTTCTGTAACAACCCTTAGCGTGCTAAGCGCGACCTTATTTGTATGTGCAAACAGACTGGAGCCAAATGACATGCCTAGCAACTAGGTGTCTTATCAGGATCAAAACTGTTTGAGAGAAGTTTTTTGTTAGCAGCTTTTTTCAAAAGTTTGAACAAATCAGAAATTAGAAATAAATGCTCCAGATCAGAAATTGAGCAGACAACTAGAGGTTTTTGTCAAAAAAACGGATGTCTCCCCTCTAATAAAAACAATATGTAGAGGGACATCACTAAAAATGTTATTGTCTTGATGAATGATACTTCCCCTCATTATGCGTTTTCCACACTACATTTTTCAAGAAGAAAATGATAACAGCTAATAACTCCAAAAATACTGATACCAGATTTATGGCCCTTGTGCATGACACTTACTTTCATCATGTTCTTTCCAAAAATAAAATGTCATTCCAATAGCATCAGTCGAACAGGAGTTATTGATCGGCCAAAAAATGTAACAAAGGGCAATAACTCCAAAAGTATTGAAGCCAGAATTATGGCCCTTGTTCATGACACTTTCTCTCATCATGCTCTTTCCATGTATGAAGTTTCAATACGATGGCAAGAGCCATGTAGGAGTTATCATCCGGACAAGAAAGAATTAAACAAATGTACAAGGGGCAATAACTCTAAATTTATTGAAGCTCGAGTTAAGGATCTTATGCATGACACTTTCTCTTATTATGATCGTTCCATGTATGAAGTTTCACTCCAATGGCATGTGTCACATAGGAGTAATCATCTGGACAAAAAATTGTGATTGTTTTTACAAAGGGCAATAACTCCAATATTAGTGAAGCCAGAGTTATGGACCTTCTGCATGACACTTCCTCTTGTTATGATCTGTCCATATATGAAGTTTCAATCCAATGGCATGAGCCATATAGAAGTTATCGTCCGGACAAAAAAGTGTGATTTTTTTTTACAAAGGGCAATAACTCCAATATTAGTGAAGCCAGAGTTATGGACCTTGTGCATGACACTTCCTCTCGTTATGATCTTTCCATATATGAAGTTTCAATCCAATGGCATCAGGCATATTGAAGTTATTGTCCGGACAAACAATTATGATATTTTTTACAAAGGGCAATAACTCCAATATTAGTGAAGTCAGAGTTATGGACCTTGTGCATGACACTTCCTCTCATTATGCTCTTTCCATATATGAAGTTTCAATCAACTGGCATCAGGCATATTGAAGTTATTGTCCGGACAAAAAATTATGATATTTTTTACAAAGGGCAATAACTCCAATATTAGCGAAGCCAGAGTTATGGACCTTGTGCATGACACTTCCTCTCGTCATGATCTTTCCATATATGAAGTTTCAATCCAATGGCATGAGTCATATAGGAGTTATCGTCCGGACAAAAAAGTGTGATTTTTTTTTACAAAGGGCAATAACTCCAATATTAGTGAAGCCAGAGTTATGGACCTTGTGCATGACACTTCCTCTCATTATGCTCTTTCCATATATGAAGTTTCAATCAACTGGCATCAGGCATATTGAAGTTATCGTCCGGACAAAAAGTGTGACAGACAGACGGACAGACGGACAGACGGACAGACAGACAGACGGACAGACGGACAGACGGACAGACGGACAGACAGACAACTCTCACGAAAACAATATGTCTCCCCCATATAAATATGGGGGGAGACATAATTATCAATTCAACAAGAAGTGTTTGTGAAACACTATGCCCCTGACATGAACTTTGACTTTGATGTATGACCTTGACCTTAACATGCATGCCAAGTTTGAAGTATGTATACATGTTGAATGGTGACAACGTTATCGCCAATCTATTTTGACCCGTAATTTGACCTTTGACCTTGATGAAGTTGCAAATGCATGCCAAGTTTGAAGTATGTATGTGCAATGGCTACAACATTATCGCCAACGTTAAGGTTGGGGACAAACTAACAAAGCAACCAACCTACAGACAGACAGAGCAAAAATAATTTGCCCCAGGGGTCCATAAAAATGCACACACAATGGACTATTATCATAGCAGTCCAAAAATTATTCTTAGCAACAGTGCTCCAAATAAGGTGTGTATGACGGTTTTTATGCATATGTTTCAAACAAAAACGCATTTGAAATTTTTGAAACGTAAACCATGCGTACTAAAACGCATATGGTAAACTGCACTTAAAATGTACTTTAATTGTCAGACTGTGAATTTCATTCTTCTCGTCTTCGCCAAAGTTGACTTGAAAAATTGCATAGATCGTGAATAGATTAGCTCCTGCACTGGCAAGGAATTCTGACAAAACGCAAACCTTGATAAAAAAAAATGAAAAAAGGGAGGAAAAGAGAGTGTGGACTTGATTGTGATGTCAATGATTTACTCTTTGATTGAGAAGGTGATCGGCGATAATAAATTGGACAGAAAAACCAGAATCACAGTACCTGTTTTCAGCATTTCATATTAACTTTAAGCATTGAAAACAAAATGTGTACGGACGTGCACATTAGCATGCAAAATTATCTGGAGCACTGAAACAAGAACATATCCATTATGCACTTATCTATATCACCCATTGAAAGGTAGCATACATGACAGTACATACTTGTCCCTAAGTACGGATGCTGGACATTTCCTTATGACATGAATCGGAAGACCAACAAGCCAGCCATTCTTAATTGACCCCTCCCAGTCTGCCTCAGTCCACTCACTTGGTGGCAGCTCGGTCATCTTGTTGTAGGCAACAGCTTTAGCAAGAGTGCCACACATGTGTATCTGTACAGCAGAACAGCTCACTATAGCAAGTGATAACTTAACCTATTATAATATCAGGGAATGGCTTCTGTCCCATATCAACAACTAGAAGATTTCTCTTTCATCTGTATTCTTAAAGTACTAATTATCCTACATCTCTGGACAAACATAGGCAAATTGTGCAGACCCAGATCAAACTTCTCCTGAAGGGGCAGTCTGATAAAGGTCTTCACCATTTGCTACTATGTCAGTCCAACTAGAAGTTATCAAGACAGTGCCAAATTGGGTAATCAGGGTAGTTATTTGTGACAATTTTATAATAGGAATGCATCTGTGTGAATATACCAATGTGGATATAAATGATATGCAAGCACATATCTAAAAAGATTGCTACGTCTTACATGTAGTCAGGGTACACAATTTAGACATTATAAGTAACAATATGTGTTTGCTCTCAACCCTTGCTTTTCACAGACAAACACACAGACAGGACAAAAATGCATGCCCCTAAATCAAGATCCTTGGTGGATAAAATATTTCATTCTGTGCTGGCACTGTGTAAATAATTTACCAATCAAATTATCGTATCTAGCTTCTGTATTGACAAATAGTGTGTCACTGTTTCATTTATATCATTTCAATAAAAAAGAAATTAGATACAATGTGTGTGTGCTTTATTTCTAATCCTGCTTGTTGACTTAACCGTTTCCCTGTTCTATACTCAGTTCAAATTTCAATATCTACTGAATGTTAATGGAAATAATAGTGACAATGAAATACAGAAGGTGGAACGTAGCCATTTTCGAAATTAAAGGAACAGATCTTTCAATTCCATTCGCAAACAGAACAGACCCTGATCAGATGACTCCTATAGTAGCTGTCAGATCTGGGTCTGCTCTGTTTGCAAATGTGTGAAAAGGTGTTTATATGTGGTAAAAGGTTAAGTATTTGTAGGTATACACTTTTACTGTACATGCATGGCGCAATCACCTTTTCGCGGGTGAAGCTTTGAGAGCAATTGACTCCCTGAACGATAGTTTTCGTGATCTTGTAGTTCACTTCTCCCTTCTCAAGCCTCTTACAAATCTCATCCACAGTCAGTTGGGGGAGCTTACTAAGCTTGTCTCGCACTACTGTATCCTGCAGGAAGAATGATCAACAAGTGTTGCAATCCAACAAATGTTTGGAAATTGGAAACTGGAAATTGGAAATTGGAAACAAAACTCCGTTCCTGTTGTATGTCTTACACATTACTCAACATCTAAATATTCACCATGGGTGTTACAAGAACTCAAAGACACACTGCTTTCATATCATATTAACATACAAGAACACACACATATACACATGTGTAATATATCTTTAACAAGAGTGCCAAAATGTCACAAAAATATTTAATACCGCCCGTCAAATGTCTGGTCCAAGTTGAAATGACATTACTCAATATTAGGTGGGGCAGCTTAGAATGTTGTCAAAGTTCACGGAAATTCATAACGTAAGGGGAGATAATTCTGGTTGGTCTGGGGCAATCTTGCAGGTTATCGAACTTGACTGAGACATTATAGTAATATAAATACTGACCAAGTTTGAAAAGGATTGGATTACATTTGTTTGAGTAATACAACAGACAAGCAAAAGCTCATGGAAATTCATAATGCAAGGGGAGATAATTCTGGAGAGTCTGGAGCAATCTTACTGGTTATCGAACTCGACTGAGACATTATAGTATAGCATATACATGCTGACCAAATTTGAAAAGGATTGGATTACATTTGAGTTACCGAGTGGACATGAAATAATTCATGGAAATACATAAAGTAAGGGGGGGGGGGGGATAATTCTTGTCTAGGGCAATCTTGCTGGCTATCGAACTAGATTGGGACATTATGGTTATATACATGCTGACCAAATTTGAAAAGGATTGGATTACATTTATTGAGTTAGAGAGCGGACAAGCAAAAGTTCACGGACGGACAAACAGACAGACAGACGTAATGACAACGTATAAAAAATATGTTCTTTGTTTAACTCTTTTGCTGCCAATGTCGCATCTGTCATTACCAATGTAAAATGTTTGGATCCAAATGAGAGTAACTCGGTGTCTCATCAGGATTCAAATGTCTGTTTCTGTGGTAATATTTTTGGAATAAAGGGGAGAACATTAAACAAACAAACAAATATCGAAGCAGATGACAAAGTTAGTAGATATCATATGGCAGGGTAAACAATAAGGTAAATGTGTAGAATGGGAGAGGAATAAATAACCATTGCGCCATTTCAAACTCTAAAAGGACCAACTTAGAAACAATCTAGGCGACGAGGCTATTAAAACTTTTTGATTAAGCCTCAGTTCATTCTCAAACATCTGGTTGGCTAGGATTAACTCAAACTAAGAGGTCTTGTAAATCTAATTACAAAACCTACCCTCAATACCTTCCGTTTGTTAAGTAAAAATTTGTTGTTACAAACGTCATCAAGTTCAGTTTTCACAACTAACCCACTCCCTGTCCTGCATTTATTCCAAATTTCAATACCTACTGAATATTCATGGTATAAATAGTTATATATATAATGAAATATGGAAAGTAGAACATTGTAGCCATTTTAGAAAATAAAGAAACAGATATATCAAATTTCATAAGCAAACATTGCAGACCCTGGTCAGACGGCTCCTGTAGGAGCCATCTGATCTGGGTCTATTATGTGTGCTGATGCGTGAAAAGGTGTTCATATGAAGGAAAGGGTTAAGTTATATTGCATTTCTTTTCAAAAACACGATAAGAGTGCCAAAACTGTTCGTTCTGTGTTTTATCTGGATCTGAACTATTAGACATCAAAGATTTGCCCGAATCATACAATAAGAAATCCTCATCACCAAATACATAAACCAATACGTACGTCCATTGCGCCAATCACCTCCAGGGGTACATCCTTTAAGTTGTCAGGCTGGAATGTGGATGGAGACGTGGTTAGTGTGGTCAACACAGTTTCGTTTGTTTTGAGAAACAGTTCTGTGAAGAACTGGACATCTTCTGGTTTGGAATCCTTGAAGGTACCATTCATATCGATGACTAGAGAGGACAATAACAATAATCAATGAAGTACAACATTATGCAGTTAAATTACTTCAGTGTTAGTATCATTCTAATGGATGGTAAAAACGACAGTTACTTCTTTATTATCCTTTTCTTTGAACTTCCAGTGGATTAAATGAACAAAAACAAAGACAGTTGATCAATCAAATGACTCATTTTCAGGTTTATTTGCTTTTGTTAGACAATGTTTTGCTAAAATGTGCACACATCCAAATATCACTTTTATTGTTATATAAAAGTTATTACATGTATCTGATTTATGTTTGTGGTTCTGTTATAGAAATTACCATTTGCCCAATCATTTTCTATTTTGTCTATGGCCGCCTTCTCGTCCGAGTCAAGACTGTTCTTGAAGTCTACAGTGAGTCCACCAGTGCTTCTATTGAACATGGATGAGCCATCAAAATTAGACACTGAACTTGCATCAAACGCCTTCTTAAGCCTCTGTGCCCTCGCACTGGGCCTTTTGGACTTTGCTGCTTCTAGGAAAAGATAAAGCACCAGGTCTAAATAAGATGCGTAAATTCAAACACATTTAGGAATAAATTCTTCAATTCTCGACCAAACCCTATATTATGACCACTCTTTAGAATCGTCTCTTTGACAATTCTTAACCCTTCTCTTGCTGAATTTTAAAATGCATTTCTCCTTCTTTACCTATTTCCTGTTGTATAATTACATATATCTTCATTATGTACAAGCAGTTCGCTGTGTAATCACTGCTGTGGAGTGCACTGGTTGCACAACCAAGTTATAAATAGTGCAGACCCTGATGAGACAGCTCCTGCAGGAGCTGTCTCATCTGGGTCTTCACTATTTACAGGTAGGTATATTGACGTGAATAGCAAGCAAAGGGTTAAGAATGGTCACAACAAAGGATTTGGTGGTTTGATAGTTGAGTACGCACCTTTACCTGTGGCTCTGTAGCATATTTGTGTCTGAGCATCTTGAAAATTATGGCGCACAGCTATATAGTCTGAATAATAATGGCTTAACTGTGTCTTATAAGTATTCAGTTGAAGAAAAAATACTATTATAGAATGTCAAATCATATAGAATTACAAACAATGTAGACCCCAGGGTTCAATCTAGGCCAAACACCTTTACCTGTTGCTCCTTTTTTGTACCAAATAGTGCATCAAATGCTGTTATTCAGTCTGGATTAAAGTAGCGAGATATGATTGGCACTAGTTATCAGAAAATTGTATTTAATACTATCAAATGTCATGTTTTCTAAACCTAGCTGGTTAGTTAAATTAAATTATTCAAATATTTATCAAAAACATTGACAATCCTATTAAAGCCAACATTTAAACGTGTCAGTGTGAAATAATTTGAACAACGATTACAAAGTCATCTTGCGGACTAATGTTATTACAACTGACCAATATGTAAACCATTAACATGTCTAGTGAACCGCGTCAAGATTTATTTTTTATTAAACCCTCCATTTAGGAGTTATGCAATATTTTAGTTTTAAGACCCCTAAAATTCTGCCTCCCGCTACATTCTTTACACTCCTTTAAATTTGCATCGGTCAAAAACATGAAAAACAAGAGGGCAAGAATGGCCCTGAAGCGCTCACCAGACAATCAGAGTAGAAGATTTTCAAAGTTTTCAATATATGTTTCTATAGAAAACTATCCAGTCCCGGGGCGGGCCAATTTTGACCCCAGGGGCATAATTTAGAAAACTTTTGTAGAGGACCTGAACATGACGCTATGAGCCAAATATGAAAGCTAAGAACCTTCAAGTTTCAGGAGAAGATTTTCAAAGTTTTCTCTATGTTTCTATTGAAAACTATCCACCCCTGGGGTAGGGCCAGTTTTGACCCCAGGGCCATAATTCATAAAAAAACCACTTGCAGACGACCTGAACATGATGCTATGCACCAAATATGAAAGCTGAGAACCTTCCAGTTTCAGAAAAGAAGACTTTGAAAGATTTCACTATTTGTTTCTATTAAGAACTACCCACACCTGGGGGCAGGGCCAATTTTGACCCCAGGGCCATAATTTATATAAATTTTGTAGAGGACCTGAACATGATGCTCTGTGCCAAATATGAAAGCTGTGAGCCTTCCAGTTCAGAGGAGATGATTTTCAAAAAATTCACTATTTGTTTCTATTCAAAACTGCCCGCCCCTGGGGTGGGTCCAATTTTAACCTCAGGGCCATAATTTATAAAAAAAATTGTAGAGGACCTGAACATGATGCTATGCGCCAAATATGAAAGCTGAGAACCTTCCAGTTTCAGAGAAGAAGATTTTCAAAGTTTTCACTATTTGTTTCTATTGAAAACCGCCCACCCCTGGGGGGGACCAATTTTGACCCCAGGGGCATAATTTATATAACTTTTGTAGAGGACCTAAACATGATGCTCTGTGCCAAATATGAAAGCTGTGAGCCTTCCAGTTTCAGAGAAGAAGATTTTCAAAGTTTTCACAATTTGTTTCTATTGAAAACTGCCCACCCCTGGGGCGGGGACAATTTTGACCCCAGGGCCATTATTTATATAACTTTTGTAGAGGACCTGAACATGATGTTCTGTGCCAAATATGAAAGCTGAGAGACTTCCAGTTTCAGAGGAGAAAATTTTCAAAGTTTCACTATATATTTCTATTGAAAACTGCCCACCCCTGGGGCGGGGCCAATTTTGACCCCAGGGCCATAATTCATATAACATTTGTAGAGGACCTGAACATAATGCTCTGTGCCAAATATGAAAGCTGAGAGCCTTCCAGTTTCAGAGAAGAAGATTTTCAAAGATTTCACTATTGGTTTCTATTGAAAACTGCCCACCCCTGGGGCAGGGCCAATTTTGACCCCAGGGTCATTATTTATATAAATTTTGTAGAGGACCTGAACATGATGCTCTGTGCCAAATATGAAAGCTGTGAGCCTTCCAGTTTCAGAGGAGAAGATTTTCAAAGATTTCAGTATTTGTTTCTACTGAAAACTGCCCACCCCTGGGGGGGACCAATTTTGACCCCAGGGGCATAATTTATATAACTTTTGTAGAGGACCTAAACATGATGCTCTGTGCCAAATATGAAAGCTGTGAGCCTTCCAGTTTCAGAGAAGAAGATTTTCAAAGTTTTCACAATTTGTTTCTATTGAAAACTGCCCACCCCTGGGGCGGGGACAATTTTGACCCCAGGGCCATTATTTATATAACTTTTGTAGAGGACCTGAACATGATGTTCTGTGCCAAATATGAAAGCTGAGAGACTTCCAGTTTCAGAGGAGAAAATTTTCAAAGTTTCACTATATATTTCTATTGAAAACTGCCCACCCCTGGGGCGGGGCCAATTTTGACCCCAGGGCCATAATTCATATAACATTTGTAGAGGACCTGAACATAATGCTCTGTGCCAAATATGAAAGCTGAGAGCCTTCCAGTTTCAGAGAAGAAGATTTTCAAAGATTTCACTATTGGTTTCTATTGAAAACTGCCCACCCCTGGGGCAGGGCCAATTTTGACCCCAGGGTCATTATTTATATAAATTTTGTAGAGGACCTGAACATGATGCTCTGTGCCAAATATGAAAGCTGTGAGCCTTCCAGTTTCAGAGGAGAAGATTTTCAAAGATTTCAGTATTTGTTTCTACTGAAAACTGCCCATCCCTGGGGCGGGGCCAATTTTGACCCCAGGGCCATAATTCATATAACATTTGTAGAGGACCTGAACATAATGCTCTGTGCCAAATATGAAAGCTGAGAGCCTTCCAGTTTCAGAGAAGAAGATTTTCAAAGATTTCACTATTGGTTTCTATTGAAAACTGCCCACCCCTGGGGCAGGGCCAATTTTGACCCCAGGGTCATTATTTATATAAATTTTGTAGAGGACCTGAACATGATGCTCTGTGCCAAATATGAAAGCTGTGAGCCTTCCAGTTTCAGAGGAGAAGATTTTCAAAGATTTCAGTATTTGTTTCTACTGAAAACTGCCCACCCCTGGGGCGGGGCCAATTTTAACCCCAGGGCCATAATTTATATAACTTTCGTAAGGGACCTGAACATGATGCTATATGCCAAATATGAAAGCTGAGAACCTTCCAGTTTCAGAGAAGAAGATTTTCAAAGTTTTCACTATTTGTTTCTATTGAAAAATGCCCACCCCTGGGGCGGGGCCAATTTTGACCCCAGAGCCATAATTTATATAACTTTTGTAAAGGACCTAAGGATGATGCTATGTGCCAAAGATGAAAGCTGAGAACCTTGTAGATTCAGAGGAGAAGATATTTAAAGGTTCCAATTGTTGACGACTGAAGACGCACGACGCACGCCGACGGACGACGGACATCAGGCGATCATATAAAGCTCACCCTGAGCACTTTGTGCTCCGGTGAGCTAACAATAGACGAACCTCCATTGTGTAATCTGATAATTATCTATAGCTTTCTATCGCATTTATATCCAATGGAGAGCTTATATTAGGAGTAATATTTTCCACTAGGCTCCTCTCCCTTTATTCCACCCGATCAATTAAAAAAGCTGATTGTATTGCCAGTTTAGCATAAATCACTCATTAGAAAGCTTATCTAATCACAAGACCTAAATAGCTACAGAGAGAGCGAAATATGGCTAAATAGCTGCCTAGTGTTTTATCATGTGCATGCCCTATTTATCAGTCCTCCACTAGGTGCCCTGATAACTTGAACTGACAGATAAGCTCTCCCTCCTCGTTAATAGCTGACTGGTTGAGTCAGAGAAAAGCTCGATGACAATAAGTAAAAGGGGTATTTTGTACTATATTTAGTGGTATTTCGTTAATACAGTGGGTAGAAGCGATTAGCGATTGTTCATTAATATAAACATAAAAAAAAGAAGTTTTTTTTATGGTTCTTGCCTACTGTGGAACCTTCATAGCCAAAACATATTCACATAAAAACAAAAATCGAAAATATTTTATCCATGCGAAACTTTAAGATTAATGCCAATAAGCACTTTCAAGGTTTGCCACAGCTTACAAGATGATAAAAAATACACAGTAAAACCCATCTAAACTGGACATTTAAATTAGTATAAACATCGATCTTGGAGACATGTGGCAGCTTAATGCAGGGTGAAAGTCGCACGCGATCATGCAGAAAGCTCCTCTAGGAGCTTTTACACGACTTTCACCCTGCATTAAGCAGTCACCTGCCTGAAAGTATCTAAATTCTTCTCTACCAGAATTCTTGTATAGAGCGGTTTTACTGTACAGTGTTTTAGTACTAATGTAACCACGGGGGGGGGGGGGGGGGGCATTTCGTGGGTCTAGATGGTCTAAAAAGTAAAAAAAAATATGCTTGGGTCGATTTAGTGTTATATACGAAATGACCCCCATGTGAATGCAACAATAAATTATTGAACAAGCACACAACTGTAAACCATAACTTGAATAGAACAAGGCATTATTATTTAAGATGAAGACTGATGACCTCTTTTTTCATAACATCTAAAGTCAAGTTTTATGTTGGTTTATGACTGATTATGGCCCAACTATTGGTCAGTTGTTTGAAAATCCAGATGTCAAGCCAACTATTGGTCACTGTTTCAAAGTCCAGATGTCAAACCAACTATTGGTCCCTGTTTGAAAATCCAGATGTCAAACACAAGTTATTCTTAGGGACATGTGTATGTTTAATTAACCCTTTACTACATGAATATTCAGGTAAGAAATAATGATGTCATGGATATTAATTAGAATAATTGTTACAATAACAAGTAGACACAGAAAAATTTGGCCATGGCATAAACTGTAGAACCATATCTGTATTATCATAAGCAAACAGAGCAGACCCTAATAAAATGGCTCCTATAGGAGCCCTCTGATCTGGGTCTACTCTCTCTGCAAAGGCGTAGAAAGGCGTATCTATGGAGTAAATGTTTAAAGATCAACATAATTTGTTTTACCGTCAATTAACCCCTTACCTTATGAACATTGGTGTAAAAGTAGTAATTGTATGCACATTTACAAAAACGCAAATATATTTGAAAATTCATATTAAGGTAATATCATATAAAACATTTGAAGTAAATATCATGTAATATGAAAACGTTACAGCCATCCTCATATTTGCATTATTTTTAAGTGCAAGGGCCATAACTCCATAGCGACAAATCAAACTAGAATTGTTTTTGATACAAAAACTGATGTCTCCCCCACCCCCACCGCACCCCCATCCCCACCCACCCCCTAACCCGCATGGACATACTTTTCCATGTAAAAATTCAGTCCCATAACTCTGCAGAAAATCATCGAACCGAAACAGTAATACGATAATATTAGGAACAACTAGACATGGTGCTGATCAATCCTATGATGTTTTATGAAAATGCAACCACAGCTTTTTGAGAAACCGCGCGGACACAATTTTCAATATAAAAAATTCAAAGTCCCATAACTCTGCATAATGATCGGAGCGGTACAGGAATAAAATAAGCGCAACTAGGCATGGTGCTGATCAATCCTATGAAGTTTCATGAAAATCCAACCAAAGCTTTTGAAGAAACCGCGCGAACAAAATGTCAAAGTCCCATAACTCTGCAGAAAATTATGGGACCGGAAAATGAATAAAATTTGCGCAACTAGGCACTGTGCTGATCAATTCTATGAAGTTTCACGAAAATCCGACAAAAGCTTTTGGAGAAACCGCACGGACAAATTAAAATCTGACGGACAGACGGACTGACGTACTGACGTACGGACGCCACGCACATAAACAAAAATACTGGGGGAGATATAATGAACCTCAGACAGAATCGACTCAGCTTCAGATCTTGATGCATTAAAGATTTGTGTGATGTTTCATCAATATCCGTTCATTATTTTCCGAGAAAATGGCAGTCAAACAAAATGTTGACAGATGAAAGGACGGACGGACGAACGGATGGATGGACAGGTCCAATATACGATCAACTTTGTTAGCTTAATGGATTTGGTATTGGGTGTAAATGGATTAACCATCTCCCTGTTGAATATTCATAACAGAAATAATGACACCATGAATATTTATGAGCCAAAAATATTTTAAAGCATTATTAACAAATGAATTTTTGATTGTGTCAGATCTATATACATGTAATTCCATATAAGCAAACAGAGTAAGACTGATCAGATGGCTCCTATAGGAGATATCTGTGATCTGGGTCTACTCCGTTTGCAAAGGCGTGAAAACGCATTTATGTGAAGGAAAGGGTTAATGTCTACCACTCACCTGTCTGTAGACAAATAGCTGAAATGAAAAGAGCACAAGAGCATAACTCTGATGGTCTCTTTCTATAATAACAGAGGTCGATATGAAACAGGGTTGGCAACACGCACAATGTTTTAAAATAGATAATAATAGTACAACATGTCTGAAATATACATTACTGTCGTTACATGCCTAATCTAACGGGTTTACATAATTGCTTTCCATTTGATACAAAATAGTCATTCCTTTCTATAATACACGCTTGTGATACAGAAAGCACCATATATAAGAGTGTTTAAAACAATGCTGAATAATATATATTATGATGTCAAAGTATGGTGAAAGTCTTAAACTGTGTCATTAAAGATATGACAAAACACAATCAGAAGAAGTCACTCATCCAACATTGCCAGAAACAACATCGATTATAATTATATACATCTACTAACTAATATATAACAAAACCTTTATTCTCTTCAAGCAAAACCATTGAACTCATCGGGTCACAGCACAATGTTATAATTTACTCACCGATACTAGATAACCGATACTAGATAAAAAATAGTATGTAAATATATTATTTACAGACAGATATCAATCTTTATTGTCTTTGATAACGAATATCACCATTTTAGAATTATGAATTATACTTAATTAAATATAATACCATTGTCGGATACGCACAGCTGATGTATTCCGTACCCTGCACTCATCATCAGATGGGATACAGAGAAATAAACGAAGTCAAACGTGGGTACACAACGATGGTGAATTACATGCACGTATTGTCGTATACAACTTCATATAAATTCCCAAATAAGCATCCGTAAATAATATCCTTTCTCGGTAAAGTCAGGTCATCCTTATTCCTTAAGTATAAAATTTACACTTACCTAAAACTATGGCGATGACCACGATTGCTCGAATCATGACCTGCCTTGCAGCGTTACACCTTTCCCTGCTAAGAAATAATCAACTAAATATGGCGTACTATACACGAAATTCATATCCTTATTTTTTCAATTTTCGTCAAGTCATGTTATTGTTATAATCATGCTTGTCGATCTGCACCTAGATATCACAGTTAGTGAACTTAGTTTGGACCCTGACTATTTTAAACGAGAATGAAACGTTAACGCTTCAATATCCATATAAGAATTAATGACATCATGAATATAAACTTTTCAAGGGAATGTTTTCCGCTTCAAAGACAAATGCTGTATTATGTCAAAGCAAACCGGCCCAGTCCAGAAAAGTTATTCGCAATTTTATACGACTTTTCAAGTTTTCAGACAGTGCATCGCTGAAGCCATTGCGTGACTTCCTAATACTGCACTGATGTAACCGGGAAAACCATAAAAGGGGAAGTTACTCTGCACGCTGTTGGTAATTTGACAAGCGGGAATATTTGAATGTTGAATTTCGGTCTAGATAGTTACTTCCCCTAATGGGTTTTCCCTGGCTGCATAGGTCAACTATCATTTCCTTAAACATACATTTGACAAATAGTTTTGCTAATTATCTTTAGAAAAATTGTTGGTATAAAATGATGTACATAAGTCATTTTTATAACATGTAATATTAATTAATTACCCCGGCACATTTTGGGGTCTACCAGGCGTCTTGGAAGTGATGTTTATTATATATCATATGGGGCTATTTTTCCGTACACACATGTGTTTGTGATTTATTGATAGAATTTCACATTCCTGTTTTGAAATGAAGTGAAATAGCATTTCATGTATATATATAATTTTAAAACAATGTGAAAAGATTTCCATTTATTAACAAAATATGAATTGTAAAGAAAATAATTAGTTTCATCGAAAGATATTACAGTGTCACTAAGCAATAGTAAGAAAACTAAAGACTTTATTTTAGATAATATTGTAGTGTCACCCTTTCACGTTGATTCTTTTATTTGACGTTATTGAGGTGTTTTCGCCTTTAGTTGACAAACACATCCTCCAGATGTACATTCCTGGTCTGAAATTTCAACTAGGACGCATGCATTATCTGCCTAATTATTGGAGTATATGTTTACTTAGAAAGGAGTTGCACTCTAACCGTCACCTTTAAATATCCTTGCATTCATGTAATATCCATGTTTGTTGGGCAACGATTCAAAGTTTCAAAGTCACTTAGCATCTTTTACTATTCCACCATAAACGATACTTAATTAGCTCGACCATTTTTTTTAGGAATGGAGCAATATGACGTCAGTCAGGTACAGTTGATTCTAGAATGCACAGCGTCTGTATTCCTCACAGAACCAGATCTAGATATATTTCAATTATAAAATAAAGCCACTTGGAGATAAAAAGCCAGTCGAATAGATTAATGCTTTACATGTCTCCGCCATAATTGTAATATTGTTCATACATAATTATGGTTTGATTGGCATTTTTATATGCAATGTTTATCTGTAAAGTTTGATCCGCTGCTTTGGAGTGACGGACCGTCACTTATTTTGTTAACGGATTTGACGAAATCTGTGGAAATTACAGGAATATATAAACCCTGATTCAGTCTCATTCGGGAACTCTTGAGCAAATAATTTTTACTGAAGCTTCTTTTACATTTTCTCTTCTAAAGGACAAATTAGCATTTTGAGTAGGTTTTCCAATTATGTTTATTTTGCAAATTTCTAAGAACTTTACCGTTATAACTTCGCTTTGAATATAAACCATCTAGATCTAGCTCTATTTTACCATCCCCCGGTGCTCTGTATGTTGGTTTGTTTGTTGGTTGGTCAGTTTGGTCCCAACTTTAACGTTGGCGATACTTTTGTAGCCATTACACATACATACCGGTTCTTCGAACTTGGCATGCATGTGTAACTTATGGAGGCGAACATTTTTAGGGGTGACTTAATAAGGTCAATGTCACACATCAAGGTCAAAGGTCAAATCGGGGGTGGGGAAGATAGTGTTTTACAAACATATCTTGTTAGAATTTTTTATATAGAGAGAATTATTCAATCATAGCACTGACCAGTCTTGTTTACTGAATGCCCTTTGAAGTGCATTGTTTCTATTCTAACCTTCATGTGTTAAAACTGTGTTTCGGTAGATTTGTGTCGAATGGAGAAAGAAAAGAACTGTGATAATACTCATTTGCTGATTTAGTGCTTACCCGTGATGCCTTTGTTAATCTAGACACTTACAGATCTACTTATTTATCAATTTAACAGAGCCCGCTATAGTTTAACCCTTTCCCTCATATAAACGTATTTTACGCATTTGCTAACAGAGTAGACCCAGATCAGACGGCTTCTATAAGAGCCGTCTGATCTGGGTCTACTTTTTTACTTGTGATATAATATAGATCTGAATGTACAGTTTCTGCCTGTCAGAGTCAAAAGTCCTGTGTTCCCATGACATTATAAAAATCTATTTGATATTCATGATGTCATTATTTCTTGCATGAATATTGACCAGGGAACTGGTTAAAGCCCTAAATTTCACACTTGAACCTTTCTAACCAAGAGGTCACCGGATAAGATAGAAAAGAAGAAGGAAAGGTAGAAAAGGAAGAAAGGAACAATGACCATTATTATTTCTGACAATTGTATAGTCGTCCTATGTGTTAGAGTAGATGGTCAGTAGAAGGAAAATAGATTAAATGATAGAGAGAATGAAGAATAGAAGAATAATAAGTTATATCCATGGTCCATCCTGATTATTCACATACTGTAGTGCACAGCAATATATTACGCACAATCAAATTTGAATAGGTATCTCAAGCAAATTAGCAATCAGCAAGATTTGTATGAAGAGAATAAACATTAAAACAATATTTTATTATAAAATGTGAATATTTAAAATTAGTACTGTTGACACCGCCAAGTCTGAAATATAACTACAGTAACTGTCACTGGTATGTCGTTAACGGAATTTAATTTACTGGGTAATGATAAGCACATTTTTGCATTTTAGAATCAAACAAAACCGAAAATACAGTAGAACCTGTCCTAAGCGGCCATTCATTTATTGAACATAAGAGTATTAAAACTGGTGGTTGCATAATGCTCCTACAGGAGTTATCTGCATTACTTTGACCTGCATTAAGCTACCACCTGCCTTACAGACCCATAATTAGACCTTTTTCTGATTGCCGCGTTTAAGACAGTATTTACTGTATGCATGGCACATACTTTTAGGCATCTTACCTAAAAAAGAACATTTGCAAGTCCTACACGATTCACTATCGTCTCTCTTTGAAAGTTCCTGTGATACGAAACCCTTTGTTTGACTATTGACTGTAAAAGTCAGAACTTATCATAAACATTATATTACACTTGTAAAACGTGTCCGCCCCGTAGACTTCTGTTACAAGAAAATAAACAGTTCAGCAATAAAACTTTTGTACCAGTCTTCACATTACAAACTGATGGAGGTGTAAGTTCGAAACTATCGTACCTACAATCAGTGATGTGCATGTTATGATGACATTTGCAAACAGTTAGTATCCAGATGAGAAGTCAAGTAACTCGTCATCTTGTTAAGATCCAAATGATCGACACTCTGAACATGATATTGTAAAGAAATGAACGCAAAAGAACTACATGTATAAATAAATGAGGGGACATTACAGAACAACAGATAAATGTGCGCTCTGAAAAACTAAAACCGTCCATCATTTCTCCGCCAAACCCTATGTTGTGACCACTCTTTAGAATCATAATATAAGGTTTGGTGGAGAAATAAAGAAGTTATTCTTGAAAGTGTTTTAATTTACGCATCTTATCTGGACCTCTGTACAATTAGCTTATGCATATTAAAGAATGTACATTGTAGTTACAGTAGTTATGCAACAAGCCATCGACTTTCTCTTTTCTCACAGCTGTTCCCTGACCTAGTATTGAATTGTCTTCAAATTATTGTTCGCCGTGTATGTTTACTTTGTACTGTCATAGTCTGTTTAGAACATCTATATGATTGATACTAACATTCAGTGTAATGGAATAAAACTGATATGTAGCGATACGAATTTAAAAAGACGTACATCCTTGCCACTTGCTTTTAATCCGGGATTTCTCTTTTCAAACAATTTCCAATTTGTAACTTATCCAGATTGTTACCTGAATACATTCCGAACTCTGGCTCGATGATGCTTTTCAATCAAGGGATGTAAATAAAATGATGGACATATTTGACTAACTAAACCAATCGCTATTCAATTAATTAAGTTTTAACCGTCGTTCTTGTCCTATTGTAATAGTGTGTGCCGTGTGGTAATAATTCATAATGTTACAAATATTTCAAAATAAAATAAAAATGCTAAACGTCATTAAATCCATGAAGCACATTACAATAACTGCTAAGAGGTGATTGTGTGAATACAATAAACAATGCTGCTAATTTAAAAAGTAGAAGCCAATACATGTATTAAATTTATTTGAATTAAAACGAATGTCTTAAATCATAACAGCGGTGTAAACTGTCAGTTCATGCAGATTGATCGCTAATATTCACTGATAATACCTTGATATCTCTTCTTCAGGAAAAAGGCTATGCCTGTAACTCCCGAAATTGTTTGAATTCAATAACTTTTAAAAGTTCAGAAGTTTAATAGTGTTTGGAAGAGTTCCTCTTTATCGAAGTATTTTTGAAACCTTACTTGTGAATAGTTGTGACTTGGCTAAACAAATGTTGCAGGCCATACTTTAGATCAAGGTAGTGTTGGGTGAGTATAGAAAAAAAAGTGGTTCCAAGAGTTTCACGTAGGCCTACTTTTGATAAGCTTTTCAAATGCCAGTGGCCATGTAAATGGACTATAGATTTAGTGAACAAAATTTCACACATGCACCAAATCAATAAACGTTTAATGAAGCCTGAATCCAATTAATTTGATTTGTAATTGAGTTAAACATATACCATACTGTAACAGTGAATCTCTAAGGTGTTTTTTTTATGTTAATGGCCTCTACAAAAACTTACTTTCCGTTTGTTGTTAAGCTACATTTATGCAATTACACAGCAACTTTGTTCTTACTTTACTTCTGTAGTTTCAGCGACTTCAAGTTCTTAGTGTGTGGAGAGAACGAAAAGGGTTAAGTTAGTGCAGTAGTTCTAACCTGTCAAAAATGTCTAATTATGGGAAGATGGTAGCTTAATGCATGTCAAAAGTAATGTAGAAAGCTCCAATAGGAATTTTCTGCATTACTTTTGCCATCCTATACTTTAGAAGTAACCACCTGTTTTAACCCAAAATTTCCACGTAGGCTATTTTTAGACCTAACCTCTTTGATTAAATCTACCAAAAAGGAGCTTTAACTAGAGAAAAGGAAATTTTCAGAATTGTGTAGTTTTTAAACCATTGTTATAAATAGAGCATTTGCTCCTGTGGAGCAAATGCTCTATTTATCACAACGGTTTCATAAAATGACATACAGAAGCGTCAAAAGGCGTCAATATGCAGGAATGGGTTAAGACGCCTTTGATCAATAAATGAATGGCCGCTTAGGACAGGTTAGAACCTGTATGCAACTATGCATACAGAGGAATGTAGTGTTGATGGACAATGTGGTTGTATCGATCAACAGCTATAGATGAACTGGAATTACTGACTGACATGAACTATATTCAGCTTAAACTGAAGAATAGAAGAACTGATGAGGATTTGGGTAAAATAGACAGTAGAAGATAATCCATTCAGAAAGGAAATGGCTGAGTGTTTTAATCACCTGAACTGAAGGTCACAGTCCTGTTGTCTCTTAACCGGGACATTTATCAGTAGTTTTACAGTATTTATTTAGAGCATCCACGAAACATAACCACATACGAATGTGTGACAACATACTTACAGCTAATCTGAGTAAAACTTGATCTAGATCTATATGAATTTCCCAAAGGAGTGTTGATGTACAAACGATTTTAGATAGCATATGTCTAACAAAACAGCAACATCAGAATTGACGTAATGCGATGACGTCAGGAATTGGTCCGTAGCGCGCATTCATAAGTAAAATATTTTTTTAGACTGAAGAGTTAGTCTACCCCGCCTTGCCTACTTTATTTCTTTCTAAATACCAACATGAGACACTGCCTCTCAAAGGCTCAAATCTAACTAATCAAAAACTTGTGAACGAACTCAGACGTCACTCAACTAAAAAGTTTTATAAGCATGGAACCTGGTGTAGGCCCATGGGTGGAACGAGTCAAGTAGGCCTATTCGCGTTCCGATTTAAAGTGTATGATTAAAATAGAAATCATTTTCTTCTTTTTTTTAAATAGACCCAGGTCTAAATTTATCTAAATTTTAATACGTTTTGTGACGAGTGCCAGGCGCGTAGCTAGCGATACGCACGTTCGTAGATCTAACATTCATTTGAAAAGTGAAAACATTACTATAAGTACAAAAACGAGTCAAGCAAAATGGTCAAAATGGAACCAAAATGGAAGACGAATGGGGTAGATTTTGGTAAACGTTGTCTTGTCATGTAAGCTTTAACACATTTCATCTTATTGACACCTTTTGTAAAAGTCATCTTTTGAAACCATTGTGATAAATAGAGCATTTGCTCCTATAGAAGCAAATGCTCTATTTATCACAATGGTTTCAAAACCCACACAATTCTAAAAATTCCCCGGGGGACCATGCCCCCGGAGCCCTATAGCGACGGTGCGTACATTACATTTGGATTCAGCTACACTGCTGAGTGCCATGTAGGCCTAAGTA
Organism: Azorinus chamasolen; assembly: GCA_963576725.1. Classification (NCBI taxonomy): domain Eukaryota; kingdom Metazoa; phylum Mollusca; class Bivalvia; order Cardiida; family Solecurtidae; genus Azorinus; species Azorinus chamasolen. The sequence continues at coordinate 62,095,489 of OY755236.1, read as the reverse complement.
AAATCATAGATCTACAACTTTGAATAGTCCATCGAAAGCATTGAATCTCCCATTTTGGTTTCAGAACTTTAAAATAGCTTCTCCTCGAAACACTAGGCCCCTACGGGTCTGAGCGGGTATTTTTCTTTATAAGAACACCTGGTTACATGTAAATGCAATATATGCAAGTTATTAACAAAAAAGATCTAGATATATCTAGATCTAGTGTGAATTTTTAAATGAACTAAACTGGCATTTTAAAGCTGACGTGCATGGCTGCTTAATTAATACAGAAGGAATATCTCTTTCTGTATAACTTTGGTTCTGCCTTCAGCTATATAGTCTAGGGCCTACTACTTGTGTTGGTGTATGTGTGTGTGTGTGTGTGTGGGGGGGGGGGGTCTTAAAAGAACTAGACAATGATTAGATTTCTTTTGAGTGGACTGGTTCTTAGAAATATCAGTGGACTGCATCTGCAGTTATGAGTTTTAATTTACAATCAGATGGCCTACAAGTTCCTATGACATAGGGCTCATTTAAGCACACTTGAATTAATGACCAATGCATGCTTCACGTCGCCAAAGGGAAGTTGTATGCAGCAGATGTTATGTTTGACGCAAACTAAACTAGTTATATAGACTGACCAGACTGTACCAATTTGATTTGATCTGCGAGGCACTCTACCATACAGATAATACATGTAGTTAGATTGCCTTGATTTTTTTTCTTTTTCATAACATTCGATATTTTGGGCAAATCAAAGATGCATAACGGTTTCCTGTGTGTGTTTTTCTTGATTATGTTAGTTCCTGTGGTATTCAGTGGACAGTGTCGAACCACGTAAGTATCTCCTGCCCTAGATCAGTTTAATGAAAAGATTTCGTTTCGTCTTACCCTCGATCTCTCATCATCATTATCATTGTCATCAACATCACCACCAACAGCAGCAGCAGTAGCAGCAATATGAATAGGCATAACCAGGATTGTTTGTCTATCTAGGAAATCATCCACATGTATATTTACCAAGCTATTTCCGATACAATTCAAATTGGTTTGACTGAGAAATTAAAAATTAGGACTTTAGATAGATCAATAGATCTACGCCTCTTATATCTAATGTATTGTCGACAACATCTTCCCGTTCACAGTTTTTTTAATTTTATTTTTCACATATTTTCAGGAGCCAATGTGCATGTGGTGAAATCTGTTTTGGAAGCTCAAACGATGTGTGTGGATCTGGAGAGAGCTGTATGTGTACAAGAGGTATGATCAACACCAGATTCTCACAGTCAGTTATATTATGTACGATTGAACTATTTTGACACCAAGTAAGTTTCGTCTGCAAACAATGTCGTCTGCTTTAAGTGTCAGAATGGACTTTCTTTCAATATGTTTTTTCTAAATTGTAAATGGAATGTCAAACAGTTTGGATCTTGATGAGACAGCACGAAATAAACGCGGAAACTTCCTACCATATTGACCCTTTCCTCCATAAATACTCCTTTCTACGCCTCTGTAAATGTCACCTGTTGAAACCGTTGTGATGAATAGAACATTTGCTCCTATAGGAGCAAATGCTGTATTTATCACAATGTTTTCAAATTACAAAATTCTAACATTTTCCTTGTCTCTAGTTAATGCTCCTTTTGGGTAGATTTATTCAAAGTGGCTGGATCTAAAATAGCCTATGGAGGAATGGGTTAAGCCATTGCCTGTCTTAACCCTTAATCTGATTAATTTGTAAACAGAGTATACCCAGATCAACGGCTAATGTCTGGCTCTACTCACTTTGCTTATGGAGTAATAGAGATCTCGTTATACAGTTTTTGTAAGAGTAAAAATTTCCGTGCATGTGTCATTATAAAACATCATCCAATTAATATTCATGACGTCATTATTTTTCTTACATATATATATTCATCAGGTAAATGATTACAAAATAATTCTTAAATTTCATCAGTTACTCTTTCACCGCCGATGTCGCCAAAATGCACCACGGCAAACAGTGCAGTCCCAGATTGGACGCCGCCTTTTCAAGGTGACGTCTGTCGTCTGATCAGGGACTTCGCTTTAATTCCATGGCTGCGGTTTATTCCATTTACATTTTTATACATTTATCCAAGTTCTTCATTTTATTAAAATGTTTTTAGCGAAATTGAATTGCAGACTGCACGTTGAAATTTGGCGCTGAAAGGGTTAAAGGGTTAACAACTCCTTCTTTTTGTGTGATGGTTACAAGGATATTTAACCCTTGACCCCACGAATATTTATGTAAGATATAATGACATCATGGGTATTTCGTATCTGATTTGTTTTATTGTAAGTTTGTTGTTTTCCGAGTGTCTCATTCTCCCATTTTTCCGAGTGTCTCATTCTCCACATAACTCTTCAAGCGTTCATTTACCTTGATATTTGTCTTAACCCTAATGCACATTTATGTGAGTTGGTCATATCTTGAATATTCATTAACCTATTTTTTTTATAATATATAAATTTCAAGGGAATGTTTTGCTTTGACAATAACTGTAGGATCAGACCTATATAATTCCATAAGCAGACAAAGAAGACTCTGATCAGGCGTCTCTTGTAGTACTGTTTGCAAAGGTGCAAAAATGCGTTTATATGAGGGAAAGGGTTAACTGTTTGCACGCTAAGTAATTGTTGTCTGCAAAAATAGTCTCCCATAATTCTGATACTTCCTTTTCGTAATTGTGATACATGTACGTACTTTTCTTTATCGTAATTCTGACACTTACATTTCCTTTTCGTAATTCTGATACTTACTTCTCCTTTTTATTTACATCCTTTCAAAAATGCAAGTAGAGTGTCAAGAAATTTAGATTTTGATGGAACGTCAAAATTACTAGGTCACCTACAGTGAACCGGTCATTAACAGCACGTGTCAATAGTGTCAATTGTTTGCATATACATATATAGGAAAATACAAACAAATCGCAACTAACGCGTAAAGAATTGACAAATTCATTTTACATTCAATTGTCGTCCATTGAAAAACCATTCGTTTGTGTTTTAACCCTTACTCTGGTGTCCGCGACCTGGTTCCATGCTTATTAAACTTTTTAGTTGAGTCTGAGTTCGTTCTAAAGTTTTTGATTGGTCAGATTTGAGCCTCTGGCTCAAATCTGGCCAATCAAAAGCTTTAGAACGAACTCAGACTCAACTAAATTGGTTTATAAGCATGGACCTAAGCTCGTATTTGCAAGCAGTTTGGACATCCAGATGAGACGCCGAGTGACTCGGCTTCGCATCAGGATCCAAACTGTTTGGCACTCGGTCAATAGTTTGCTCAACGCTTTATCGAATCTGGCGTAGTCAAACTTGAACAGATCTAAATTTGAGCAGACAGCTTTTTTTTACAGCGGGATGAGAGTATATTAATGTCAACTTGTTTTTTCTCTATACAGGCTGTGCAGTGGGCAACATATTCATACCAGTAGGGTCACGCAAGAACGCTTATTGCAACAGCTGCAACTGTATGGCAGGCCCTGCTTCAAGCGGTACCATTCCCGCGGTTAGTTTAGTTACATCCTTTCTCTCAAATTGTCTGTCTTTTATTCTCGTCAATAATTGATATTTACAGTAAAACCCCTCTAAAGCGACCACTAAATGAATAAACATGGGTATCTTTAAAAGTTGACGGTTGATGTAGGACATAAGTAATCCATTAATGCCAAATGCATGACGGAAGTAATGCATAAAGGTCTCACAGACGCTTTACTATAAGCTCATAGTAACTTTCACCCTGCCCTTTTCCACCTGCATTTAAGGCCCGTGCTAACAATTCACTGTGGTAGTCGTTTTAAGCGCTTTTAACTGTATTTCAATCGTATTTCAGCCGTGGTTTTGTCCTGACTTTTACCTTGTATCTAAAAAATCATCGACGTGACTTTGGGGTCTTAAAACCTTGATTTTACATTGCGTCTGAATAGTGCTTGATGTTACCTTTACAACTGGAAAGGCAGTGATTTTGCAAACATAAGTTTACTCTCAAAAGAAATAAATGTTCACGAACACGCTTGCTTGATTTTAAGCATGAACCAGCCTTTTAGGAGCTGCGCACCTTGAGAACGTTGTCTGAGGAGTTTCGAGTGTGGGAAAGTGTTTGAGAAGTCAAGCCCTTCTGAGCTTGAGTCCGAGTCCGATTGGTCAAGTGTATAATTTGAATTCATTTTGTTGTTTTATTAAAAATGGGTAATTTACTGTGAGGACTGAAGTTATATAGTGTTGAACGGGGGCAGTTAAAGCGATCCAGATAGATGGCAGATGTAGCTTAATGGAAGACCCCCACCCCACCCCCCACCCCCGAAATATTGCTTTGCAAAAAGAAGTAACTTGTTTATATTCCCCTTGGTTTACCCTTTTACCCGACAGAGACAACTTTCAACAACTTTGAAAACAAAGTAGATCCAGATCAGACGACTCCTATATACAGGGTATACTCCGCTTGCTTATGGGATTTTATAAAACCCATTCTACAGTTTATGTTACGGCCAAAAATGATAATGTGACATTTATGAAGTGATAGTCATTGTACAAATATTAGTGAAGAAAAGGGTGAAAGCGGCTGTATTACAGCATGAAGTAAATTCTTCGTGATTACAGATACAAGCCAATTGAATATCTCCAAGGATCATTATTAATAGTACGGTATATTGATAACAGATGACAAATAAACAATTGCAATATGTCTGTGCAGCACCCCCCCCCCCCCCCCTCCCCCGGGACATTCAATTTAGTATAAATATCGGTCTTGGAGACAGGTGCCAGCTTAATTCAGGATGAAAGTCATGCAGAAAGCTCCTCCAGGAGCGTCCTGCATATGTTTCACTCTGCATTAAGCAGCCGCCTGCCTAAAAGTGTCGAAATTCTTTGTAACCGGGTGTTCTTATAAAGAAACATACCCGCTCAGACCCGGGTCGCCAGGTTCGCAGTCATACACTCTACCACGTCGCCATAAAAGCGCGCTTGTACAGCAAGGCCGTACAAGTGATGATAAACCTACACACTGTGACATACTCCCCCAGCAAGTTGAAATTCGTCCCGAATTTCCGTGGGTATGAGAACGACTGGGAATCGAACTCGGAGCTCATACAGTCACAGCCCACGTTGGGCGCCAAATTCTGTATTTGTGTAAATATGCCTACATTGGAACTTCCTCTCATACAGAATAAAGGACATTCGCCCAGTCACAATGTAGACCCAGACCAGTCTGCATGTTAAGATTGAAGCACTTGATCAGGGTCTTCAAGATCGGAGTCATCATTGCATCTCGGTCACGGCATCTGATCAGGGTCTACGTTGTTTGAATTATCAGCATGTGTAGTATATTTAACCGAACAAACAGCTGAGACCCTGACATGGCAGCTTGACTGTGTTTAAACTGGTTGTTAAAAATAAAATCCCTGATAACGCTTGTCTTGTGATCTGACTTATTGGAAAAGATTGAAGATGTTCTAGTTTGCTAAAAAATATATAAAGACAATATTTGGAAAAGTTAAAAAACAAATCAAGTCCCTAAACTGTCATATTTATTCCGAAATTTATTACAATATATCACAGATCAAACCTAAATCCTACGATACAAAAACAACTGGTGTATAGAAATATAAGAATAAGAGTCATTTAATCTTAAACATGCTGAATACAGTAAAACCTCGATTATTCGAATTTTCGTTATAGAAGAATTTGGACCCTTTTAGGCAGGTGGCTGCTTAATGCATGGTGAAAGTCATGCAGAAAGCTCCCAGAGGAGCTTTCTGCATGACTTTCACCATGCATTAAGCTGCCACCTGTCTTAAAGATCGATAATAATACGTATTTTAGTGTTCGAATAATCGAAGTTTTACTGTATTTTTGATCTGAGAGGAAATATCTTCGTAACTATTTACTCTGTGAATATTCATGTCAGAAATAATGAGATCATAAATATTAATTAATTGTTATAATACCACATGGACACAGAAATGTTTGGCCATAGCAGAAATTGTAGAATCATATCTATATTATATCATAAGCAAACCGAGCAGACCTTGATCAGACGGATCCTATAGAAGTCGTCTGATCTGGATCTACTCTGTAAAGGTGTATAAAGGTATATTTATGGAGTAAAGGGTCAATCAGATTTCAACACCGACTTTCTTTCATTTGTTTTCAAAGATGCAATCAGCATGTCAAACAGTACCGATCCTGATGGGATGCTGAATTAATAGGCGTCTCATCTGGATCCAAACTGTTTACAAATGTAATACATGTACTGAAAAAACACTAGAAACTAGAACAATCACTAAAGGTGATGAATACCCCCGCACGGCAGCCTTGATTGCAAATCAAAGTTTGTGACAGGACCACATGACAAAAATACTCAAAGTTCAAGTAGAAAAAATTCTGTAATGCTTGCCACTAAACACATGAAAATTGTGTCTTGCACATGTATTAATCATGGTTATTATGTATATCAAATATATATTCAACAAGAGATGTTTGTAAAACATGTATACCCCCCAGACCCCCTGACCTTTGATCTAGTGACCTCATCTATAGAGGACATCTAGCGGTCATGACTAATCACCACAGCAACTATAAAAATCCTAAGCCAAACCACTGATCATTTATTGATCTGAAAACATTTCACAAGTTAAGGTCATGGTGACCTTGACCTTTGACCTCAACAACTATAGGGGTCATCTAGTGGTCACGGCCAATTACCACAGCAAGTTTGAAGATCCCGAACCAAACCATTGAGCAGTTATTAATTGGAAACCATTTTATCAGTTAAGGTCATGATGACCTTGACCTTTGACCTAGTGACCTCAAAATCAATAGGGGTCATCTAGTTGGCATGACCAACCACCACAGCAAGTTTGAAGATCCTAAGCCAAACCCTTGAGCAGTTATTGATTGGAATCCATTTCACCAGTTAAGGTCATGGTGACCTTGACCTTTGACCTAGTGACCTCAAAAACAATAGGGGTTATTTATTGATTATGACCAACCACCACAGCAAGTTTGAAGATCCTAAGCCAAACCCTTGAGCAGTTATTCATCGGAAACTATTTCACCAGTTAAGGTCATGGTGACCTTGACCTTTGACCTAGTGACCTAAAAAATAACAGAGCTCATCTAGTTGTCATGACCAACCACCTAAGCCAATTTGAAGATCCTAAGCCAAACCCTTGAGCAGTTATTGATCACAAACCATTTTACAAGTTAAGGTCATTGTGACCTTGACCTTTGACCTCGTGACCTAAAAAAGAACAGGGCTCATCTAGTTGTCATGACCAACTACCGCAGCAAATTTGAAGATTCTAAGCCAAACCCTTGAGCAGTTATTGATCGGAAACCATTTCACCAGTTAAGAGCATGGTGACCTTGACCTTTGACCTAGTGACCTAAAAAACAATAGGGGTCATCTAGTGGTCATTGCCAACTACCACAGCAAATTTGAAGATCCTAAGCCAAACCCTTGAGCAGTTATTGATCCCAAACCATTTAACCAGTTAAGAGCATGGTGACCTTGACCTTTAACCTAGTGACCGAAAAAACAATAGGACTCAACTAGTTGTCATGACCAACCACCTAAGCAAATTTGAAGATCCTAAGTCAAACCCTTGAGCAGTTATTGATCAGAAACCATTTTACAAGTTAAGGTCATGGTGACCTTGACCTTTGACCTAGTGACCTCAAAAACAATAGGGGTCATTCAGTGGTCATGACCAACTACCACAGCAAGTTTGAAGATTCTAAGCTAAACCCTTCAGCAGTTATTGATCGGAAACCATTTAACCAGTTAAGGTCATGGTGACCTTGACCTTTGACCTAGTAACCTCAAAATCAATAGGGGTCATCTAGTGGTCATGACCAACCACCACAGCAAGTTTGAAGATCCCAAGCCAAACCCTTGAGCAGTTATTGATCGGAAACTATTTTACCATTTTAGGTCATGGTGACCTTGACCTTTGACCTAGTGACCTCAAAAACAATAGGGATCATCTACTTGTCATGACCAACCACCACAGCAAGTTTGAAGATTCTAGGCCAAGTCGTTTATTAGTTATCATTCGGAAACCATCGATCTACCGACCGACCGACCGACCGACATGTGCAAAGCAATATACCCCCATTTTTTCAAAAGGGGGGTATAATAACTTTAAAAACTTAAGGAAGTGCAATGGCCAGTGGTAAACACATGAAAATTGCATCTTGCACATCTACCATTCGTGGTTATTATGTATATCATATATAAATTCAATAACTTTAAAACTGAAGTTCAATAACTTTAAAACTGAAGGAGAAGTTTGCGACACCAACTCCCGATATTTCAATCAAAAATGACAAAAAAATACTCAAAGTTCAAGGTGAGATAATTCTGCAATGCCCAGCGCTAAATGGGAGAAAATTATGTCTTGCACATCTACCAGCCAAGGTTATTATGTATACCAAATCTAAACTGAATAACTTTAAGATTGAAGGAGGAGTTTGCGACACCATCTACTCGTGTTTCATGCAAAAATGACAAAAAAATCAAAGTTCAGGAGGAGATAATCCTGCAATGGCCAGCAGTAAACACATGAAAACTGTGTCTTGCTCATCTACCATTTGTGGTCATTATGTATATCAAATATAAATCCAGTAACTTTAAAACAGAAAGAGGAGTTCACAACACCAACTACCCATGTTCAAATGCAGACATGACCGACAGGGTGATTCCAATATAACCACACAAACTTGTTTGAACGGGTATAGTTATAATAAATCTGACTCTACAGTTTCTGCCAATACCAGAACAGCCTATGTACATTATGCCATCTTAAAATTTCAGCTTATAAATATTCATGATATTATTATAGCTTACATATATATTCAACTGGGAAATAGTTAACCCTTTCCCTGTTCACTATTAAGAAACTAGAACTATCACTAAAGGTGATGAATACCCCCACATGGCAGCTTTGATTGCGAATCCAAGTTTGTGACACCAGCTATCCATGTAACAGGACTAAAACACATAAATACTTAATGTTAAAGGAGAGGTAATTCTATAATGCTTGCAACAAACAACATATGAAAACTTTAAAAATTAAGGAGGATTTGTGACACGAAATCCCCATGTTTCATGCCAAAATGAAAATGTTCGCGCTGGTCCGATTTTGCAGAATGACACTGGTTCTTTTTCCATTTCAAGGCCAGGTATTAAGTTCAAGGTCACAGAGACCTGAATATCTACTACCCAATATGTATTGACACAACAGATTTTGTAATGCTAGATAATAGAGAATAGGATATATGCTCCGGACAAGACCTGAAATTTGTGTCTTGCACATCTACTACTCCTGAGTAACATTTATGCCAAGTATCAAGTAAATCAGGTTGAAAGTGAAGGAGGAGTTCAAAGTACAAGATTTTGCCTGCCAATTTTAAGACCAATTTCAAGGCCAAAGGTCAAGGTCACAGAGACCTGAAATTTGTGTCTTGCACATCTACTACTCCTGAGTAATATTTATGCCAAGTATCAAGTGAATCAGGTTGAAATTGAAGGAGGAGTTCAAAGTACAAGATTTTGCCTGCCAATTTCAAGACCAATTTCAAGGCCAAAGGTCAGGGTCAAGGTCACAGAGACCTGAAATTTGTGTCTTGCACATCTACTACTCCTGAGTAACAGTTATGCCAAGTATCAAGTAAATCAGGTTGAAAGTGAAGGAGGAGTTCAAAGTACAAGATTTTGCCTGCCAATTTCAAGACCAATTTCAAGGCCAAAGGTCAAGGTCACAGAGATTTGAAATTTGTGTCTTGCACATCTACTACTCCTGAGTAACATTTATGCCAAGTATCAAGTGAATCAGGTTGAAAGTGAAGGAGGAGTTCAAAGTACAAGATTTTGCCTGCCAATTTCAAGACCAATTTCAAGGCCAAAGGTCAAGGTCACAGAGACCTGAAATGTGTGTCTTGCACATATACTACTCTTGAGTAACATTTATGCCAAGTATCAAGTGAATCAGGTTGAAGTTGAAGGAGGAGTTCAAAGTACAAGATTTTGCCTGCCAATTTCAAGACCAATTTCAAGGCCAAAGGTCAAGGTCAAGGTCACAGAGACCTGAAATTTGTGTCTTGCACATCTACTACTCCTGAGTAACATTTATGCCAAGTATCAAGTGAATCAGGTTGAAAGTGAAGGAGGAGTTCAAAGTACAAGATATGCCTGCCAATTTCAAGGCCAAAGGTCAAGGTCACAGAGACCTGAAAATTTGTGTCTTGCACATCTACTACTCCTGAGTAACATTTATGCCAAGTATCAAGTGAATCAGGTTGAAAGTGAAGGAGGAGTTGAAAGTACAAGATTTTGCCTGCCAATTTGAAGACCAATTTCAAGGCCAAAGGTCAAGGTCAAGGTCACAGAGACCTGAAATGTGTCTTACACATCTACTACTCCTGAGTAACATTTATGCCAAGTATCAAGTGAATCAGGTTGAAAGTGAAGGAGGAGTTGAAAGTACAAGATTTTGCCTGCCAATTTGAAGACCAATTTCAAGGCCAAAGGTCAAGGTCAAGGTCACAGAGACCTGAAAATTTGTGTCTTGCACATCTACTACACCTGAGTAACATTTATGCCAAGTATCAAATGAATCAGGTTGAAAGTGAAGGAGGAGTTGAAAGTACAAGATTTTGCGGACAGACAGACCGCCGACCAACCGACAGGCTGATTCCAGTATACACCCCTCAAACTCTGTTTGTGTGGGTATAATAATAACATTATGAATATTTATTAGTTGAAGTTTTATACTGTAAACTTTTCAAAGGAATTTTTTGCTTTGACAAAAACTGTATAATCATATCTATATTATGGCAAAAGCCAACTGAACAGAGCACACCATGGTCAGACGGCTCCTATACAAGCCGTCTGATCTTTGTCTACTCTGTCTGCGAATGTGTGAAAAGGCCTTTATATGAGGGAAAGGGTTAAACAACTGTTCACAAAAGTTAACATTAGTGTGTGGATAGTCATGAAATTTGCTATTTACAGTAAATGCTTACAATATAATACCATTTCTATCCTGCACATACAATAATCATATCTTTAATTCTTTGTTTATTCAGATGGGATGCATCCCAAGAAAAGAAGCTCTCAAACACATTGCAGACAGTGTAGATCTAGATCAGTCGCAGCATTAAGAAAATTAAGAAATAATGATAACATGAATATTGATAAGACCAATATTTATATCTACAGTTTCTGCCAAGGCCAACATTTCTTCACAGAAAATGAACACAAGCTTTATAAGTTGAACACAGTCATATTGAACCAAGGCAGAAAGTGTAAAATCAAATCTATATATTATGTCACAAGCAAACAGAGCAATCCAAGATCATATGGCTCCTAAATAAGCCATCTAATCTGGATCTACAATGCTTGCAACGGCATTAAAATGTGTACATATGGAGTAAAGGGTTAAGTAAGCATTACTGATACATGTACTTATAAATGGCAGATTAGCAACAAAGCTGACATGTTACTATTATGTTAGCTTATCTGGTTCTAGTGTTGGTTACAAAGGTTGAAGTGCAGCTTCTCTCTGGACAGTCCGACATCAACCATTTATTTATAACATCTTATATACTAAATAAGTAAAACACACTGCAAATAAAAGGGATCTGTGTGAGCTGCTTCCTCTGCATTATCTCCTGAATGTTTTACTTCAACTATATGCATTTGCAAACAGAGTAAACCCAAATTTGATGGCACTCATAGGAGCCGTCTGATCAGGGTCTGCTGTGTTTGCTTATGGTATAATATAGATCTGATTCTACAGTTTCTACTACGTCTAAAAATTCCTGTGTCATTTGTTCCACTCATTGCACATTGGCAATACTCTATGTGAATACACCATTTAATTTGGGCAAAATAAAGTTTGATATCTTATAACAACCTACTTGATTGTTCATCTGAGGTAGACAACCACTGCCTAATAAAAACCACCTTGTTTGATTAAATTTTTTTTACTTCTTTTTAACACTTTCCCTGTTGCTAATTCATGTAAGAAAGTATGACATCATGAATATTTATTAGCCGAATTTCTATAATGACATATATACACAGAATGTTTTGTTATAGTATAAACTGTCGAGTCAGATTGATCGTAATTCCATTAGCAAACAGAGCAGACCCTGATCAGATGACTCCTATAGGAGCCATCTGATCTGGGTCTACTCTATTGTAATGGTATGAAAAAGCTTTTATATGAAGGAAAGGGTTAAAAAGAAATGTCAAAACTGTCTGAGTGTCACATTTTGGATCCTGATGAGACAACATATTATCCAGTATCCAAACTATCTGCAAAAGTTACAAGAAACTGGTCACAGTGTTAATCTGAAAGCTTCTGCGCGAAATGACACCTACTTTGACCCTTTACTCCATGAATATTCATGTAAGAAATAACAAAATCATGAATATTAACTAGAATATTTTTTGATACAAAAACTGATGTCTGCCCGCATGTAAAAAGTCTTATAAGTCTGCAGAAAATCATTGAACCCGGAACAGGAATATAATATGCACAACTAGGCATGGTGCTGATCAATCCTATGAAGTTTCAGGAATATCCGACCAAAGTTTTTGGAGCAAACACGCGTACAAATTAAAATCCAACAGGTGAACAGATGGATAGATGGACGCCGCCAACAAAAACAATATGTTTCCCTAGTATACTGGGGGAGACATAATTAGATTAGTTGTTCTAACAGTACATGGACATGGAATTTTTGGCAATGGTACAAATTATAGACTCACATCTATATTATTTCATTTGCAAACAGAGCAGACCCTGATGAGATGGCTCTTACAGGAGCCATCTGATTTGGGTCTACTCTGTTTGCAAAGGCGTAAAAAGATGTACATGTATTTACGGAGTAAAGGGTTAATTCAATATTGATTCTGTTCAGAGTAACAAACAGTTTGGATACGAATAGGATTCAGAATCATACGTAATCTCGTCTACATCATAGGTGGCGGTGGTCTAGTGGTAACGCGCTTGACTATCAGTCCGGAGGTCCGGGGTTCGAATCCCGGTCCCACCCGGAAATTTCAGAGACGCTTTTCCGTGTCTCCCACCCGCAAATACTCTCCACCCAGGGGTTAAAATGGGTACCTGTAAGGGTCACTCGCCGGTACTGCGGCTGCATGATTGCGCCATATGTTAGCAGTGCTCAATATTGTAGGCCAATGACTCAATGACCAGGGGAGTAAATGTACAGTTGGCTGAACGGTCATTCGGACTGAAAGTAGACTATAACTAGGTACTTTTTTTTTTTTTTTTTTACATCAAGACTGTTTGCAAAAGGTAATCATAAACCAGGCTATAGTGTGCTTAAGGTCAAACACAACACTGTGAGAGAAAAAAACAGTGACAAACCCTTCAGTTTGCAACAATTGTTTAGATTAGTCTACAAGTCTTGAGTTGCTATCAGAAGAAATTTTTAATTCCTTTTGTGACCAGTCTGACCCACAAAGGGACATATCTGTCAGACGCCTGGAAAGTCTTGTCTGTCACTGGTATTGCACGGGAATAGAGTCTCTCTTGTTCCTGTAAAATATTAAACACAATATAAATATTTAAGTTACAGTCAAACCTGTTTTATGTGAACATGGACTGAGTAAACATGGGAGTCTTAAAAAGCATTTGGCTGCTTAATGCAAAGCCAACTTGACGCAGAAAGCTCCTGCATAAAACTGCCATTTGCTATAAAGACCAATAATTAGAATATATCTTTAATAATGTTTTCTTAACCTTTTCAATGCTGATTTTTCAAAATGGACTATTCCAATATTGAACAAGAGCTTCTGTGGACAGAGCGCTCCACTTTTTTTAGTGCTGGATAGTGTAGTGGAAGTCTAAGTCGGAAAAGGGAGATGAATTATCGCAAAATTATTTTTTAGGGTTACCTGCCCTTGTGAAATGGTTCCCCTTGTAATATCTTTGGCCTTTGGGACAGTTTCTGAGACATGTACCTTAACAGAAAGCTTAACAAACAATGAAAATTCAAGTTGAAAAAGAGGCATAACTATGGCAAAATTAATCTTAGGGTTACCTGCCCTTGTGAAATTGGTTCCCCTTGTGATAGTAAACATGCATACCATATTTTAACCAAATATCTTTTATGATTTCTGAGAAATGGAAAAAAAGGTTAACCAACGCCGATGCCGATGCCGATGAGAGGGTCATGACAATAGCTCCACTTTTCGAAAAAGTGGAGCTACAAATGTCAAACTCATTGTGAATATTCAGGGATGTTTTTTAAGAAAAGTGTAACATGACAAACAGTGCAGACCCTGATTAAAGGGCTCCTCTAAGAAGATGCTCATTTAGGCATTCATTATTTGCAAAGCTCTGGCTTAAATGTTATAAAACTTCAGAGTTTGAGTTCATCTTCTAATATCTGATAGGTCAGATATTGAGTATTAAAAATCTAACAATTCAGACACTTGAGAATGAACTCAGGCTCAAGCAAAAATATTTATTACTTCTGGTCAAGATACAGTATTTACTAGGGGCATAGATGCATAATGAAATGTAAATATTTTTCCACGAATAACTCCATATTTCTACACCAAATTCTATGTTGTGACTATTTTTTAGATCATCATCTCTTCAAGATGATTCTAAACAGTAGTCACAACATAGCGTTTGGTGAAGAAAAAGTCAATTTTAGTAGAGCTTATCAATGGTTCTCTTTACATAGCATCATGCATTTGAATACTTGATTCATTAATATTGTCACAATAGACATGAACTGTTTGATCAAACTAAACTCCTTTGTGACATCACATTACAGATACACTTGAAAACAAGGTTTTGTCTCAAAACTAAGTATTGACACCTATCCTGTGACATTCATAACTAACAACAATCATTACACCCAAAGACATTCAACATATTAGCCCTTTCTTCCATGAATATTCATGTAAGAAATAATGAACATTAGTTAGATAAATTTATTATAATAGCATATGGACACAGGAATTTTTAGCAGTGGCAGAAACTGTAGAATCATACTTATATTACATCATAAGCAAACAGATCAGACCCTGATCAGACCGCTCCTATAGGCAGCTGTCTGTTCTGAGTCTACTCTGTCTACAAAGGTGTAGAAAGGCATATTTATGAAGTAAAGGGTTAAAAGATTTCTGTGAAAAAGTAGATTGATAATAATCCCTTCTTTAAACCAATTTCCATCACAGGTAAAATACAATTGTGCAGTGTCACAATGGCAACTTTGGTGTCTCGCAAACTGCATATTCAAACATGGAGATATGTTGGCAATGCAACGTGGAGCCAAATGAGATACCCCAGGCTCTAGCCCTCTGCATGCTGAAGATTCAAAGTGAAATGGTCCAGCAATGTTTAACTATAGGTCCATTCAGTATAAAGGACTTAAATTCAAAGGAGGATTTTCAATGACAAACAGTACAGACCATCTAGGAGCTCTCTGATCTGGGTCAACACTGTTTCAATGAAGGAACTAGGTAAGGGTAGCATTTATGAAATCTAGGAAAATGTTTTCTTTATTTCTCTGCCCAACACTATCTTGTTGACACTTATTTAACCAAGACAGAAAGTGTAGAATCAAATCTATATTATGTCATAAACAAACAGAGCAGACCAAGATCAAACAGCTACTATAGGAGCTCTCTGAACTGGGTCTACTCTGTTTGCAAAGGCATACTTTTGAAGTATAGGGTTACATACCAACAAGTATGGGTTGACTGAGAATAGAATTAGGATAAGAGACAGCATGCCTCTTATGTACAGCTCTGAGATTAACCCTTTAATCCATAAATAAGCCTTTCAACACCTATGCAAACAGAGTAGATCCAGATCAGACGGCTCTTTCAGGAGCTATCTGATCAGGGTCTACTCTCTTTGCTTATGAAATACTTTGCTTATGAACTTATTCTACAGATGTTGTCATGATGAAAATGTCTTGTTTATAGTGCAATTACAAACATTACATTAATCAATATGCATGATGTCGTTATCTTGCACATGAATATTTATGGAGTATAGCGTTAAAAGCTGACTGAGAAATAAGAAATTTAGATATATCAATATGACTCTTATCTGCAGATGAGGTTAAAATGTTTGGGATGTACAAACAAATGTCCCACTTTGGGAAGGGGAATACAAATTTACTGGTGTTACACAGAGTCTATCAAATCTGCGGCAGTCACTCACTTCTTGCAGTTGTTGCTGTAGTGATGGATTGGTTGTCAAGACAGCTAATTGACACTCAAGATCTCTGCATACAGATCTGTAACCTGCAAATAAAATTACAGAAACATTTAATAACAAGCAAAAAATGCGGAAACCACATTAAAGCCGGACTTTTCAAATGAAAGACCTTCACCCAAGCTATCTGCATACCAAATATAAATTGTCTAGCATACCGGAATGTAGGTCAGCAGTTATAACAAAATTTTAATGACAGCCAAGTTTTCAAAATAGTGACCTTGACCTAATTATTAAAATATCTTTATATCAACTGAAAGGCCTTTACCAAAACCATCTGTATACCTAAAATCAATTGTCTAGCATTTGTAGTTCAGAAGTTACAGCAATGTTAAAGTTAGTTTAAAACGGCAAAGTTTTCGAAATAGTGACCGTGACCTGATTTCATGTATCCTTGTATCAAGTGAAAGGCCTTTACCTAAGCTATCTGCATACCAAATATGAATTGTCTAGCTTAAGTAATTCAGTTATAAGCAATATTAAAGTTTTGTAAACGATGGCACGCCAAGAAAAAGCCCGCCATCCCAACCACCTGGTTTTCACCAAACTATAAGCCGAGATTTTTCTTGAAAAATCCGGCTAAAAATTGGAGGTTTCAATGATAAAAACAGAAATCCAACAGAAATTTAGCTATGAATAAACTACATTGCCATTAAAACATTGAAGCTTTGAACTAAAATTTATTCCATAATATGGCATATACATGGTTAAATTACCAAACAATCTAAAAAAATTGTTTCCATGTTAAAAATAATTAATTTCAACATACAATATTAGTATCATTTAACTCTTTACTTCATGAATAGTCATGTAAGAAATCATAAAATTGAGTTTAGATGAACTTTAATAAAGGCATATGAATACAGTAAAACCCCTCTAAACCAGATATCAGTCTTAGAGACAGGTAGTAGTTTAATGCTGGGTGGAGGTCATGCAGAAAGCTCTTCTAGGAGGTTTTAGCTTGACTCTTATCCTGCATTAAGCAGCAACCTGCCTGAAAGTATCTAAATTATTCTCTACTAGATTTCTAGTTTAGAGGGGTTTTACTGTAAAAGATGTTTTAGCCTTGGCATAAACTATAGAACCAGATCTATATTATTTCATTTATTAACAAGTAGAGCAAACCCTGACCAGACGGCTCCTGCAGACATACATACATGTATATGGTAAAGGGCTAATACATACATACAGGTAATCAAAAGCCTAGTCAAGTGGGATCATTGGTAAGATATGGACAAGTTTCATCTATTTGTTAGACTAATCACAACACACTAAGCCATTATCAACATTGTGGCTCTATATGAAAATATAGTTTCAATTAAATACACTTTGCATAAACCAATTAATGCAAAACTTTCAACAAAGAATTGTCAATCATAGTTTAATGATAGAGTCCATTCATTATAAAAAGGTAACATTTATGAGAGGAGACTGAAATGAAAAAAAATGCAGACCAAGATCAGAGGGCTCCTTTAGAGTATTTCATAATAATAGCATATGGACACAGGAATTTTCGGCTATGGCAGAAACTGTAGAATCATATCTATATTATATCATAAGCAAACTGAGCAGACTCTGCTCTGACAGATAGCTCCTATAGGAACCATCTGGTGTGGGTCTACTCTCTTTACAAAGGCATAGAAAGGTGTATTTATGCAGTAAAGGGTTAAACAAACATATTAGATGGCTCCTATATGAAAAAGCTTGAAAAAGTGTTTGTGTCAGGTATTAACCTTTTCCTCCATAGGCTGTTTTTAGATCCAACCTCTTTGAATGAATCTACCCAAAAGGAGAATTTTCTATAGGAGCAAATGCTCTATTTATCACAATGGTTTCATTAAGTGACCTTTACAAAGGCGTAGAAAGGCGAATTTATGGAGGAAAGGTTAAAGAGTTTTCAACAAGAAATATAAAAGTTAACTCTTTCCTGGACTTAGATGAATTTGTAAAAATCTGTGTAAATAGTTTGGATCTAGATAAAATTCTGAGCAACTTGGCATCACGTCAGGGTTCATTAACTGTTTGACACTCAGATCATCAATATGTTGAAAAGATATGGAAAGAAGTACGGATATGACTTAATCTCATTTGAGAAATGAAGCTGGCTACAGATTTTGAAAACACTAAGAGTGCTGAAAGGGATAACCCTTTGAAAACATCTGTATACATTATCATCTGATTTCATTTTCAAAGGAATTTACTTAGTGTACAAAATTTAGCCATCTCAAATTAGTCCATGGTGTTGACAGGGTTCTAATGGTTCAACAACATTTAAAGAGTGCCACTTAATGCCTGTTTTTAGGCAAGACTTACCAAAGTTTGGAGATCCTATCAAGGTAAGGACTGGCAGGTTGAAGTTTGGCATGTAGTACCACAGACCTTTACAGTGGAAGGTCCAGTGATTTCTGTAGTATTCATGTAAAGATATTCTATGTTTCTGACAAAGTTGGCACACCTGGTCATGGAACCGTCTGGCTATGTGTGTGTATACATCTGGAACATATCCTGACAGGCCCCGCGAACCTAGAAAACCATTTGCCTGTCAAAGTAAAAGACATAATCCTTTCCATAACAAGTTTAAACTTTGTTTACTGTCAGAAATATGATACCAATTCTGGAATTTCATACAAATCAGTCTTTTGCTTTACCCTTTACCTGAAAGAAAATACCTTTTTACTCATTTGCAAATAAACTATACCAAGATCAGACAGCTCATGTAGGAGCCGTTTGATCAGGGTCTGCTCTGTTTGCTTATGGAATAATATTTTTATGATTCTACAGTTTCTACTATGGCCAAAAATTATTTTAATCATATGCCATTATAAAAAATCAACAGGTCATTATTTCTTACAGGAATACTCATCAGGTAAAGTTTATACAGTCTAATTGCATTAATTCGGATCTCGTTTTCTCGTAATGACACGATAACTCGTAAGTATTGCAAAGTCCCAGTACACTGCCTATTGTTTTCTATATAAAAATGATGCAATTATAAGGAAATGTAAAACTCGGAAAATTTGAAAATTCGGATGTGTAGACAGGCCCCTACCTTCATTAATCCCATTGTTTATATCGGATTAACTCGGATCGGTGAGATTGGCAGTGCTTAAGATTGTCGCACGTCGTATTTTTCACACCTTTATGCTATGTACAGCGTTCCTGCTCTATTGTTAATTTCTCACCTTTATCGGTGGTTACACAATGTGACATAGATAGTCAGCAATAAGCTGTCCATTTTCAGGTTCGAAATTTTGCCGAGAAATCCAGCAAACTATGTGCACTGTTCAATTTTAATTCACTCATCCTTACGAGTTTCCTAATGTGAAACTAGGTGTAAGAAATATTTGACCGATCTGAATTACGACAAAAGTAAGAGGATACTTTTTACTAAATTAAGAAAGAAAGAAAAAAGAATGAACTGCACCAATATTCTACTGACTTTTTGTGTTGCATATTCCTCAATTTCGTGGACATACGTGAGCGTGTGTGTAATTCACTTCCAGCATCACATACACATTTATAAACGTGTAGCCTGCACTATGTTTGATTTTGTTTCATGTTGTGTTTATTTCACCATGGCTAAATGACACTTTTAACCCTTAATCTGCTGGTCCGCAAGCATCATGGCATGTATACAAACATATTAAATCCCGATGAGAGACCAAGTAACTCGATGTCTGATCCAGATCCAAGATATTTGACACTCAGTCAACATTTTTACAATAAATAAAAGCGAATTTGTGAAGTTTTAATAAAGGCATTAGAAGCAGACGGAATTCTTCACATCGTGACATGTGCAAATTTTCATAACAGGCAAAGGGTTACAGGATGTTACTCAAGGTCAGTGGGGGTGTCAACAACCATCAGAAATCACTCGTTTTATTTTAACCCTTATCATCCATGGAGACTGTTATTCAATATGCACATAGTTTTTAACAATCATTCACCAGGGTTGTGGGAAATTTGGACAATATTTCAAAATATATGAGCAGATGATTTTTGTGTGTGTCAGCATCGTAAGTGTTAAGAAACTGAAATGAAAAAGGAGTTTAATGTCGTATTCTGTTCCAAGATAAGTGCAGGTAAGGTTTGACTAGTACTACTTCATGCAGTTGTACCCTTAACACTGTACATTGAGTATTTTAATGATACATCGAAAATTACGACAGACAAGTCATGGCCGACCTGTGAGGTGAAAATACAATTACTCGGAACATCCAATAATTCGGATTTTATATGCGGTCCGGCAAGCATCCGAGTTATCGCAATTAGACTGTAATTTAAATCTTGATACAGTAATTTCATAGAAGTATCTGATCTGGATCCACACTACATGTATTTGCAATTCACAACTTGGTCCATGCAGCATGATAGGGATTGCTTTAATTTTTAAAACAAGGGCCTCATGCGACGTCAACGCTTGTCTGATTTGGTGCTTGTCCACTGCATACACTTCTCCTCAAAGAGATCTACCAACCTATGAAGTTTCATGTTGATACCTCTTATACTTTGAATAATCAGCTACATTAAAGTTTTTGCACCATGACGACACCAACGCCTCCAACTACGCCTACAACAACTCCTATGACCCAGTGATCACAATAGCTCAATGTTTCTTCAAAACAGACGAGCTAAAAAGGTTGGTGCATGAAAATGAAGCAATGGACGACTAG
Organism: Azorinus chamasolen; assembly: GCA_963576725.1. Classification (NCBI taxonomy): domain Eukaryota; kingdom Metazoa; phylum Mollusca; class Bivalvia; order Cardiida; family Solecurtidae; genus Azorinus; species Azorinus chamasolen. The sequence continues at coordinate 62,074,539 of OY755236.1, read as the reverse complement.
GTATAAGAAAACAAATACATACTTGTGGTGATGCAGTCAAAATTTCAAACTTTGCCCTGGAATCATTGAGTATTGCACTAATGTACCCATCTGTTAGATTAAAATACCCAGAGGCTAAATGTATCCTATCACATTCTTCTGCTTGTTTAAACAACAACTGTGTTACTTTCTCATCATCTTTTATTCTGTACGGTCCCATCTGGATTAGGGGAAATAACCATGTGTCTATTTCAGTTTTATGAGGCATTTCTTCAAAGGTTCTCTCCTTTGCATTTAAGTCTAATTCAGATTCAGATAAAAGCATTTCTGATCTCATCATGTTTTCCATAACATCCTTTACAAAGTCTTTGAACACTTCCGGTGATGATGAACCTGTAAATATAAATTCATATGTCAAAATGTTTGACGGATAACCTGATTAATATGTATGCAAGAAACGATGACATCATGCATATTCATTAGCTGAACTTTTATTACGGTATATGAACATATGATTTTAAGGCTTTGACAGAAACTGTAGAATCAGGCCCTGAGGTTATAAAACGTTTTGCTCGAGTCTGATATCATTCTCAAGCAGCATCTGACCAGTCAGGTACTTGAAAATGATCCAAGACTCAGTTTCAGAAATTTTATAACCTTGGACCCAGATCTATCATACCTAATTCATTAAGCAAACTGAGCAGACCCTGAACAACAGCCACAATTTCTGACTGCAAATGATTCTATTTAACTTCTGCTGAACAGTACATGAACCCAATAAATCATGAATATTCATTTAAGAAATAATGACATCATAGGTATTCATTAGCTAAATATTTATAATGGTAAATGAACACCTGAAGTTTTAGCCATGGCAGAGACTGTACAATCAGATCTATATTATTTCATATGCAAACAGAGCTGTCTGATCTTTGTCTACTATTTGCAAAGGCATTAAAAAGCATATCTTTGAAATAAATTACTAAGACACATGTTCTCAGTGTACTTGTTCAAATATGTACAGTGGAACTTTATTAAACTCAAATTTGGATATAACTTGAATTAAAAGTTTGGTACCTTTCAAACTTTGTAATACAGAATTTTTCTAAATTTCACCCTTGCACATAAAGACATCTATAAAGACATATGACAGCTTGATGCAGGTTGCAAGTAATGCTGAAAGCTCCTACGGGAGCTTTCAGTATTACTTTCGACCTGCATTAAGCTGTCACATCAAGTTTTCTTCGCTAGAAACAGGATGATTCAAACTCCTGTTATCTGGAAGTAATTTGTATGGTCCCATGAGGTTTTGAGATATCAAGGTTCCATTATGAATCAACTACTGTAAGTTTCATATGGTGAGATGTTTTGATCTGTTTATTTTGTTTAATGTAACCTTTGAAAATAATTTGTTGAACAAACAGTGCAGATGCTGATCAGAGTACTCCTGTACCAGCCTTCATATCTTGGTCTATACTGTGCACCCATGCTCCTATTTTAAGATCACTAGACATAAATGGCTTCTTTTTTTGACTATTAGGATTAATTTCTAGTATTAATTTCAGTGGAATTGTTTGGTCAGGAAACAACCAAACAACAATTGAAATTCTTGTTAAATTTATTATCTTGCTTTGGACAAAAATATGATGCAAAATTCTCCTTCTCTTTAACCCTTTACATGTACTTTGAAATCAGAGGAGACCCAGATCAGTTGGTTCCTGTAAAAGCCAACTGACCAATGACTGCTCTATTTGCTTAAAGAATACTATTGATCCAATTCTTCAGTTTCTGCCATGGCCAAATGTTTCAGTGCATAAACTACTCTTCATCAAAATAATTGATCAAAATAATATCCATAATCCATTGAACATTCATCAGGTAAAGGGTCTGAACATTTTCTTGTTTGGCAATTCACATTCTGCAAGCATGTTTCACTATTTGTCCAACTGTTTCTTGGATCTTACCCTCAAAAGGATGTGGAGCATTCTGAGGATACTTAACAGAGTCATCACTCTGCAGGTGAAAGGAGAACTTGGAGACAGCCTGCACAAGTCTGAGGAAATAGTCTGCCATCTGTGGACAAGACCTGAACTGGATATACCTATCCTGTCTGTTAGTGAAGTATGAATCACTTAAATTGGCGCTGAAAATATAGACAGAACTAACAGAGTTTAACCCTTTACTCCATGAATATTCATATAAGAAATAATGACTTCCTGAATTTTCCTACAATAGCTGATTTTTTTATAATGACATATGAACACAGAAATGTTTGGCTATTGGAGAAACTTAAGACTCATATTTGTATTACTGCATAAATAAATAGAGCAGATCTTGATCAGGCAACTCCTAAAGGAGCCATCTGATCCAGGTTCAATCTGTTTGCAAAGGTGTTAAAAGGCATATTTATGAGGTAAAAGGTTAATATTATAACACAATAACTGTATTGAATGCAAAGGTGTTAAAAGGCATATCTATAAAGTAAATGGTGAGACAGTAATGAACATAAATCGCACCTGACAGAAGTACAGTAATACCCCGCTAATGCAACCACCTAAAATATATATAATTCTGGGTTGTAGCTTAATGCAGGACAAAAGTAATGCAGAAAGCTCCCAGAGGAGCTTTCTGCATTACTTTTGCCCTGCACTAAGCAACCGCCTGCTTATAAAGACACCCATGTTTATTCATTAAGTTGTCACATTAGAGGGGTTCTACTGTATGTGGACAAATATTGTAGAGCCAACCAAATGAAACTGTTCCTGAAGAAGCAGTTTGATGTCAGTCTAATTTGAAGTTATCAACAGGACATAGATGCCCCCACCACCTGGCATACTGTCTCTAAATCAAGCACTTCTCACTGTATGCTATACAGCAAAGAAAATTTCAGTCCCAGTTGCAGCAAAGATTCCCTTCTTTACATACATTTTCAATGTTGCCCATCTATGAAAGTTTGAAGTAAATATTCCCATGTGTATGAGGAGTGGAACACACAAAAGTTTTTGGACATACAGACATATGGACAAGAGCAAGGCTAAATGCCTCCCACCCTGTGTGTGCTGGAAGGTGGGGTTGGGGGAGTATAAAAACCTGGAGAGGGGAGATATGGTGTCCAGATACATATATTGTTATACTTCTATAACAATACATTTGTCATCATCTCATGTCCTTTAGCCAGGGCCCACTGGATAAAATGTGCACACACTTATTAAAAAGGGAAAAAAATAAATTAATGGCATGATTTCCTAGGTGACACTTTAGCCCATACATCAGTGGTTTGTCAAGTAGCTCACAAATGATCCAGGATACCTCCCTTGGAATAAAGTACTTAACCCTTTCTCTGTTCTACGTTTATTCCAAATTTCAATACCTACTGAATATTCAAGGAAAAAATAGTTACAACAAAATATGAAAGGTAGACCATTATAGCCATTTTAGAAAGTAAAGAAACAGATCTTTCAAATTCTATTAGCATACAGTGCAGACTCTTATCAGACGGCTCCAAAGGAGCCGTCTGATCTGGGTCTACTATGTTTGCAAATGTGTGAAAACACGTTCATATGAGGGAAAGGGTTAACCCTCTTATTCCAAGAATATTTATGTAAGAAATAATGACATCATGAATATTAATTAGATTATTACAATATAGGTTGGACACAGGAATTTGTGTCCATGGCAGAAACTGTAGAATCATATCTTATTATATCATAAGCACTAGAGCAGACCCAGATCAGGGTCTACTCTGTTCACAAAGGCATAGAAAAGCATATTTATGGAGTAAAGGTTTAAAGCAGGTAAACCCTGTATTTTCTCAACTTGGAAGGATCTTTGAAAATATCATTACATGAAAGACTTACCCACTTATTATAACATCATTATCAGCCATGTATATCTTCATATGGTTCAATCCCACCACCTCGTTGAATCTCTCTGACAGGTAGTACTTCAGGAAGCCCCTAAGATCAGGAGTGTGGTACAGGTATATGTGAACTGAACTCTTATACCGCTCCAGCAGTGGCAGCAGCATTGACCTTGAACTCTTGGCCCCTCTAGACCCTCTGTTATAGTCCAACAGAATGTGCACTTCCAACTTTCCCGTGTTACTCTCCTTGGCCTTCTGGCAAGCCTCTTCTATGGCCTTCACCTGTAATAATATAATTACCTTAACCCTTTGCTCAATAAATATGCCTTTCTATGCCTTTGCAAACAGCATAGACCCAGATCAGATGGCTCCTGTAGGAGCGGTCTGATCATGGTCTATTCATGGAGAAAAGTTTAAACATTCACTCCATGAATATTCCTGAAAGAAATACGTGTGATGACAAAATGCATATTAAAATAATTAACTGCATTTTTAACAATGGTACTACAACAAGGGAATTTTTATCGTGACAGAACTATAGAATCAGATCTATATCATTTATTAACCACACAGTGCAGACATGGCCGTCTGATCTACAATAGGATATGTCTTTTCTGGGTCTACTCTGTTTGCAAAAGTGTAAAAAGATATAGATCTACCTGCTCCTGATGGAGCATTTTCCATCAGGGTCTACACTTTTTGCTACTCAATCACATATACATGTAGTTTCATCTAAAGTTACCTGGTATTCAGTTTTACCCACCCATGGAAAAGGCAAATTCATAAATGTCATTTTTTCTTACATGAATATTCAAGTCAATTTCATTGAGTTAAAGGATAACCCTTTAGTCCCTAAATACGCCTATCTATGCATTTGCAAATAGCGCAGAGCAAGATCAGATGGCTTCTATAAGAGATGTCTAATCAGAGTCTGCTCTATTTGCTTATGATATAATATAGATCTGATTCTACAGTTTCCGCCATGGCCAAAAGGTCCTTTGTTAATGTGTCAATATAAAAATTAATCTAATTACTATTCCTGGTGTCATTATTTCATGGAATAGAGTTAAACAAATACCATAACCTTTAGCATATGACAATTTATAAATTACCTTTGCAACCAGCCTGGACTAAGATGAGACACAAAAAACTTGTCTCATCACGATACACACTGTTTGATGCTAAGATTGATGAAAAAGACACAACAAGCATCTTATCACGATCCAAAATTTCTACAGAATTTTAAACAGTATACTTTGAGAATTGAAGTAAATGACCATATTAGTAACAAGAGGGCCATGAGGCCCTGAAGCGCTCACCTGAGATACCCCAGGGGTGGGGCCATCATTTGTACAACCTTGGTAGAGAACCACAAGGCAAAGCAGTATGCCATTAATTAAAGGTCTAAGCCTTATGGCTTCAGAGAAAAATAATATATTTTTCCCATGAAAAACTGATAAGCCAGGGCTAAGTTTCGCCCAGAGGTCACGGTCGTAAGTTGAACAATCTTGGCAGAGGACCATAAGCCAAAGCTACATGCCAAATATCAAAGGTCTAGGCCTTACAGTTTCAGAGAAGAAGATTTTTAAAGATTTTCCTATGAAAAACTGATAAGCCCTTGGGCGGGGCCATTTTTGGCCCGGGGGTCATAATTTGAACAATCTTAGTAGAGGACCATTAGATCATGCTACATGCCAAATATCAAAGGTCTAGGCCTTACAGTTTCAGAGAAGAAGATTTTTAAAGATTTTCCTATGAAAAACTGATAAGCCCTTGGGCGGGGCCATTTTTGGCCCGGGGGTCATAATTTGAACACTGTTTGTAGAGGACCATTAGATCATGCTACATGCCAAATATCAGAGGTCTAGGCCTTACAGTTTCAGAGAAGAAGATTTTTAAAGATTTTCCTATGAAAAACTGATAAGCCCTTGGGCGGGGCCATTTTTGGACCGGGGGTCATAATTTGAACAATCTTTGTAGAGGACCATTAGATCATGCTACATGTCAAATATCAAAGATCTAGGCCTTACAGTTTCAGAGAAGAAGAATGTTTAAGATTTTCCTATGAAAAACTGATAAGCCCTTGGGCTGGGCCATTTTTGGCCCGGGGGTCATAATTTGAACAATCTTTGTAGAGGACCATTAGATCCTGCTACATGCCAAATATCAAAGGTCTAGGCCTTACAGTTTCAGAGAAAGAGAATGTTAAAGATTTTCCTATGAAAAACTGATAAGCCCTTGGGCGGGGCCATTTTTGGCCCGGGGTCATAATTTGAACAATCTTTGTAGAGGACCATTAGATCATGCTACATGCCAAATATCAAAGGTCTAGGCCTTACAGTTTCAGAGAAGAAGAATGTTAAAGATTTTCCTATGAAAAACTGATAAGCCCTTGGGCGGGGCCATTTTTGGCCCGGGGGTCATAATTTGAACACTGTTTGTAGAGGACCATTAGATCATGCTACATGCCAAATATCAAAGGTCTAGGCCTTACAGTTTCAGAGAAGAAGATTTTTAAAGAATTTCCTATGAAAAACTGATAAGCCCTTGGGCGGGGCCATTTTTGGCCCGGGGGTCATAATTTGAACAATCTTTGTAGAGGACCATTAGATCATGCTACATGCCAAATATCAGAGGTCTAGGCCTTACAGTTTCAGAGAAGAAGATTTTTAAAGATTTTCCTATGAAAAACTGATAAGCCCTTGGGCGGGGCCATTTTTGGCCCGGGGGTCATAATGTGAATAACGTTTCGTTCCCCCTAGCCACTGATGCTTCTGACAAAATTTGGTTAAAATCGGGTCAGCAGTTTCAGAGGAGATGTCGTTTGAAAATGTGGCCGGACGCCGGACATCGGACGCCGGACGACGGACAAATAGCGGTCACAATAGCTCATCCTGAGCCTTTGGCTCAGGTGAGCTAAAAATGTGAGCTCACACCACCAAGCAGTGGTGAGGGACTCAAGCAGCTGTAGAGATAGTTACTTTGGTAAAGCATCAAATGAGTATATTAACCATTTACTCCATGAATATTCATGAAAAACAGAAAGAAAAAATGACATCATGAATATTAATTAGATCAATTTTTATTTAAAACAGTACATGGACACTGGAATTTTTGGCCATGTATGAAACAGTAGAATCATATCTATATTATATTTAAGCAAACAGAGCAGACTTCTGCTGAAGCCATCTGAACTGGGTCTACTCTGTTTGCAAAGGTGTAGAAATGTGTATTTATGGAGTAAATGTGTAGAAATGTGTATTTATGGAGTAAATGTGTAGAAATGTGTATTTATGGAGTAAATGTGTAGAAATGTGTATTTATGGAGTAAATGTGTAGAAATGTGCATTTATGGAGTAAAGGTGTAGAAATGTGTATTTATGGAGTAAAGGTGTAGAAATGTGTATTTATGGAGTAAAGGTGTAGAAATGTGTATTTATGGAGTAAATGTGTAGAAATGTGTATTTATGGAGTAAATGTGTAGAAATGTGGATTTATGGAGTAAATGTGTATTTATGGAGTAAATGTGTAGAAATGTGTATTTATGGAGTAAAGGTGTAGAAATGTGTATTTATGGAGTAAAGGTGTAGAAATGTGTATTTATGGAGTAAATGTGTAGAAATGTGTATTTATGGAGTAAATGTGTAGAAATGTGTATTTATGGAGTAAATGTGTAGAAATGTGTATTTATGGTGTAAATGTGTAGAAATGTGTATTTATGGAGTAAATGTGTAGAAATGTGTATTTATGGTGTAAATGTGTAGAAATGTGTATTTATGGAGTAATGGGTTAAGTCATGTATGGACAAGTTTGCAGATTTATGTGACTTTCTGCAACTGATTTTGTTTCATCTTTTGCCACAAGGCGAGCTAGCTTACCAGTTCTTCCTCCAGTGCACCTGTACCTAGATAAAGTGAGGCGATCACAATACGCTTTCTTGCATTTTGAACCATGGTCTGAAGTAAAGCAATAAAATAAAAATTAAAAAGTAATTACATGCATTTTTCAAACAATATTATATTTACCAGGGCATGTATTACAATATTTAGTCTACAAATTGATAATCAGTTGAGTCAATTTATTTGAAATCTGGTTTTGTATAAAAATATTACTGTATAACCTGTCTACGGTGATCTTCAAAATAAGGTCTATTTCTTGTGTTTTAAGACAGGCGGTAGCTTAATATAGGATGAAAGTAATGGAGAAAGCTCCTAGGGGAGCTTACTGCATAACTTTCACCTTGCATTAAGCTACCACCTGCTCTACAGACCTCCATGCTTTTCCATTATATCCAAAAATGGTTGCTAATGGCACTGCCGCAGGTTCTGCTGTATTTCATGCTGTGTCTGTTACTGTTCTAAATACTTTCAACACACTTATTACGCATATATATCATAATGTATTTTATGTGTGTATACATATTACATTGTATATTGTGTAATACATAAACTGAATCCAATAAAACTCATTCATAAATTATCTAAATATCTAACTTGTAATGTACAGCTACATCGAAACATTGTACTGTTTGTATACATTTTACTTCCTAAAATATCATTATCAATTCTGGTAAGAAACAATGAAACACACATTCTTAACTAACACCTTAAAAACATTTCTACAATTACCACTCAAAAGAAACTGCATTCTTGGTTTATAACTCTTTATCTGGTGAATATTTATAATGTAAATGTATTCGTGTCATTAGCAAACAGAACAAACCCTGATCAGATAGCTCCACAGGAGCAGTCTGATCTGGGCCTAGTCTGTTTGCTGACTATAACAACCATATGTGGGATGTAAGGAACAGGTCAAGACAGGTGGTAGCTTAATGCTGACAAAATTTATGCTACATGTAAGACTAAGATCGAGCTCCCATTTCTGCATTACTTTCACTCTGCATTATGCAGACATCTGCTTTTAAAGCCATTATAAGGTTACTATTATACTGTACAACACCTGTAGGAAGATCATTTCATTTTACAACTTACCTTGAATGTTTCATAAAAATCTATAGGTTCATTTATCACTGAAATATTGTTTCCATTCACTCCAAAACATGGCACATGTTCATGCAGCCAGCCAAAGCGTTGGTACACAGCTGAAAAGGTTTTTGGGTCTGCCATTTTTGTGTCTGTAACTATCCTGTGTTGTGTTCTTATCACAGAGAAATCTGTTGTATCTGTCCTAACTGTTGTGGCGAAAGCAGCAACTGTACTGCTACAGGCAGTTCCAAACCTGACAAGAACATATTTATTAGACATGAATTGACATAATTTTGAAGAATAATGTAACACCCCCCCCCCTTATTACAGGGGTTGATAGTTATATAATGAATATTTGCAGAAAGTGAAAATGTCATATGTACGAAACAGTTATAATATGAGTCTTATTTCATGTTAGATTATCTGGATCCAATAAATATTCGAATATAACTTGTTCAATGCGTATGACATTCTTACTTTCTGCATGAATATTGGTAGTATAATTCCCACTCCCTATATATATAAAGTATCGTCTGTCAAATTCTATGTAGTGATCAGGGGCTACACTGATCGATCAATCTTGGTCATCTTGATCTGGAAAACAATACCACAGAACAATTTAATCTTGTTACAAACTTTCTTTATAGTTCTGTCATTTTAACCATACCTGTACCATTGGTGCGAAATACAATCACTATATAATTGCTTTCTAGACGAAATCTCCAATTGGTTTACTATATATCTAATTGTAGGCGATTTCGTCACAAGGGGATTTCTCCGTAAACCACACAGTAGGATATATTACCATGTGAAACAAAAGTTCAAAACTTTTTTTCTGCTGTCTAAAAAGTATGATGTCTAAACGTATTTGAAGATGTTTAAATAACAGTAGTATTTAGGAAATATCACGCGTTGTAACCCTTTACTCCATGAATATTTGTGAAAGAAACGATGACGTTGTGGATACTTAATTAGACACTTTGACACAGGAGCTTTTGGCTGTAGTAGAAACTGTAGAATGCTATCTATATTTCATAAGCAAACAGCAGAACCTATATCATATATTATATCATATTGCTATCTGAATATTTTCTGGAAGTAATTCTCGGTTCGTACTCTACAGTGTTATGTGGATTGTTCTCTTCTGGCATCCAGACCAGTTCCCGTGTTTAGCGACTTGCATCATATACTTTTTGCTACCCGTGTAAAGCAATAGTAATACTCAGCGAAATTCCCACCGACTGCAGTACGTATAAATACAACCTTCTTGATGCCAGATAGAGGCCAAAACATTTGATCAGCTGCTTCCTCGGCCGTGTGGCCATATTGTTGTTTTTCTTAGCCCAGGGTCACCAATTAAACCGGAAGTAGTCAGTTAAGAAAAAGTACTCATGCTATAAGGATTGCGCAGTGACCTCCCTTGGAAATATGCGCTTAAATAACAAGTTGGCATCATTTAAAAAGAAGCCAAAGAGAGGTCTGCAGCAGTTTCTTATCAAACAGTTGCTATATACAGGCGCCGTTTTGACAGTTGTTTGGCACCGGATCGTAAATGGGTTTCTATAAATAACTATTGTATATATCAAATACTATGTGCGCTATAAATGGAATGAAGACGGTGTCTATCAAGCGCCACAGCATAGGAGATCAAATGCTTTTTAAATAATATAAATTCTGAAGGGTGGTGATCCCCCGAAAGCAGAAATTGCAACACAAAAAGAGAAAATTGCAGACTCGGTTTTATTGAGCCTGTTCATGAGCAGTAATTGAAAGTGCAACACTGCTCACGCCCCCTAGCACCGGCTTAAGCGGTATTCAATTTTCAGAACAAGAAGTACTGAAATTCATGATCTCGAAGGATCAGAAGGTATAACAACACTGAGAATGAAGTACGGGGCGACGTTATACGGAAAGGGATTTGTCTGACATACGGCGTCGGCCCTGTATGCGTTGTTTGAAAACAAAAGTATTCTGTGTATTGGAATTTATCCAGTCATATTCTCTTGTGACGTATGCGGATAAACTTAGGTTTATTAGAACAGGTTTATTAGAATAGAAAGGGATACACAAATACTTGAATAGCTTTGATCTAATATTTCGACGACTAGAATTAAGGACCTTTTTCAAAGATTATCATGATAATCTTTGAAAAAGGCCCTTAGTGGTCGAAATATTAGACCAGGGCTATTCAAGTATTTATGTATTATAGTATTTCCTTTTTTTAATAATTTCTTTTTTTGTGAATAGAATATAGAATAGATTTTATTTACCAATCATGGGCCCGCTCGGGTTACAAATCAATACAGACTAAAATATTTATGATTGAACATAAATGACATAAAACTAAAGCACATGTATCATGAATGAACTTAAGCACATATTGACAAATCACACATAAACAGCAATGCATTTTATAATTCCATTCATCTTGCTTCCCCATGAAGATCAAAGTCACATGGAAACGCCTGTCCAAACATTGGTTTAGTTATAAGATAAGATAGATAAGATAAGATAATCTTTATTTATAGTCGGTTTACATCAACAAATAAACACTAGCTTTGAAGCTATTGTCCGACATAATCAGATTATCCAGTAGCAATACAAACAAACAACCTATAAAATAGAAACCTGTAAAAATAGAAAGTATTTTAAATAAATAATATAACACATATAGTTTCATTATACAGCAAAATATAATTTATTATGGAAAAATGCACCGAGCCCATCTTATCACAGAAAACTTACATGCAATTAGAATGAGAACAGTATGACGGTCAAAGGGAAGTAACTCGTACAAGTCCCAAACTTATTTAAGTATGAGTTAATTCCCTTGACTTAGCAAAAACAACAATCAAATAAGATGCTTGTAGACATAGTCCAAAGTAAATTTACCTACCCTCTAGCCCTGCCCTCAGACTCCGACAGAGATATCAGATGCTGAGCATAAGGCCAATCAGTTAGTATGAAATTTAAAAGGCTAAGTAAGTAAGTATCATACAACTGTGATAAAAGATCAACCACTCTGGTAAGCATAAGAGACTAATAAAAATGACAAATAAACCAAACTAGAGAGCCATGATAGCCCTAATATTCCTCACCAGACAAACAGAGGAGAGGATTTGTAAATTTTCACAATGTTTCTATAGAATAACTTTTCAGTTACAGAGGAGAAGATTTTTAAAGTTTTCAGTATATTTCTCTACTGAAAAATGGCCACCTCTGGGGGTCCAATTTTCACCATAGGGGCATAGTTTATTATCTAGCAAGCACCTCCAAGTTAGCAAGATCCTCCTGTTAGATTACTCCCGGTAGTAGAAGGTTTATTAGGTTAGTCAGAGACATGTCTCTAGGTTAACTTGGTATAGCCGTTTCTAAGGCACAATATGATTCTATAACCATAGAACTATATGTATCTTAATGTAACATGGTGAAAAAGTTGTGACTCGACTGGGACTCGAACACAGGGTATCTGGCTTACCATGCCAACACTCTACCGACTGAGCTACCAAGCCACACAGTAAAGCCTATCAACTTATTTCACCACAATCTCTACCCGGCTACACATACACCCTCTACACAAGAATTCGTCCCGAATTCTTACTCAAAGAACACCCACGAGTTTCTTATTATTACTCATTATCTTCATATTATCTTCATATAAATCACCCTGTGGGTTATTTACGTTGGGCACCAAATGTAACATGGTGAAAAAGTTGTGACTCGACTGGGACTCGAACCCCAGGTCTCTGGCTTACCATGCCAACACTCTACCGACTGAACTACCAAGTCACACAGTAAAGCCTATCAACTTATTTCACCACAATCTCTACCCGGCTACATTTATTTCTGTAAACATGCATATATTTACTGAATTACAGAAAATCAACCAACAGAATTATATAAATAAGAGAAATTAAAAGAGAAAAAACGATTACATGTGGATTCGAACCCACGCCAGAACATACAAAAGCAAATTTGGTGCACAACGGGCAGTATGCTAGCCCATTAGGCTACTGAGTCTGCGGCGATAAATACATCTAATTTACCAGTTATATAACTTATTCCACCACTGGGAAAATGCGTTTTTTAAAAGAATCAAGTCAGGAAGCAAAGATTAATGGATACATAGTAGATACATGTATTTTCTTTTCACTCGCATGATAAGTTCATTTAAGAAGCCCTTAAAGTGACGGGACACAACATAGACCTAAAACAAACTTTTCAGCTCCATCGATTATGAGTAGGCATATCAAAAAATATAAGCTGAGACGTCAGTAACCCGAATTTTGTCCGGAATAAAATAACCATTGCATTTTTTTTCAGAGAGCGTCTGGTAATTAAATAATCATATTTATTTGAATTAACATATCGGCATTCTCGATTCAATGATGTTACTTTTCAAATTCAACCACGTTTTCTATCAAACTCCTTATTGGTTAGTGATAGGTATGACTGCGTATGTTTTATATACATGTAACTAACTCGCGCATGCGTATATCCACGGCGATAGACGGCAATTCTCTTTTTACCGTCCTCATTCAAAACTCCTCGAGATATCATAAATTGTAAACCATCCAAGAATATGCCGACATCCAATTCCAACACGGTGGAGAGGTCTGATGACCCCTCCAATAATAGCTTCCGTGTGGCATTTTGGATTGTTTATAATTTATACACATAGAATAGATGCCGATATCACCTAATCCCCTGGTCTAAACCTTATGGAAAATAGAACCCGTGTCTCTGTTCTATTTATTGCCATTAAAGTCATTGACATGTGACATATATCTATCAACATGTGGATACGAAGATATGTAATTGTTCTAATTAAATTTATGTTAACCCTTTCAGCGCTTCAGATATGCCATCAGTGTTTAACTATAGAGCCCACTCAGTAAGAAAGGCTTAAACATGCCAGTGGATTTTGAATGGCAAATAGTGCGGCTCTGGTTAGAGGACTCCTCTATGAGCATTCTGTCCAGGGTCTACATTGTTTACAAGTACTCGTACATGTTTGTCCCGCATTCAAAGGGTTAAAAAAAAGACCGGTACTGTGTAAGTATTTATCTAATAAATATTTATTAAATCAAACTGTCATGAAACACAAAAGCAACGGAAGTTTGAAGCATATATACGAACAGAGGCAGGATCAGTGAAAAGTTACCTAGCTGTGGTAAAATCCGTCATTAGAACCATATTAAAGTGTCAATGTCATGTGACTCTTTATCTCCACCTGGGTGACAGTGGTAGGGTAGGGAGGCCATGGTAGCGAGTGAAGGAAATTCGACCACGCGACGGGGCAATATTTAAGCATTCACTCCATTAATATTCATGAAAGAAATGGTGACATCACGAATATTAATTATATTAGCTGATTTTTCTTCTATTATGGCATATGTACACAGGAGTGTTTGGTATTGGTAGAAACTGTAGAGTTAGATCTAGTATAATTTTATAAGCAAACAGAATATACATTTGTACTCTGACAGGAGCCGTCTGATATGGGTCTATTCTGTTTTGCAAATGCGTGAAAAAGGTGTTTATAAATATGAAGGAAAGTGCCAACACCCTTTACTAGATCGAGACGCCTTTTGAAGCTTTTAGTTTAAACATAATTTAATCCATAAAGGTATATAAATCCACATATCACTTAATATATATTAAAGTTTAGATCGGAAGCAACGTGCTTATTAATTAGGGTCCTCTCCTTGACGCATTATAACTACAATGGTGAACATTTCCTAACATAACATATGTTGAGTACAAGTCAAATAAACTACGAGCGAAACATATGAAAACGGTACATGAATATGTCTACAACATAACATGTTTCTTGATATACGTACAGTGTTGAATGTTATATATAAAGGAATGTACGTATGGATGTACACACTTTTGATGTCTTTGCTAACATAGTATACGTACCTAGATCAGACGGACTCATCTGACCAGGGTCTGCTCTGTTCTCTTATCGAATGATATACATCTGATTCTACAGTTTCTGCCATTGCCAAATATTATTGAGTTCGTATACTATTATTATTATTAAAAGCCAATAAATATACAAACTCACATCAATATCCACCAGGCAAAGGATTAATACGTTTCTTAATGACAGTTTGATGTTCTGTTCTGTTTGAAAAACACGCGTATTGAAATAATTACATTTAACGGATTAAAACCCTTTCAACACCAACAAATTCGTATACCAGGGGTCCTTCGGATGAGACTTTATAAACCGTGGTCCGATGTATCAGTGTTTTACACTTGGCATCTTAAAGAACCAGAGAAACTCTACCGATAATAAGAACAGGGCGTCGCGCCCTGGTTATTCTCTGTCTCCTGTCCTCTGTCTGGGGCGTCCAATTAGCCCTTAATTGGCAGAAACGGACGTTAATCAACACGAGCAACCAACAAATTCGTCTACTAAATTAACCATTAAGCTGCACTCATTCTATTTCTTCAAAAATCAATACCGACGGGTTCCATAATTAGGATATTGAGAATATATTCTATATTTTTATTCTATTATTATTATTTTTATGTAAGTCTCTTTTCACTGCTGTTCCCTTATACATGTACTGATTTGATGTTTCTTAGTGCTCCCGTAGTATTTGATCTATATTATGACATAAGCAAACAGAGGAGACCCTGATCAGACAACTTCAACAGGAGCTATCTGATCTGGGTCTATCATTTGCAAAGGTGCCAAAAGACGTCTGTTTGAGGAATGGGAATATCTATGCATGCCTTGATTTCTTATAAACAGATGTCATATTAGTAGTTTAATCTTATGGAACACTGATCTTAGTGCTTTGATTAGAATCAACACTGACCTAAGTGGGTCCATACTATTGTCTTGGATAACTGTTTGACCCCTATTGGCGAAAGCCGAAGGGGACTATAAATAACATACTGATCAACTTTTGAGATTCTGTTTAAGCCACCCACATAACATTGCAGTGAGTATAGACCACGACCAGGGTCTGCTATACTTATAGAACAATATAGGTATTACTCTGCTTCTTCATTGTAAAATACCAGACGATTAATATTCATGAAGGTATATTTTTTTGTAGATATTTTTTTCGGGATTGTGGGTTAAAAATTTCTTTAATCATTCAAAACAAGAACCATGTGTACTTTTCAAACAGTGCTATCCCAATGGCAACGTGTCGAACTGATGAGATGATGCTCAAAATGAATCTCACCCGGGTAGAACTAACAATGTACCGCAAGTCAGCTGGAAGGCTTCCTCACAAGAAACATCCAAATGTCCAGGCTGGGTTTCGAACCACAGCGGTGATTGCGATTATCAGTCAAAGACCATAACTACTGGACCATGGAATGTAACCATAGGCTAGGTAAATCAAGCACAAGTTCAGAGAGCTAATGTAGACCCCCATTTGCTATTACACTCTAGAGCAACAGATAAATGTGTGTACTTAGATAATAACATTGTCATTTCTACACCAAATCCTATGTTGTGACCACTCTTTAGATCGTCTTGGTGGAGTAATAAAGTTATTCTTGATGTGTGTTTTTAATTTACGCACCTCCGAGTCATTCTATACTGAATATCAAAACTTTCTACACTATTGACGAATATGGGATAACATATTACGTCAGTTTGGATCCAATGGAGACGCCGAGTAACTTGGTGTCTCATCAGGATCCGAAACTGTTTTGTCATTTTCAGTTAATTCTTCAAGAGAATTTAAAGAAAAAACATTTCACAACAATGTAGCAGATGAGAATTTTAGCATTTGTCAGTTATTTAGCATTCAGAATTAACCTCTGCAATGCTGAATTTACAAATGGACTATTCCAAATTCAAACAGATCAATCTTATATTGAACATTTATGGAATTTTTCTAAAGAAAAGTGTAACATGACAAACAGT